>JAQIUQ010007764.1:0-215084 GCA_030378365.1 Hybognathus amarus
GGGATGTTCTTGGTTCAGTTTAGTATTGCTTGTTGTTGCTAATTGTGACAATTAAAAACAAGGCTTTGAGCAAATTACGCTGAACTAGGCCTTCATCCAAAGGTGCTTGCTGTTATGTATGTAATCCACCTAAGAACTTATTCATTCCCAAAAGCTGTTTTTTTTTCATTACAGTCAGAGTGAAAAATAGGCAAGGCTTTAAAGTTATCACTAAAATAACTTCTAAATAATATACTGCTTATTAATAATGTAGGAAACAATATGAGCAATAAAACTAGGTGAGAGAGGAGAGCAACATTTTCTGAACTATTCATAATCTCACATTCTTTTATTTGCACACTGCATATCAGTAGTTCATTAGAGGCTGCATTTCAACTTCCTTAATTGACTTCCCATTCACAGGTGAATATGAAAGAAATTATTTTGCTCTAGTTCTAATCCAAGGGAACAAAAAGAAAAAGAAGAAAACTAGGAAATTGGGGAAACAAATGGAACTGAAACTCTGAAATTATTATTATTATTATTATTATTATTATTATGGGCACCGTCTCTACATTTCACTCATTTCCCACTACTAACATATGCCCAGCTGTCTGATCCAGGCCCTGTAGCTATGAGGCATAATCACCATGCACATGAGGAAGGAGATCTAAAGCATTTCAAAGCACATAGAGGGCTTCATGAGAATTATAGCATTCACGTTCCACGTCATTAGACACATGTCTTAACAAAGTACTAGAGAGGAAAGAACTTGTTTATATACACAGCTCTTTGACTTGAATATGTGCATTTGCACAGTAAAATGTGCCCTTGCGAGTACTGAGGAATGGTTTATTGGTGTCACATATTATTATCCATCCTAAAGATTAGCACTGTATGACCTTTAATGACTAGATTTAGTGGTCAAACTGATTATTTCAGGAATTACACTACAGTACGAAAGTTTTGGGTTGCTACGATTTTATAATATTTTTGAAAGAAGCCTCAAGTAACTGAAATGCTTAAGTAACATTATTTTCTTTTAACAACAATAAAAAGCTGTTCTCCTTGATATTGTTTTGTGGAAACCATGATAGAAAGTTCAAATGAACAGCATTTATTTGAAATATAAATAATTGCAACATAATTTGCTGTTACTTGAGATCAATTCATTGGCCCTCATTTATCAAAAGTGTGTACACCACATTTCCAGTGTACACTTTGATTACACCCAAAACCACAGTGAGTTTGAGATTTATCAATATGGATGTGGGCGTACGCACGCTCGAATCCTACACCAGCTCAGGAGTGTTACGCACGCTTTGAGTTAGTGAGGAAATGCGCAGAAAATTCCTAACACCACCAAACGCACTGACAAACTAAAAGATATGATATATTATGACCCACTTGTAAACATAGTAATTATAAACTTCAGTGTTTATTTTTGTGCAATGTGGACTTCAATGTTTAATTTGTGTGACTTTACCAAAGCATTTGATTTGTAAGCATATGTATTCCTTCAGTTGCGAGCCTGTGCGCTTTACCCTGACGTTTCAGGATTATCCCCGGCAGGTGCGCACGGACTGGGTTCGGTAGCCTAATGAAAGGCTTTCAATGACCAAAAAATAATTATAAAATAAAAATACATTCTTCTTCTTTTAAATGATAATAATAATAATACAATTAATAATAACGACTTCCTTCTTCTAAATAACAATAAGCGTCATTAATATAGCTAATACTAATAAGAAGAATACCATTACAAATTGTCATGCAATTATTAATGTAGCCTAAATGAATGATACTTCACATCATCATCACTATTACATGTGACGTGATTCGAAATTGAATGCTAATTCAAAAGACGTGCTGTAAAATAATGCATTGTGATAGGGCATTTCGGCTCCACGTCGGAGAAGTTTCTCTCCTTTGCCATCTTCCGTGTGTCCATGGCGTAAAATGAGGGCGTGGGGGGAGCGGAGACTTGAATATTTAAAGGTGTGTTCTTCTAATGATGACCGCTTTCGGCCGTGGCAGATTTATCAAGGGCAGGCATTTGCGTACACCTGGATTTCAAAGGTACGCACAGCTTCATAAATCAAGCGGTGAGAGAAGTGTAAGCATAATCTTACGCCAAAATATACACCCGTTTCTACGCAAGAATGATAAATGAGGGCCAATGTGTCCTTGCTTAATAATAATAATAATTTATTTAAAGGGGTGGTAAAATGCCATTTTCACAAGATGTAAAATAAATCTCTGATGTCCCCAGAGTGTGTGTGTGAAGTTTTAGCACAAAATACCCCACAGATATTTTTATATAGCATGTTAAAGTTGTCACTTTTTTAAGGGTTTGCAAAAACGCACCGTTTTGTGCCTGGCCCTTTAAATGCAAATGAGCTGCTGCAGAGGGCGGGGTTTCAAGAGCTGTGTGTGTTAGCAGCTGCGATTACCTCATGCAGACACACTAAGGCTATGCTTACACGGAAACGAGTCTGAAGAGAACGCGGAAGTTGTGTTGCGTTATCACTTTTAATTCTGCGTTTAGACAAGCATTTTGGGTGTGAAATTCGGGTGCAGATGGTGACGCAAAAGTCTGTGAAATTCAATGTAGTAAAAGCAGACTACTACATTGAACTACTACTACACTGTCAAGCAGACTTTTCCGTTTTACCATTTACACGGGAATGCGGCGGTGGAGTGTTTTTTCAGATTTCCAGCTCTGTCAGGGTAGTTTTCACTTTGCGTTTTTCAAGCCCCAAACATCGTCGTCAAAGCTGTGTGAACGGAAGGCACATCCAAAAAAAAAAATATATATATATATATATATATATATATTTACGTTTTCAGCCGGAATACGCTCTAGTGTAAACAGAGCCTCAAATGACAGAACTGTTCTCCCTTAAAATGGAGTCAGAAGATGGTGAGACTCGAGAAGAAGTGACAACATGGATGTCGAATACAACAGGATGTCTCTGAATGGTTAGTTGATGAATTTATTTTTTTCTGATTTGGAGTTAACTCTTCAATAAGGATATTCTGTCATGTAATGAATTAATTTATAATTTATTAATTTGTTACATTTATATAGTGCTTTTTCTGGGACCTCAAAGCGCTTAACATGGGGGTAACCTTCATCCACCACCAATATGTGCAGCATCCACCTGGATGATGCAACAGCAGCCATACTGCACCAGAACGCCCACCACACACCAGCTTATTGGTGGAGAAGACAGAGTGATGAAGCCAATTAGTATATGGGGATGATTAGGAGGCCATGATGGACAGAGGCCAAACGGGCAAATTTGGCCAGGATGCCGGGGTTACACCCCTACTCTTTACTGAAGGACGTGCCATGGGATTTTTAATGACCACAGAGAGTCAGGACCTCAGTTTAACGTCTCATCCGAAGGACGGTGCTCTTTTACAGTATAGTGTCCCCATTACTATACTGGGGTGTCAGGACCCATACAGACCACATTGTGAGCACCCTCTACTGGCCTCACCTACACCTCTTCCAGCAGCAACCTGGCTTTCTCAGGAGGTTTCTCTTCATCCAGGTACTCAGCCGGGCTCAGCCCTGCATTGCCTTCGTGGGCAACCAGTCTTGGGCTACAGGGTGATATGGCTGCTGGCGTAATCTACAAATCACTCATATAGGAACTGTTGTGAGATGCACACAGAGTGACTTTCTCTATGCATGTGAAAAGGTGGATGCTAAAGCTTGAGCTGACTCACAAATGTACTCTTATACAACCACTCTTCCTCTTCTCAACATGGACTGCATGTTCCCAGGGGCGGGGTCTCACGTACATTTTAGGGTTGGGGATGTCACTAACCCTGGAGAAATATCGTGTGTAGTCCCTACCAGCCGTTGGTGCAGTCGTTTGTAAAAGCAAATATCTTTCTTTGTCTTAACTTTTAGCATTGTAAGCTTTCAAGATAATGTTGTTTATGTCTCAAACAGCGACATTACACACTAACTAAAGTAAGAAAAGTGAAATCATACCCTTTAAAAAAATAAAGTAAAAAATAAATATCTTATTGCCCCCAAATTTTGAATGATAGTGTATGTCTAAAAAAATGTAAAAACATTTCAAATTAGGTGCTCGTGATTTTTGGAACTTTATGAGAAAAATATAATAAAAATAAAATATTTTTTAGGATGTAAATAGTTAAATGTAGCAAAACAAAAAGAGAATCACCACAGATGCATTTGATAGGCTGATTAATTATTATACACAGCAAGCCATCAAATCCCAGGCAGATGGTTTGGCATAGCTTAGGCTCACTGTGCTAGTGAATATGTAGGTAGGATGTTCAATACGGCTACAGTACATGGCAGGAATATTTTGGCTTTCCTTCTCGAGCCATGGGCTGAGGAAAAGTCCAAGAGAAATGTTTCTCATTTATTGCAATTTTAATTTACAACATTGTACTTGCTGTGTGTGCACATTGAAGTTTTAATCTTGGCATTCATAGACAGCTAGCAGTAAACAGGTGGTGTTATTATGCAAGTTTCACACCCAACATTACTCAAGGATTCCCCACCTTCAGTCCTTCTGCAGCTGTAGCGGCAAGAGGGAGAAAAGACTGAAAGCATGATACTAAAAGCTAAACTAAAAGCTGATACAAAGAGGATGCATGTACATTTTCAGTAAAGAGTGTGTATATTGTTTTTATGGAAAATTAACCTGAAAATGAAGCTATGAATGCATGACTTTTTAAAAAAAAAAAACTATTTTATATATATATATATATATATACATATATATATATATATATATATATATATATATATATATATATATATATATTTATTTATTTTTTTTTCTTATAAGCAAGTCCAACACAAGTAATTTGTCAGTAAAAACTATATTCCAAATTATAAATTAAGAATCATTTTTTCTTTACTCATAATACCGCATAAGTTGTAACTGAAAATGGCTGCATTTTGCCAAATCCGCAAAAAAATCGCAAACAAAAACAAAATATTCTAAATTGGCTACATTATTTAACCAAAGGGATTCCTTGTGTACACGCTTATCATCAAATATAGCTGTGTCCCATATTCACTGCAAGGCAGTCCTTAACAGAACCCACTGTTAGCTGTTTTTGTCTCCCATGGTATTACTTAGACACTTCCAATAAAGCATTCAGTGAAAGACGTCACTAATTTGACCCCACACTACAAATATCCCTATAGCCAATGATGGTGTGCTAGTGTTTTTTTTTTATTTTTATTTTTTTTCTGTTGCTTGAGGGATCTACTGGAGCAGGGAGCAGGTCTGGGAAGTGCTGCATCCACTAATGGCTATAGCTCCAAGAGGCTGGTCTGCATAAACAACAACCCGGTGCAATCAGCAAGATGGTGCACTTCTCTGCTAGGGGAGAGTGATTGGGGACAATGTGCTTTTTTTTTTGTCTTCCACTTCACCCTTCCCTACAGAGGCTTAAACAGGGCATTTTTATGAACATGCCGTAGTTGTTTTCTCTTCTTTTTCCATGTTTTGTATTTTGTACATTCAGATATTTTGTATTTAAAATGTATTATACTTACACGTTTACCTTCCATTTGTGTTTCTTTTATCTCTTTTGTTCTAGTTTACTACCACTACTCTGTAACGCCAATAATATTATTATTTAATAAATTTGAATCAATATTTCATCATCATCACGCTCATGGCTCATTTAAATACTGCATAACATAGTGCATGATCCCAATCCCCCTTAAAAAATGTTAAAGGATGTCACTATTTAATATCGTTTGAGATAAATGCGCTTTGTGTTTTGAAGTGCTCCCATTTCACTAGTGTAAGAACAATGCCAGAAGCCTTGCTGGTTAAAGTAAAGAAGGATGAGCTCTTTCTCTCAGATGAGAGCCATCTGGCTGGGAGCAAGGCCAACGGATGAGTCTTGGGAACAGGCCTCTAAGAATTTCTGACCCTTGGTAGGTTGACGATGTAAAAAGAAGGTATAAAACACCACTGGGGCCTTGAACTGGAAAGGGATTTGGAGCCGAAGAGGGTGTGTGTCTCTGAAGAGGCTTCACACGTGGACTGAGGGTGAAGAATTACGAGAAAACAGACAGATGGGGAGAAAAAAATGCAATTAGTGCCACGCTCTAGACATGGGAAAAGAAATGGATTTTTCATCCTCTGACCTAATTACAGAGTTTGTTCTCGAGTGTGTATCTCTTTTCATTTTCTGATAAAGCACAATCATTGCAGTTTCTCAAAGAGCAACATCAGCAGATTGATGTTTATATTATCCAATGCTCTTTTTTAGCCTGGCACATTACAAAAGAGGTTGCAAATTGAAGCAGTAGCCCTTACTTCAAACGTAGGTTCAGTCATATTTATGAAAGCGCTCAGGACTCCAGAGTCTCTGTCAAGAAGACTTGCTGTGTGGCTGAACCACGGCCAGGCTGCCCATTACACTTGAAGCAGCTTGAATCCAGAGCAGCAGGAAAGGAAACCATCAGATTCCCACCCACATCTATCCACACAGCGGCAAGCTCAGCCAAGTCTATCACAGCAGAAAATCTATGTCGCACTGTATTGGGTTATAGCTCTAATCAACTCTTTCTTTGTAAGCAAAGTGTTTAGTTTAATTTAATACAAGTTTCAATGTGCTACTTAATGGAAATATATATGTTCTGCAGCAGTGGAAAGGGATCGGAGATCATCATAATGCATATGTAAGCCTGTATGCATATGTATCAGCAGACATCAGCAGTTTGTCTAGTGTCATGGCACAAGATGAATAGGTAAATAGATACACAGCCTCAAGCTCACTGACTTTCTTAGCATTTAACACAGACATTTGTCAACTTCTGCCATTTTAGAACTCGTAAGGCAAAAGTCAAAACAAAACATTTACCTACTGCCATTCGGAGACCGAATGCACATGCGACACGCCACTGCTTTCGTGAAGGGGAGAAGCCAGCTGCCCATATGAGGCACATAAAGTCCGCCATTTAAAAAAATGACCAGGGGGATGCAACCACTTCAAACAGTGAACACAAATGGAGCAACTGTTTGGGGTCATATGCCCCACTGCTTTCATTCCCTCACACCCCCACCACTCTACACTCACCTCTACGGCTCTACCTGCCTCCCTTTCCCACTCAGTGCAACGCCACACCCCTTCCTTCTCTTCTTCTGTTTCTCTCTCTCGCTTTCATTCCACTCTGCTCTCTGCAGGCCACAACAGTCAGAAGGAAAACAGACACAGCAGTGCATTTTCAATTGGATCTTCAGTATTCCAGGAAAATAATAGGGCAGATAGCCTTTGTGAAGTCATCTCATCCGGAACGAACCAACATCGGTCCCCTGCTCGGTGTCCTCCATCCCCATACCCCTCCTGGCCAATACACTCTTCCTTTCAAGCTTTTCATGCAGTATTAAGGAATGGCTTGCCAAAAAAAAAAAAAAAAAAAATCATGACAGATTAAATTTATAAAATGCAAGGATTCAATAAATTATTATGAAAGGAATCAGTGTTCAACTATTGCAAATATAAACATGATCAGAACACCCAACATGGATATTCACCAAATAAATAAATATGCATATATACAGTATATATATATATATATATATATATATATATATATATATATATATATATATATATATATATATATATATATATATATATATATATATATATATATATATACATATATATATATATATATATATATACATATATATATATATATATATATATACATATATATATATATATATATATATATATATATATATATATATATATATATATATATATATACATATATATATATATATATATATATACATATATATATATATATATATACATATATATATATACATATATATATATATATATATACATATATATATATATATATATATATATATATATATATATATATATATATATATATAATTTTTATATATATTTTTTTTTTTGATGGCTGACACTCCAACAAACAGGGAATGCGCAAGGTTCCCTCAAAGTTATGAACAAACATTATTCAAGTAACGATTTAATAGAACATTCGTTTAAAGGTTATGTGGTCTAATAATGTTTTTCAAAATGGTAGGAGACAAATGTTTCTTGGAGCATTTGTTTTCTGAAACATTTTCGATTTTTTTTTAATTATATTAGAATATTCATAGAACATTCAAAACTAACATTCCCATAATGTTCTCAAAATTATAACAACCTTAATTGTCATCATATCTAATAAATTAAAAAAAGAATATATTAACAAATACAAAACCTTTTTTTCCACCTCCCTAAACTTAAATTCTGTGTGTCATTGGCCAAAACAGAGAGAAACACAAAATAAACAAAGTTAAAGAGGAATTATTTTATGATCATGCTGTGAAAATCTAATGCCGTAACAGCTCAAACAACAATCAATAGTGTGTGAAACATGGACACTTATGAAAAGTGCTGTAAAAAGTATTGTATTGTTGCAATATAGTATATTAAACTATTAACCGATAAGATCAAAAAGCTGTCCAAATCCTCTGCTAATACTGACAACACAATATGATTACAACAGTTGGTGAACACCACTTGTAATAGCTTTAAGACTGTTAGGTCCTACAATAATTTGATTTGTGCAGCAAGCACTGACAAGTTATCACCTACAATTTTTCCCCTTTCCTTATCTTTATGGGATGGTTTTGAGATAAGGTCTGATCATCTGTGCAAGTAGTGTGTACTTACTCTGCATGCAATGCATATGATTATGCAAATTATACTGAAGGTAATAAATCCTTGTACTACCTGAAGGTTGTTGTAACACCTGTCTTTTCTCTTTTACTTGAAACAAATTATGTCCGGAACCTGAACTCTTGGATGGACCAACACTTTCAGCAATCATGTCCCCACTAAGCTGTGTTTACCCCATTTGTTTAG
This sequence comes from Hybognathus amarus, assembly GCA_030378365.1. Lineage (NCBI taxonomy): Eukaryota > Metazoa > Chordata > Actinopteri > Cypriniformes > Leuciscidae > Hybognathus > Hybognathus amarus. Next base: position 8,902 of record JAQIUQ010007764.1, read on the forward strand.
TAATGCTTTTAATGAACATTCAGCAGATGAACTGATGACTATTTATGACAACTCTGTAAATAGGTGGAAGGCAATCAGTGGTTCAACATTGGACTCCTGCATCATGCATGTCTGTAATGTTTTTGGTGAACTTTTGAGTTTGCATTTTGATTTTGTGCATTGTATATTGAACTTAAATGCATGTTTCCCAACCATTTTAATGATTTTGATGATTGATTGATTTTCAAGTCAAGCCTTTATCAAATTCATGTCATATTTACATTAAGTGTTCCCATTCATACCAAGTCTTTTAGTTAAGCCAGTTTTGGGGATGCTTGTTTTTTTATGTTTTATTTTTGTCACACCCTGCAAGTTGCCTTACAATAGTTTATCTATCATTTTCCATGTTCTTTACCACAGTTTAGTGTTTGCTTGTTTGTTTAAAGAACAGATGCCAAGAAGATACAGAACAGATGCACTAAAGCTGTGGTTTACTTACAAACTGAGTTTATGTAAAACTTGACTTGAAACTGAGATTAAGGAAAGCAGAGACTGTTTTACTATTTTAATAAGTAATTACAACAATAACAAATTAAATGTTTTAGAAACAAAGATAATAATATCAGTATAAACCCTATTCATGAAATATCTTTAACAATAAATTGATTGCATTGATTATTGTACAATTCAGTTGTTTCTGATTCAGCTATTTATAAAAAAAAATAAAAAAATTAAAAATAAATACTTTTGCCAAAGCGTAGTCAAGTCAAGTCAAGTCACATTTATTTATATAGTGCTTTTCACAATACAGATTGTATCAAAGCAGCTTCACAGTGATAACATGACAGAAGTACAACACAGATAAGTAATATTGTTAAATGGTAAAAACCCGACTAAGCAAGCCAAAAGCAAGGCAAAGCAAGGCGACAGTGGCAAGGAACCAAAACTCCATCAGATTGGATGGAGAAAAAACCTTGGGAGAACCCAGGCTCAAGTAGACATCCAACACACATGGCACCCTTTAGTGTCAAATGAGACATTCGGTTATGGTAGGTTTAGGTATGGGGTAGGGTTAGGGTTAAGACCACTAGGAGGCGCCTTCTGCCCCATATCTATCTGCATCTCATTTGACGCTAAAGGGTGCCATGTGCTTGGGATATGAGACAGGCTCCAAAAACCATGGAGATAAAAGTCGCCACAAACACCATCACAATGTGTCCATTCTCCTGAGCCCCGCTAACTGTGTATATCTGGCCCAAAAGCCCTAAGTTCGGTAAACCATGACAATGTGAGTTGCCTATTTTGAGTTTCTGACAAGACTATCAAACCACCTGAAATAGGTGGGTTAAAAATAACATGAATCATATATTTGAAAAGATATGCTAACAATTATCCCATTTATTTCTTCCACCTGTAATAATGCAGGACAAATGAGTTCCAATAAATGTGATGCAGGTCTTTTCAAGAGGACATTTCATTTTCAGGGCACCGGAGATGTGGAGGGTGAATAAGATAATTATCAGGCTCAATGCTTGTTCTGCATTAGCTCTAGTGGGGAGTGATTATCGGGAAACAGCTAGAATTGCAGGAATAGCTTTTGAACCATGACAATGGAGGTTATCACTGCATGACGCTAATAAGGGATTGAACACTTGCATAATACGAGCGGTAAGAAGAGGGCTTGATGCAACGAGATGAGCTGGGCTTAAAGTCGAAACACTCTGAATACAACTTGGACCCACGATTTGCAATGCAAGGGATATTCAAGGAGATATATTTTAAACTTTACAGCGATTTAAAATTCTGCTTAAGGGGGTTAAATGCTTCTACCCAGCAGCAACCAATGCCCTGGTTGATCCATTGGGTGGTAAATGATTAATAGCCTTTAATTAGTGTCCCTCAATACCCTTCTATGTAAAATAATTGTTGTTTATACAATGCTCGTGGCTATTGTTTACTCTTTGTGGCTAATTAAAACACACCTATATTTTTTGTTTGCCCTTATTGTCTCCTACCAGCCAATACGGTACAACTTAATTTAAATCAAACCAAAATCTATCACAATATCTCAGCTCAAAGTTAGCCTCTGGCCTTATTGTGAAAGTAAATGACCTGTTCCTGAGTACACTGCAATATTTGTGCAACCACTGAACCATTATTTGTGTTTGGGATAGAACGGCAGGAGGACAAAGAAACATACTGCAAGTGCAGTGAAATAGCTAAAAGTGCACAGGCCCTCAAGGACGTTGTCTCTTTGGTCTATTCGTCTCCCGTGTCACAACTCCCATTGGTCTCCAGAGGAATTCAGAGCTTTGGAATGAAACCTGTTCCAGAACAGCCTCAAGGTGGCCGCAGGCAAGTGTCACTACCCATTGGATATTCCTGGTAAATACTTTACATGCTTCAAAGCAAAGGTCAGTCATTTGGTGTGTCTTCATGTCTACCCTGGCCTCGAAGGAGTGAAATGCTGATTAACCACATAAAAAAAAAATATCTTCTGAAGAATGAAACATGCTTTAAGGCTACTGGCATATGGGAAATAATATAAGTCTAACAGCCTATATAAAAAGGCTGATTTTATGAATGACATTTAATTCAGTAGTTCTGTGCATTCATTAAAATTTCAACTTCAAAGTTTCCAGCATACTCCAGTGCTGTATGATACTTTACACTATATACTATAATCATCTGAGCAGTCACATAAATGTAAAAGACACTTCTGATCAAGCTTCTACTCGGCATACTACAGTGACTGGTATGAATGAAGAAGTACTTAAATGCCATGCGATGCTTAATATAGGATGGATAAGAGCTTATCAGCGAACTTTGTTTTTAACCTCATGATGTCTTCCAGGAATTATTCTTCCCACTCTTTCTTTTTCTCTTTTTGGCAGTGCAAATTCTATCCTGACATGGTGCTAATCATGGTGCTGCTTTTCTCCGTTTGCACACAAAGCCTCAGGGAAGCTCAGAGAAAAAGTTAGCAGTAGGCTGGGGATCCCAAACGGGTTGTACAAAAATGATTCTTTTGACTGCTGGAAATATAGCTCATATATAACCAGGCTCCTGCATCTACAGAGGCCTGCTTGGATTCTCCCAGAAGTCAATACGAAACAGTCAGCCATAACAATGGCATTATTTCAGCTGGATATGTTGTGGAACAGCTTCACTAATCAATATGGTTTGGGTAGGGAAAGGCTTTAAACATATACAAAATACTAAGATTGTCTGATGTCGAAATCTACAAAGAACTTCTTAATCAAATAATATATACACAAAATCACTACACTTCAATGAAAAAAAGGTCCATTCACAATCCAATAAAATGATGTAAATCATTGTATCTCTTTATTCTTTATCAGATGATGAAAGAGTTATCATATATGCCACAGAGTACCAAACAGTATAACGACAAGAAGAAAAGTTTTGCTTTTGCAACAATTCAGTCCGAATATGAGCCAATACTGAAATCGATTCACCACTAAATATTTAAGCATTAAAAGTTTACAACTTCAGACATTTTGACAAATTAATAAATGATGCTATGTAATCGGTAGCATTGTAAAATATTCAAATAAACGTATATTGTATTTTTCTCAGTAAAACGGTTAATTGGCTTCTAATGTAAAGCAATATCAATCATAATTTTATTGCTGGGCTCAGCAGTATTGAGAACAGTCCAAGCATTCAGTTCAAGATGGAGCATGCAGAAGGAAAAGAGCAATTTCCTTAGTCTAAATGGAAAGTTCTGTCAAGCAGTTTGGAGTGATCCACCATCAATCACAGATAAATTCTCCTGAGCTGGGTAGCAACGAAAAAAAATAAGGAAAGAAAAAAATTTGGAACACTCCATTACCTGGGTGTCTTTCAAAGTGACTAATGGCATGTGACAAAAGGCATTCAAGAGTCACACAATGTGTTGCCTTGATAAAAATGAACCTGCTGCCACCCGGTAACACACCTCACATAATCAAGTCTCAATCGCTGAACAAAAGGATGGGTCTCATTTAAATGGCTCAAAAGGGTCAGTTTAGTTTTTAAAAATAAATGTGTCTGGCATCGCTAGCAAGCCTAATGAGCAGAGGTGTAAAGTGTTATGAGAAATTAAATTGAAAGTTTGAATTTGTGGAATTTATTTTTAATAAAACTTTTATTTCTTGGGCAAGTGTTCACTTAGAGGTTTTAATGGACCAATGTGAATAAATATAAATTTTCTAAATTCAAAGAGACAATATATTCCATGCATGACCTGACATTTTATTCTTATTCAAAATTAAGCAGTGTAAGCCTTATGGAGCACTAACACTCTCATGTAATGTATGTTTCATTCATTCTCTTGCAGAAAGCCCTACACTGATTCATAGGCTGTGTACCAGTTCAGAAGGGCTGCATCCTACGAAAGACTCATGCTGATTTCCATTTCACCTAGTTATACTATACATTAGGTCTTACGAGTTTGGGACAACATAAGGGTGAGTAAAAACTGACAGAATTTTCTTTTTTGGATGAACTATCCCTTTAATGCACAATGTTGCATTAATGAATATTAGAAAAGTCCACATTGTTATTGAGGATAAAATATAACACAGTTAACATTAAATATGTTTTTAATCAGGGTAAACTCTGATTATTAGTCTCTCAAACCTTTTATCTAAACTGTTCACAGTTAGTCATACATTATCCACCATGTGTTGTGGTTTTGTAACACTTTTTACTCTGTGTTTGTAGTTCTGAACCGAATCCTCCTCAAAAGTGCAATGGGTTGTGGGCAATATTAGCCTTTATAATGTGCATGGATCCACCGGAAATAGTTGACCATCCAAAGGAATTTTGGCATTCTCTTTTCAACACAATATGCTTTGGGGCACACTTATCCAAATGCTATTACATACTATTTAGGATGAATAGTATGGACATTGGGACGCAGGGTCAGACTTCAAAGACCATGCCTTCGAAAACTGTGAAAGAAAAGATTGAGCTTTGTTAAATGGCATGGTCTAGCCTATGGAGGATTGTTCTTGTCGCCTAGCAACTGTGACAGCTGCCGTTGATGAGTGACAGTAATGTCTAACTTTCAAAAAAAAAAAAAAAAAAACTTTTTTGAAAGTTATCTAAAGCTGTCTAAATATATTTATCATGGTCCATTTCTACATATAATAAAAAGTATTAACTGTATATATTGACATGTTAGTAAGATATGTCAACATTTGAACATTTGAAAATGTTTACATTTGTATTGTTCGAAATTTTAACAAGTTGAAACCCAATCCTTGCATTTAAAAGTGTCCTGTCGTCACTGGTGCGCAATGAATTCTGGGCAAGGCAGAGAAGAAACCATCTGTTGTATCCTTCATTGGAAATAAAGGATGCAGTTTGAAGGAGACTTGAATGTGAGCCTCTGAAATCAGGACACAGCAATTAAGGTAATAATTTATGCCAGGAAATCCCTTGTATGGACAAAGGCATCCAGCTATCACAGTAGTGAGTTATCACTAACATAAGTGAGTGAAAATGCCCAGATTTTACTATACCTACACGGTACTTCTCCACACACACACACACGCACGCACACACACACAGTGCTTTTCAGCCCTTTTTGCCTTTGTTATCACACACGATTGTCTTAATTCCCTGATAATGTGTATGGCCATAAAATGTCCAGATTTTAAACTGAAACTTAAGTTTATTAATATTTGTTGGCCAAAACAATGGTCTGATATTTGTGTTTCCTTTTACATTTTTGCTGTTTAACTTAACCCATTTTCATCAAACAATAAGTCTTAAATAAACTGAATTTTTATTTTATTTATTATCAATTTTAAATAGCTTTTTTTTTGTAACCCAGGTTTTAAGGGTTGTGTCTTTACAAAAGTGACAAACAAATCTTTCCTGATAAAAAGTGCGAACAACTAGCCTCAGCTCCAACCGAAAGGTCTACTTACTTAAGTACTTTACATCTCTTCTAATTAATTAGAATGCATTTCTCATTTACTTCTCACCTTCATTTGTGCAATCTATCTATTTCCATCCCTTTCTCTCTCCTGTTCTCATACTCTGTCATTCTCATGACAGAATGATTTCACTGATCCAAAATAGCAGATCCGTCTTTTTGAGGCTCATCATATAGTCAGTGAATAAATCACTGCTGGGCATTGACAGGAAACACGAGTGATTGTATATGTCATTCTCAATTACTGAGGCTGCCTTGCAAGGGATGTCTAAAACACACTAAAATGCTTTTACAACACTGAAAATAATGCTGTAATAAAATAATATATGGAAACAAACTTGGAATTTCACTGTAAGCAAGGAAGCATATACAGTGGCATATGCTAACAATTTACTGGGGTTGATTGACTTGACCAGATTTTAAATACCAATTCTTCAAAATATAACGAGGTTAATAGATCTTTTGCCATCTGCTTCAAGAAATTTAAAAGCTGTGTCCCAGGGGTTTTGGGAAAAAGATTCAAGGGAATATTCCTCATCATAATTCCTCTGCTAGATTGCTTTAAAGGTCCCAAACCTGCAGGCAGAGATCTCTGGACTTTCTTACATGTTCTCATCCCCATAGTACTAGTGCTAATGGTCTCCTTTTCACCTGAATGTACTCCCCAGACCAGGAGTCTTGTGAGAGCTTCTTTCAAATATAATTTAAAGGTAAGAGGAGAAAACCTTGCTCAGGTCTAGCTCTCCCCATTCTCAGTTCTCTTTTACCCCTCAGTAACCTGCTGTTGTTCTTCAGAAATGTCTTTTTTTTTCTTCAGCAGAGAGAAAAAATGCATTTGATTGTATGGAGACATTAAAATACATTAAGTTAAACTGCATTATACTGTACCGTATATAATCACTCGACAGCAATAAATCTGGAAAGAATACTGGAGGATAAAAGGTCAAAAGAAAAAAAAATATATATTCTGTATTTTTCCTGTCTCTGATCGCCTGTCTTTATAATGTGTGGATGTACTTTCTTCCTCTCTGACAGAGTTAGAAAACTACAAAGCCTTCATCTGTGATCATGACATTTTTTCCTCTCTCATGATTTATTTTGTTATTGAGCTTTCTTTTGTTCAAAGTCTATCAATTCTACCACCCGCCCCCAAAGGTTTAAGTACGTTTCTTCTTAAATTACTGAGAATCAGAGGGAAAGAACATATTTATAGGACTGTATGTAATTGGACTTCAATCAATGAATGATCATTATCACATTAAGTGTCTCGTAATTAGGAACTACACATCTGCAGAATCCATTAAGAACTCAAAAATGACAAACATAACACTGCAAAGAAGTTTTAAAAAGGAATTAAATCAAACACAACAATCACTGAATTACTGAGTATCTATTTTTCCCCCTTTTATGTGAAAGATGGTATTAAGAGTCCAGAAATTTACTATACACATAATGACTGCACATTACTTACATTTTATGTTTGATGGTCCATGTTTTCAGGAATGTTTCATATTTGGAATCGAGTAAACCAGATGATAAACTAAGAAATGCTGTAATTAGTTAAAGGCACATGCCAAAAGAAGTTGTATTCAGTGTTGATGATGGGCATCGACAGGAGAGTTGAAAAAGCTCTGACACAGTGACGCTTTTCTTTATGAAAGATAATCCTTAATTATATCGTGTAATTTCTAGATTTTCAGCAATCTGTCTCAGTCTTTAGGGAACAAAACATCTCCCAAGAATTTGGAGCTAATGATAGCCTGTCAGAGGTGCAGCTGTCTAGAATAAATTGTCAGGTTCCCTTATAAACAAGAATTCCCTAAACATCCAAGATGGTCCAAAACAAAAACTTATTTATGACTTCAAATGCAAAGTTGAAAAAAAAAAAAAAACTACTCCAGCAAATTCAGTACGTTGAAAAAAAATTATTAAATGAGCATCCACAAAAAAAGTATCTGTCCGTCAGCTTAAAATAGTGAGGATGAGATGAATTGATCAAACTTTATCTGACTATAGGCATCAAAAGTGGCTCTTAATTTTCCATCAAACTGTTAAGCATTTATTTGTGAGTTTCAAACTCAAAATGTATGATGATTACCGATGATGGCTTGATGTCCCTCTGGCACTGAGACTGGTTGTGTTGTGCTTTTTAAAAAACATCATTTACTTTTCCATGTCCTCAGAGCCCTTACTTTAATCATTAATTTAATCAAGCAGTCAAGGATTTGAGGTGTTATCTTTTCTACTGGATCAATAGGATAAATAATGCTCTACATCCCAGCTTAGCGGTCAGCCCAACATCTCTCATTATCACCATCATCAGCCCATAGCAAAAGATAAATACATCTGATCCATCCATTCGAGCAGAGCCTGATCTGTCACCAAAAATCCATTTGTAGTAAATCTCAAAGACCAGAGAAATAAGCACAGAATCTGTAATGAGATTCTTAAGATCTTACAAAAAGACGTCCCATAAACAGAGACTGAAATATGAATGTAACACTTTCAAAGAAGTCAGACAATGATAATGTTCTTGGCACATTATCAAAGGTGCTAATTTAAGTTTGTGCAATTTCATTAATCTAAATGCTAAATGAGCTTCTTTCTTGTCTGTGGGTCTCTTGGTATGTGAATAGAGGATCAAGAGACTGTGAAATTCTTCTTGCTGTTATATGTAGGCTACATTGATCACTTTTTGGAACACACACAGCCAAAGACTGTGGCAGGTGAAAAGAAATAGGTTGGCTTCTGACAAATGCCTCTTACAGACATGTAATGTTGTCCAAGGGACCTGTGCTGCAAGCCTTTGTGAGTCATTTCTCTTCTGCTCTGTTAGTATTCATATGTGCCGTGAAAGCCAGAGCTATGCAACCTGGGTAAATCTAAAAAAAAAAAAAAAAACATGGATCTGAGGTAATTAATAACAAAAAGAGCTTTAAAAATAGTAATATGTGACATCTGGACATGGATTAGATAGAACATTTCACTGGGATTACTCCTCAAACAATGATAATGAGACTGTCTCATCGTTTTGAACTTATGCACTTATGTACCACAAACATTTCAGGTTTTCTGCAAACACAAATGACTGCATGTTTTTATTTAATATAAAATGCAAGCCACAATAATACATTGTGAAAAATATTTATTATGGCTCCATCTACAATTTCTGAGTGAACTATCTCATTGTACTTCATTAAACTTATACATATTTTAGTTAAACTGGTGTTGCATGACATGTCTTTCAGAGATACAGCTATGGAAAAAAATAAGAGACCACTGCCAAATCAGCAGTTGCTCTGGATTTTTATTTATAATATAAATAATAAATCCAGAGCAACTGCTGATTTGGCAGTGAGTCTCTTAATTTTTTCATAGCTGTATATATATATTTTATGATGATAATTTGATGACAATATATTTTGTTATATTTGGAAAACTATGTATGTATAGCATTTTTTACTTACTGGCCTAGGGCTAAAGGGAACATTGATGTAGTCTGTGTTTTTATTACGGCCATTTCCTGTTTATTCAGAGGCCTCATCCATCTCTGTGAAACTTTCATTGTCTGCTTATTAGTCCTTAATTCCAAATTTGAAATTTCTAATAAACTGTGATGGATTATAATGTTGCTTTGTCAGATTCAATTTAGGTGGTCATATTTAGTCAATATAATGGCAACTAGCTTACTTTGAAAATCATGTGCCTGAAATTATGTTTGGTGGAAAAAATTGAGCCTGCATGCTGTTGTTTGCTAATCAGACGTCAACAATGGTTAGCCATTAGAGTGCCCTAGTGAGGGTGGGTTAGTGGGGGGTGGGTTAGATTCCAGAAGAAAATAGACTCAGTTTGATCCACAATTGATGGTTTGCAAATTACTTCAATCTAGTTATATTTTTCCCAACTTCCCATCTGAATAATGGATTTATCCATTAACTTTCTAAGGCATGTTAAATCTGATACGGGATCTAACTTCATCAGAGTCAAGGATTTCTAGGAGATGCCTCTCTAATATCTATCTATGATTTTCTACACCATTGCATCCCTGACAACATGTCCTTAAGGGGAAATGACAAAAGGATGGATCGAGATGGAAAAACAGGCAGCGAGATAAACTACAGGGGTTTTGTCACAAACAATATTAGTGATATGCAAGTAAAAGACAATGCCCTGAGCCGCTAGACCTAATCCACTTAAAGTACCTGAAAAAGCCTCTGCTAAGAGGAATGTTTCTTTTCATTGCTGGTAGCTGGTTTGCTTATCCCCATACGTTTTCCTTTTTAAGGTCAAGGAGATGTTCGATAACTTGAAAACGGTGGCATGGAGCAATAAGCATGAAGCAGTTAAATACCTGTGGCAGATTGTGTATGGGTGGCTTTTAGAGAACCAGGACATACTGAGAGGGAAAGGTTTTGTAGGGCCTGATATGAAATAAGTGTCAGAGGTTAAGCCTGTAGCGGGCTTACAGAAACTCATTTCTCTTATCTTTTTCTGGTCATGAACCGTGAGCAATGGCATTATCAAGGCCCTGTTGTTACAACAGAGAGCTGCATCACAAGAACATAGAGAGATTTCACAAGTGCGCGTCTTAGGAATGACTCCAATCGCTGGGCTAATCTCGCTATTGTTGCGTTCCGTTCTCGGCCCCCTCCACCACAGTGAGAAGAACAAAGAATAATATCTCCCAATCCATAAATCATAATTTCAACCTTTGTGTTAGGTCACAATTTAAACTGTGTCTTAGGTTAAAAGTTTATCCCGGCTTGCTCAAGGCAATACTTTTTTTTTTAATCCATCTCTCAAAACATTTCTATTGTTAATTGAATTTCCAGGCGTGGACATACCAAGAATGGGATGGAGAAATAGTGAGCAAGGAATAGAGAGAGAGAGAGAGAGAGATGCTTCCACATTTCAAAATGTTAATCTGTTTTTGCATAATCCTTAAAACTTGTATTTGCATGGTTAAATCTCCATCATTATCCCTAGACCATGAATCTGGCATTGTTCTATTTACTCTGAAGACTATTTTTATTTGCACATTCCAACACAACTAAATCAGGATGTCTAAAAGATGAAGATCTACATACAATGCACATGGTAATGTGGATCCTGCGTATAAGAATGTGTGTAGATTTTGATAGAGCTATTTTGTTGTTACCTTAAATAATGTAAGTTCATAAAAATAATAATAAAAAAAAGTTTGATTGTTCGAATTTCGAACCTGAACCAAATTTCATATCCACCAAGATAATTTATTGATAAATCACAACCAAGAAGCAAAAACATTAACAGTTTGTACTTATATAGAATGCTGCAGGGATGACGTCAAAACCTAGAATAATAATTCGCCAGTGGTTCCCTCAAGATTTTCCAATGGGGTTTTGAAATGGGGATTTTCAATTTATGTGTAAAATAAGGTCTGTGGAGATCATAAGTCAAGTCAAGTCAGGTCACATTTATTTATATAGCGCTCTTCACAATACAGATTGTATCAAAGCAAGCTTCACAGTGATAACATGAAAGTAGTACAACACAGATCAATAATTATTGTTAATTATTAAATATTAAATAACCCCAACTAAGCAAGCCAAAAGCAAGGCAAAGCAAGGCAACAGTGGCAAGGAACCAAAACTCCATCAGATTGGATGGAGAAAAACCTTGGGAGAACCCAGGCTCAGTCGGGGGCCAAGTTCTCCTCTGGCTTTTACATTCATATTGTTTATATATAAATATTAAATATTAATATTGTTTATATATAACACGGAGCCATAACATATCGCCGGCATTGAGTTGTCTCCTCACAGGCGTTGGTCTTCTTCATCACAGGCGTTGGGGCATCTGAAATGCCTGTGAGAGGCTGGATACAAACTGGACCTGACGGACGCCATTTTTCTCGGGACAAACTGTAGATTCAAAATTCTTGCTTCCCCCTTATTAATTAGTTTCATAAAAGACACCAGTCGTTCTGCCAATATATCTTATTTATTTTACCAATTTATATAAGACATAAGGGAGAGAGAGTGATAAGGAACAGCAAAAGATCTTCATTCTGCTTCTCTGGATTTCTCTCTCTGACTTGAACAAAGAGGATTCAGTTCATATAGGCTGATAAAAAAAACCTAACTACATTACCAGAAACATGTGGTTCCCATTAACGTTGGAATGTATATTCTGCTCGATGGAAAAACACTGCATATACATTAAAGTCCCAAAGTCTCTCAAAGTCTCCCTCATACAGTACAGTATTCAGAAAAGAATGATTCATAAAACAAAATGATTACAAAATGATTATGAATGTATATGAAAAGTATAAAACACATGCATAATACTACTGATTATGATTATTAATAAAACAAAAATAAAATAAAACATTAAAAGATGAAATTGTGAGTCTTCACAAACGCAGAAAGGCAGATGGGAAATAATTAGCATAGCTGATGTTCATAATGATTTCCATTATACAGGAGTCAGTGTTAGAAAATCACTATCTCACAAACTCTCCGCAACCCAACCATACGCGCCGACCCGTTTGTCTAAAAGGCTGTCGAGCCCCACTGGTGCGTTAAGCAGTTTCAGTGACAACCGGTTCCGTATGGCAGAGGAATAAAAGGTAAGCATTATGTCAATGGTTGACTAAAGAGATGCGTTTTTAGTATAGTTTTAAACTGTGTCAGCGAGTCAGAGCCTCGGATCGTATCGGGAAGGCTATTCCAGAGTTTTGGAGCTATGCGAGAAACGCCCTCCCTCCTTTAGTGGACTTAGATATCCTAGGAGCCTTGAATTTACGCGGTGGATTGTAAGGCGAAAGGAGGTCCGTTAAGTACATTGGAGCTAAACCGTTTAGGGCTTTATAGGCCAGTAGTAGTATTTTGTAGTTGATACGGAACTTGTATAAGTAACCAATGTAGAGATGATAAAATCGGTGTAATATGATCATATTTTCTTGACCTAGTAAGAACTCTAGCAGCTGCATTTTGGACTAACTGTAGTTTGTTTATTGAGGATGCAGGACAACCGGCTAATAAAGCATTACAGTAATCTAGTCTCGAGGTCATAAATGCATGAACTAACTTTTCTGCATCAGAGACAGATAGCATGTTACGTAGCTTAGCAATGTTTCTAAGGTGGAAAAAGACTGTTCTTGTAACATATGAAATATGATTTTCGAAAGACAAGTTGCGGTCTAGTATAACACCCAGGTCTTTTACTGTAGTGGATAAAGTAACAGGACATCCATCTATATTAAAGTTGTATTGTAGGAGGTTTTGTGAGTAGTTTTTTGGACCAATAAGTAATACTTCCGTCTTATCTGAATTTAATAGCAGGAAATTACGCGTCATCCAGCATTTTATATCTTTGAGACACTCTGTCAATTTAGATGAGTTAGTGTTTTCGTCTGGTCGTGATGAAATATATAGTTGAGTGTCATCAGCATAACAGTGGAAATTAATTCCATGTTTTCTTATAATATTACCAAGTGGCAGCATATATATTGAGAATAGCAGAGGGCCTAAAACCGATCCTTGCGATACTCCATAGTCTACTGGCGTTCTCCTTGATTTTTCCCCATTTAAACAAACAAAATGAGAACGGTCCGATAAGTACGATTTAAACCAGCTTAATGCCTGTCCCTGAACACCAGTGTAGTTTTGTAGTCGATCCAAGAGTATTTTATGATCTATAGTGTCGAACGCAGCGCTAAGATCAAGTAGGACTTGTAGCCTTGGTCAGAAGCTAAAAGTAAATCATTTGTAATTTTAACTAGCGCAGTTTCTGTACTATGATGCGGTCTGAATCCTGACTGGAATTTTTCATAGATATATTTTTTTTTTTTGCAAAAAAGAGCACAATTGAGCGGACACGACTTTTTCTAGTATTTTGGACATAAATGGAAGATTTGAAATGGGTCTGTAATTTGCTAAGTTATTTGGATCTAATTGTGGTTTCTCAATGAGAGGTTTTATTACTGCCAGGTTGAATATTTTGGAACATAACCTAAAGATAAAGACGAGTTAATAATATTAAGGAGAGGCTCTTCCACTACAGGTAACACTTCTTTCAGTAGTTTAGTGGGTATTGGATCTAATAAACATGTTGTTGGTTTAGATGCAATGATACAGTTTATTTAGCTTGTCCTGTCTTATCATTGTAAAGCGGTGTAGTTGTTCTAGAGGGGCCATAATTAAGGGGGAATCATATGACACCACATAGAGGATTGTACATTTATAATTCTGTTTTGGATACTTTCTATTTTCTCATTGAAGTAATTCATTACTACTAAACTGTAACGGTATATTTTGCTCTGGTGACGTCTGTTTATTTGTTAGTCTAGCCACGGTGTTAAATAAAAACCTTGGATTATTACTTGACATAACTTGACAATAAATTAACATTTTGCTCAAATTTGTTTACTACTCACTGTATTTTACTCATAATAAATTTTAAATCCTCATTTCAAAACCCCATATCCATAACTTTAGCGTCACATAGAATGCTATATGACAAAACTGTGCTATGCACATGGCACCCTTTATCATTAATATAACACGCGAACCCAAGGCGTCATAAATCCTTAAGCGTAATATATGGGACTACCCTAACCTACCCCACACCTACCCATCACAGCACGTGTTATACTAACGATACTGTAACTGGTGCCATGTGAGTATAGCGCAGTTTTGTCATATAGCATTCTATATGACGCTAAAGGATGAGAATGCATTGGAATATCTTGAGGAAACCACTGGCGAATTAGTCATCTGTGTTTTGACGTCATCCCTGCAGCATTCTATAGTGTTAATAATGGTCAAGGTCAGTAAATTAAGCTAAAAATAAGTTGATGAAGTTTAATTTTACAATCTTTCTGGATAATTTCAGTCTGGCTTTACAGTCGCGTGCAGGGACATGTCACAATGTGCAGGATTGGCTTTACTACAAAGTAAAAAAAGAAAAAAAAAATGTTTTCTGATAGCTATCCGAATCGTGAAAAGACCAGGTGTAAATGCCCCCCCAAACGCATTCGAGACGGATTTGAATCCGATCACTCAAACCACTTCAGAAGGTGGTCTGGGCCGCATTCCAGATGAAACTGGACAAGTGGTTCTTGAAACCACATATGTAAATGTTACTACTCCCAAAAATGCTTAAAAAATAAATGCGTGAGAGTGTGTTATGGGCTATATGTCATGCTATTTTAGTCAGATATGACGATGCTGCTGCAACACGCATCACTTCAGATGAGCAGCTGAGTGCCTATCAAGCCAAATGCGCTGCAATCTATCACAAATCAAAGTGAAAGTAAGTCGCAAACGATTAACACTACCATCTTAATTAAAAGTAAAGAAACAAAATGATCTTACCAGTTCTGTTACTGCGCTCTCTAATCGCCGTCTTTGCTGATTTTGAAATTAGCCGATGATCAATAAATGCAGCTCATATCTGTTGCTTTCAGTGACATGCACTTCATTAAATCCGCATATAGCGTGGGAATTGAAGATCGGATTTATATCCGTTTTGCAAAAACACATTTATGTGACCAGGTGTAAATGGAATCGTTTTGATAAATCAGATAGCTATCCGATCTGAGAAAACGCAAGTGGCCAGGTGTAAACAACCCCTAACACATATTTAGACAGATTTGTGAACAATATTTGAGAGAAATAGGCCTTTTCTGTTCATAGAAAAAAAATGTTAGATCTTATACTTAGATCTTTGAGTTTAGCTCATGAATAATGGGGGCAAAAATTGATGCGTTTATAATTTTGTTCAGTGTATACTGTAAATACATACCAAAATCATACAATGTGAATTGTATACTAAGTTTGAGTTGTGATTCACACACACACTAAACATATTATTGTTTTTTTATAATAATAATAATAATAAATGTAATACAACGTATTATGTAACATTATTATAATCATCAAATAAATCTATTAGCATTTGGTCAAAAGGTATTTTGTGATTTCACTGTATTAATTTGAACCTATAGGCCTACTGCACTATTCCCATTAGTTAGTGCAATAGCTAGCATTAATTGAAATAATTTTACTTTTTTATGGTAGTATTTAGCAATAAGGTCCCATAACTTTGAGTTAATGGATTACTTAATATTAACTAACAATGAGCAAATCATTTCTTACAAAATTTATTAATGTTAGTTAATAAAAAATACTACTGATCATGGTTTGTTCATGTTGACTCAGGTACAATAAATCAGGGGTTCTCAACTCCAGTCCTCGCGACCCACTGCCCTGCATATTGTGTATTGCTGCGTCCCAAATCGCATACTATCCGTCCTAAATAGTATTCGAAAATAGAATTAGTACGTCCCAAACCGTAGTATGTTGAAATGAGTGTTTTAAAGATACCCGAATGGTCTACTATTTCCGGTCAGAATCCGAAGTGTAGATCGGTGCACACTCTAACGGCTGATATTGCCCACAAACCATTGCGCGGTGGACGAGGATTCGGTTAGAACTACAAACATGAGTAAAAAGTGTTAAAAAACTACAGACACGGAGGCGCGCGAGTCCTGCGCTGGTCCCGCGGCTGTGTAGAGAGGTTTAATAAACAGGTTTAAGTGATTAATTATCAGTATCTAACTGGGCGAAAATGAATTTATTCAATGTTGTCCACATTATATTGCATATGCAACAGCATTGTGAACTTTTGTAAAGACACATTGTTAGCCATTACTTTTTAAATGCATCATTATATTCAAATTGCAAACACGAGGAGAGTATCTGCATGAAAGACCCACGACTGGCAGATGAACGTGCTCTGAAACGGTAGGAAATCAAATTAGATAGAATAGAGGATTTTAACTGTGACAAGATGATTGACAGGGCAGTTTACGGTGACAGGATGCACGCAGCACGCGACAGAGAGCCGTTAAAGATGACGTGATAGTATGTCCCAAAGCTTGCCTACTCTTTTTGCTGCACACTCAAAAGTATATACTTTTTCTTCACAAAAAGAGTACAAACTTTTAGGGCATAGTATAAGTAGGCGAATTGGGAAGACAGCATATGTCTCCCTCATTAACACACCTGATTCAGATCCTCAGCTCGTTAGGATAGACTCTATGTAACCCTAACGAGCAGAGGATCTGAATCAGGTGTGTTAAATAAGGGAGACATACACAATATGCAGAGCAGTGGGTCGCGAGGACTGGAGTTGAGAACCCCTGCAATAAATAATAGCAAAAGTTACAATGTTTGATTTTAAAGGCATGCAAACGGAACCTTTTTTTTTTTTTTGGTTCAAAATGAACACAAGTTTATATAGTGTACCTTTAATAATGGCCAAAAAAAGTGAGCTTCAACACAAAAGTTTACATTCTGGTCAGGTGTGTGTCAAAGTGAACAGTTTAACAATTCTCATTCTAGCCTATTTTCCTTTGAGACAATTCTTTTTCCTCTTTCTCAAAGCTCAGTTTGAAAAAAAGGAGCTTTGGTGTAAGCTCACAGGCCACTAGGGAGTGATTCCCAACTGACACTCAAAAAAAAGAACAGCTTCAAGGGCCCACGATGCCAGAGTGCATTGTGTAAAGGAAAAATACAGTGATTAAAAGTGAAATGTTTGTTTGAAGTTGATGTTATTTTCGAAAAACCTTTCTTAAGAGGATTTTGAAAAGAAACTGATGGAAAGTCGAGTGAGAAAAGGAATAGAATTACTTCCCACATTTATAGTACAATGTTCCCCTAAGCTACCACCCCACAGGTTTGGGCCTTAAAGGTCTCAGGATATATTCAAACCTCATCAGTGGCTTACAGCTAACTTCAAAACCCTAATTAACCTAGATAAAATGCTGTTCCAAGAACAATGTGCAAAGTAAATCATACTGTAGATACACAGATGAGAAACATGAATATTGAATATCTCCTTAACAGACGCATTTTAAAATATTCATGCTGCAACCAAAAAAAAAAACGTATTGCTGTAGCAACAGAACCAATGCATGTGCATTATTTACTAAAATGTTAACAATAATCCAGAAAAGAAAACAACTTTCTGAGAACAGTTTTTATTTCAAAGTAGCATCCATTTCAGAGAAAATGCCTTTAATGGTCAGACTATGCTAAATGAAACCTCTCCTGAGGGGGAGCATTGTAACAGATGTACATTAATATGCACCCTCCAGACCAGGCTGCTGGACTGCCTGATCCTGGTCAGAGCTACATCTGGACCAGGTCACTAGCATCTCGGCCCCGAAAGCTCATTATAGGAATTACCAAGAGAGCACCAACAGCAGAAGCATGAAGAGGTCAGTCTAGATGACACTGTCAAGCAATCAAGTAGAGCTGATTCAGCGCAGAAACTGTCAGATTTACCCAGGACGTGTTCTCAAGAGTCTCCCCACAGCAGATTCGCTTTACATGAGAGCTTGATGTAACTGAGATAAAGTGATAAGAGTAAGTATATGGGGGGCATTTAAATAATCAGCCTCTGGTTAAACTATAATAATTACCATTAAACTAATCAAAAAGGTCAATTCATGAGGAAATATGACCCAAAACATGACCCATTCATTTTCTCGTAGTAACTTTTGTTGGATGCTGTAGCTGCTCTGCCATCTTTTATCATAAAAAAGAAAAAAAAACTGGTTGTTTCACAGAGACTTTCTTACCTATAATTCATGGATAATGAGAGATTTAAAGGCTCATCTTTCAAACATCCGAGACACCTTCATGATCCCTCTCATTGGAAAGCCCTTACAACAGTCCACTCGTTATTCTTCAGCAATTCACGAATTCCTTTGACGGCATGACTTTGCATAAATAACAGCTAATTGAATATAAATAGGATGTGATGGTATTTGATTATCTGTTTTTCATTTTCTAGAAAGATTATGCAAATCGACTCATCTGCATATCTCCATACACGAAAAAATAAGAAGAAATGTCGGACTTGATTATTCTTGCCAGCATTACAGGCAAACTTCTTTAATCTTACGAATTTGGGATTAGTTTCACATTTTGGTGTGATGCTCTAATTTGGCAAGATGAATGAGGTCATTGAGACACTGGGAGCTTTTGTTTGCTTCAGCAGGTGAAGACAATAGACCTAATAGAGTTTAAACTGGCTTTGTTATTTTTCTTAAAGCTTGACTGAATCGTGGAATTTGTCACAACTGCTCATTGTTGCCAGGCAGATATGGTGGGGGGCGGCTGTGCGCAAACGATGACTTTTATTGTGGCATGGTCTGTTTGGAGTAAATGGAAAAAAAAATGAAAAGCCTATTAAAGTAGTAAAAGGTGAATTATAGTTCTGTCTGGCACCTAGACCCCGCCTTTAGGTCCCTTGCCAATTTACTGTATGATGCAATTTAATCACATGTGTCCAAACTTTGGTGTATTGTTGATAAATCCATTTAAACAGGAGCAGAAAAAAAAGCCCTTTCAATGTCTGAATGGAATGTAACGAGTCAGGTGAAACCGGAATATTTGGGTGATGATAAAAAGTAAAGAAGAGGATCTGTAAAAGAAGAGGATCATTCACAGTCTATCTGCAAGGTTTTATAACCAAATTTAAAGGTTTAAGACCTACACAAATACAACTAATATTGAATCACATGAAATGCCTATTTAAATGACAGAACAAATGAGTTTGCAGGTATGATATTAAACTCCATATTGTCATAATTCATTATGAGCAATCACTAATCAGCAAGCGATTATCACTGATTGTTCCGAAACTGCAAGCCTGTAGAAAGATTTTGCAAAGCCATTTTCATATTGCATCAATGATGATTGTCATCGATGATGATTGTTATATTGTCATGATGATGAGACAACACATGTATCACACGCATGTGTCGTGGTGCTCTTGTGAACCTGCGTCAGAGACTGACGTGGTAGATAACAAATTGTTGAAAAAAGTCATTATTTTGTTTTGTTTTTTTTGGTGCACAAAAAAAATATCACCGTCGCTTCATTAAATTAAGGTTGAACCACTAGTCACATGGACTATTTTAATGATATATTTCCTACCTTTCTGGTCATTCAAAGTGTTAATTAAATAGCTGTCAATGGATTTCATCAAAAATATCAAAATTCGTGTTCCAAAGATGAACAAATGTCTTACTTGGAAGGACATAAGGGTGAGTAATTAAAGACAGAATTTTCAATTTTGAGTAAACTATCCCTTTAACCATTAATAGTCACATTAACCCTGTGGGGTCGGTGGTCGCGCCGCGATACCTGCTCGCCTTTTTCTTATTAGTGCAAATAAACCCGAAATAATCTGTTGATCTAACATATAAGTGTTATACATCATTCAATACTGTTAAATGTCTTCTTTTATTTGTGTACACTCATAATAAAAACAAAATGTTGTGTTCTTAGTAAAATAAAGAAAATAAACATGATGGGCGTTCTGCTGTCTCTCTCATGTTAACATGTTGAAATTTGAACTAGACTGGTAGGCAACCTTTCAATGCTAAATGTGTGTATGTATGTATATATATATATATATATATATATATATATATATATATATATATATATATATATATATGTATGTTTTCTGGAAGGAAAACAATTCCTCTCCCCGTCCAAACTTTTAGTGTACCGGTATCAGATTTGCACAATCCATACGCACAATGCTTCAGTGTGTTTCCCTCATTCGGAAAGATTGCCATACCTCCAGCGCATATTTACGGTTGCTAAGACATGATTGGCCAGTGGCGGTTTTCGGGCGTGGCTTAGCGAAGGGTCAATTAAGAGCAGCAAAACCCTCGCCTCTACCGCTCTGCAGACACTCATAAAAGTTAAAGTTTCATTGAGGACTGTTCCACTGCAGCTGTCTTCTAGCCAAGTTTAATTTAGAAACAAAGTTCAGATTATGTGGTTATTAAGTCATTGACTAGAATTGGTTTATTTTTTATTGAGCGGATGTTTAAAAGTGCTAACTTAACAGTCTTACTTTTTGTCCCCACAGCAGTATATAATTAAATGTATTAATTTGATGGCGGATCCAGATCAAACCACAATCACCAGTGACGACTAGAGATTCACTCGTTGTAAAATGCAAAAGACTTCGTTCGGACTTTGGAGTGGTTACAAAAAAAAAAAAAGAAAAAAAGAAAGGAAAAAAAAAGAGAGAGACTGCAACCAGGCCTATGTTGTTAACGTCAACAATTTGAGAACAAAGTGTAATTTGCATGGTTTTATGTTTTATGATAAGCGATTGTTAGATTTAATCAGCACTATTTACTGAACAAAAGTGGATGTTACTTACTTGTTCAGATGACATTTGCTGGTGAAAATTATTATTTTGGTCATACTTCCAAAGAGAATAATCTGTGATTCTGAATGCCAGCATCCACACCGGCGCGGCGACTGACAGCTACACAATCTCCTCAAACATTGTGTTTATCCGCACTATGCCGCATCGAAGAACAACTCGTAAAGTTAATAATTCTGTGAATGACTGCAATTGCAGATTTCGAACAGAGATGGCGGCAAAGTGGAAAAACTGCTGCAATTTTAAAGGGGAAATGAAGCAGTGAATCAAGTTTACATGATTTTCAAGATGGATTTCCAATATAATCAACAATTAAATAAGAAACATGATAAATGTAAACATTTAGAAGAAAAAAAGAAAAAACTTTATATCTTTCGCCGCCAGGGCGCCGCCATTGTGGAGTATTCTAACATGTGACGTCACGGGGTTGGTTGGCTCAGGCTCTATCCATAGACAGTAAGTGAATATCGCGACATTAAACTGTATTTACACCAGTATTTTGACCGCGAACGACTAGTAATTAGACAAAAAGACGACGTCTAATGTTATATGTTGACAAACTGCACATAGAAACATTGTTCACGATGTCTGCCGTCATGTTCCCGTCTCATCAACACCATGTAAGTTACGTTGCTGTGTAGAACAGCCGGTGGTGTTTGGGGCGAAGAGCGGGTTTGCAACGCCACCAGGTGTCAGTGTGGGTTTTGTACTGCGATGCCTACCGTGTCAGAGTCCATCTGCTGTCAAGAGGTTGATCTTGAGCATGTATTGCGTGGTCAATTCTACATCACAGGCGCGCACGTTTACTAATATGCTGTTCCGTGAGGTAAGTTAACAAACTGCACATAGAAACATTGTTCGCGATGTCTGCCATCATATTCCCGTCCCGTCAACATGTAAGTTAGCATGTATTTGTTAAGGGGGAAATGAAACGTCCATGTTTTGGCACTGGTTAAGTGTCTCCTCCGCTCTGACATCCTTCAGGGAAAGAATCGCCGCTTCCAACACGTCTAACTTACCTCACGGAACAGTAAACGTGCGTGCGGGTGATCTCTTGACAGCAGATGGACTCTGACACGGTAGGCATCGCAGTACAAAACCCACACTGACACCTGGTGGCGTTGCAAACCCGCTCTTCGCCCCAGACCACCACCGGCTTTTCTACACAGCAACGTAACTTACATGGTGTTGATGAGACGGGAATATGACGGCAGACATCGCTAACAATGTTTCTATGTGCAGTTTGTCAACATATAACATTAGACGTCGTCTTTTTGTCTAATTACTAGTCGTTCGCGGTCAAAATACTGGTGTAAATACAGTTTAATGTCGCGATATTCACTTACTGTCTATGGATAGAGCCTGAGCCAACCAACCCCGTGACGTCACATGTTAGAATACTCCACAATGGCGGCGCCCTGGCGGCGAAAGATATAAAGTTTTTTTCTTTTTTCTTCTAAATGTTTACATTTATCATGTTTCTTATTTAATTGTTGATTATATTGGAAATCCATCTTGAAAATCATGTAAACTTGATTCACTGCTTCATTTCCCCTTTAATGTCTATAAATACCCAGGGTCAAAGGAGAGAAAAACAATTATTCAAAGTTACAAAGGAAAATAGGGTGAATTGTTCTCACAGGTTGTCTCACAGGCTCTCAATTGTTCTCACATAGAATTAACTAATAGCGAATGTGTTAATGTCACATCTAAACAGCGTCACACTGCAGGTCACACAAACCAGAGTTCAGTCAGGTCAAATTAGATTCCAGAAGCTTCAGCGTGGATGAATGATCAAAGACAACTGAGTTATTTAATCCATATTGTTGCTGGAAGACAAATTAGCTGGTATTGTAGAGGGGACAGCCACATTTGAAAAGCTTGAGATTGCATGCCATAGGATCTGTAGCATTTGACATCTACAGAGTGGGAAATGAAAGCAGGAGGCATTGCAATCCACTCTAGATGCTTCACACCAAGGGTGGTGGGAGGGTATGCATGTCTTTCGGAAACATGATTGATTTGCTTCTTAGTGTTAGCCAAGCTGCTGAATATGATTACGGATTGCTGAGGATTCACTCGAACGCTCATAGACATGTCTCGGGTGCAACCTACATGGGCTGGAAATAAGTGCTAGTGGCTTGTTGACTGATGTGTGGTCCTCCCTTTGCTCTTGTTCATCATTATAATTGGGCACAGTTCAGGCCTTCACATCCTTAGACATTTACTTTGAATTTTAAAAAGCTGTCACTCAAAGCATGGATTTGTTTTTTTTTTTTATTCACGTCTAGTAAAAAAAATCTAATAAAAAAATATTCTTCTCTCTTTTAAGCTGATTGATTTGGTAATCTTGTAGTCCACTAAAGCACGACAAAGTTTCACTTTTTATTTTTATGTGTTTTAGTAAAATTGAAGAATGTGAGTTTGTTGTGCTCTTAGTCTCTAACACATTTACTCTGACCATGTTGTTTTAATCTAAAACTCTTTATATATTTAATATATATTGTCATCACAGACTATTACCAGCTTCTTTGTGTTCTAGATTGTCCATATAGTGTTTGGTTACCATTATAGGTTTAGACCAAGTCTGTAAGTCAGCCACAACAAAAAAAGTAGTCTATTGGATAGAGACAATATAGAGCAAATGCTGCCTGTGAGCTCACATTTATTGCGAGAGCAAATGGGATTTTCTTCCCTCATGTGGAGACCGAATAAGGTCTATTTGCTATTATAATTCACTCCAGACAATCATGTTAAACCAAACTCTTTCCCACTGCCCCAGGTCTATTAAATCCCTCATTCATTATATTAATATGGATATTATTTGGCATTAAGGACAGTACAGAGAGGCATCTGAGAGACGAGCAACAGTAACCAATCTAAAGAATTGCATGGTTTCAAAGGAGTCTCGGTGTGGCTGCCATGAATCACATTTTCCTTAAAAGCTGAAAGGTATTTAATGTAACACTTCTTGTGGTCTGAGGATTTTTCTTCATCATAAATCCAGAAAATTCACATGCTTCGTACTCACAGGGGGAAATTGGGTTATCCAACAACAATTTCTTTGGTTCTGTGCAAAATATAGCTGATTTAATGCTTAACTGTTGTCTTGTTCAACATAAATAGTTGTAGATACTATATCATTCAAGCTGTTTTGTGATATTGTTTAATTTTTTTGTTAAAATAAATACTCACCCTCTTGACACTCCAAACCTGTAGGACTTCCGCAGAACACTAAAGAAAACCCCACTGACATTCAAAATATTTACTCTTGAGTGTGGACGAAAGAAAGTCATACAGGTTTGAAACAACGTAAGGGCGGGTAAATGAGGGCGAGTTTGGAGCACCACTATTTGTTTGATCACGACTGCCTCCAAATCACATATTCTTTTGAGTAGGTACTTAGCACATACTAAAAATCATGTTCTATATAGTATGAATGTGTGTAATATAAATGTAATCCAGACATCAGTTACACTTCAATGCATCAGTTGCGCTTCAATGCCATTCACAAATTCTTTCCTGTGGCTTTATGGGATAGTAAAGTGTCCATCATATGTGCACTTCAAAATCTCGCTGGGAGTAGTAGGTGTTAGAGAAGCAGACACATACGAGGGAAATGAAAGCAAACAGAATGTTTATTGACAATAACTGGGCGGATGGTGGTGAGCAGTTATGTAAATAGTTCAATGGATAGTCTTTAGAGAGCAGGATTCTGGCGGTGAATGGAATGTCTAATCTTGCAGGATCAATGAACAGTGGATGGAGAGATTGATGGTGGCCTGGATGCATACACCTCGAATGAGACACAGGGAAACACGGGTGAGAATGGAGACGTGGATAAATGAAAGAGACTGGAGAATCACTGGTAGGTGTCCACTTCGTGTAGAAATGAGATCGGACAATGAGCTGGGGAGAAGTATGTGTTTATATAGGTGAAGTGGTGAGGTTGTAGATGAGGTGCAGTTGTGTGATTAGAACTCAGAGAGGGAGCCACTATGGCCGAATTTTCTTGGGGGAAGCTAGGCGTTCAATTTACTGGACGCTGGTCAGAGGCTGGCATCGTCTCTGGAAACTGGACAGGGACTGGAGATTTAGAATTGTCGGCGGCCATCTTGGCTTCAAGATCAAGTGTGGCGGTGGCCTTCTTGGCTGGAAGCTCAAGCGCGGCGGCCATCTTGGGACAAGATTCAGGAACGTCGGCCATCTTAGCGGAGACTCTGGAATGGTGGGATCATTAATGTGGGTGACTGTGACTGAGTGGTGATGGCATCTTCATCCACCTCACTGAGTGGGGAAGAACCACTCAGCCACAGCCAACGCGTTCTCATCCTTCAGCGTCATATAGAACGTTATATGACAAAACGGCGTTATACTACGCGCATGGTACCCTTTATCGTTTATATAACACATGCTGTGATGGTTAGGTTTAGGTGTGGGGTAGGGTCAGGGTAGTTTCATATTACGCTAAAGGATTTATGACACCTTGAGTTTGCGTGTTATATAAATGATAAAGGGTACCATGTGCGTAGTATAGCGCCGTTTTGTCATAAAGCGCTTTATGTGACGCTAAAGGATGAGAACGGGCTCGCCACAGCACATAGTCAATGCATCTGTCTAGGGAACATGTGGTAGCTGTTGCAGATACCTGGTGAAATAGGGAATCCTCCAAACCAGTTTTTTTTTTTTTGGGTATTTAGGGTCCCATCATTCCAGGGCACCAGATAGACAAGGTCGAGGAACTCCTCAACAAAATCCTCACTCAGGCGGTGGTCCTGGGAGTGGAGAGAAGCAGATCGGCTAAGTTCAAGGGAACGAGGAAGAGACCCATCTTGTTGTCAGTCTATCTTGGGTTCGATCTTCTGTTAGGGAAGCAGACAGAGACGAGGGAGATGAAAGCAAACAGAATTTATTCTGTTTATTTATTGACATTTATTTATTGACAAGAATTTAGCTTATGGTGGTGAGCAGGTGAGTGACTAATGCAATGGATACTTTGAAGAGCGGGATTCTGGGTGTTCCATTCCGGCTCAAGGAAGTAACAAAAGAAATTCAGTCCAAAATATATATTAAACAATATATTTATTTAAAGGGATAGTTACAAATTCGATACAGGTGTGGATCCTTAGCTGGCTACCTATTAAAAGAAAGAAAGAGAGAATATAAATAAATTCCCAAAACAAAAGTGAGCTGTAACATGGCGAGAAAAAAAAGTTTCTAGTCTTGCATGATCAATGAATGGTGGATGAAGAGATAGATGTTGGCCTTGATGCATACACCTCACTGGAGACTATAGGAAAATACAGGTGGGAACAAAGACACCAAGAAATGAGAGTTACAGGAAAATCACTAGTAGGTGTCCACTTCATGTAGAAACAAGATCGGACAATAAGCTGGGACAAGGTGTGTGCATATATACTGTAGCTGTGATTAGGTTGTAGATGATGTGCCTTATTTGTGTGATTACAACTCAGGAGAGGGAGTGCACTGTGATGGCTGGTGCAGGAACCTGGCAGGTCTGTGACAGTAGGTCATCTGGGTAACTTTTTACTTTTTTATTTTTTATAAGTACTGGAAATTCAATCATTTCTTGTTTTTGTCAGAATAATGTTTTTTGACTACTACATTGTAGGGAAAGTATGCGATTTCGATGCTGCCCACGTCTTGAAAGACAGTGGAGAGTTTACTAATTATGTCTGTTGCCATTAGTGGAGCTAATGCCAACAAACTAGAGACAAACACTGGTGCTTAAAAAAAACAAAAAAAAACTAATTGGATTCATTTATTTATTTTTATTATTAATTACTATTATTGACCAAAGTCAGATAGTTACTTGTAGCTGTCTGGCAAGTCCTTTCATCATCCGTGGATATCTAGAGCTTTGATATGCATTCTGAAGCCTAATATCTTTTTGTCTCTGTGTGTCTCTTTCTTTCTCTCAAGCTGATGAAAGCTTGAATGCCCAGCTGAGACTGTTTAAATGACCACTGGAGAGGCTTTTTATTCTCTCCCAGACAGCTTTCTCTATAGCACACAGAGCTTTTGATGCACACACGGTCCATCCTCCACACTAACAGTTCAGACAGCTGTGCAAAGCCTTACCAAAACACAAGGCCTCTCTATCTCATCCTCTTATCTCACACCCACAGGAAAATAATAAAAAGCCTACTGGACAGCTAACCTTTCCAGTGCCAGCTGTCATTGGCTGTGACTGAAGATGAGATATTGTGAAGGCTATTGTCCTTTTAAAACCTCCAGGGATGGAAACGGGTGGCAACATGGGCCACCCAAAAATTAATTGAATACATAATCAGCATGAGAATCTGAAGGAATTTGTCAACCTTTTTCGTTGTTGACTTTTCCCCTGCGCTCTGACAAATGAGACACTGTCTAAACAGTACTCTGTGGCCTGTCAAGAATGTCTGTGATGCATGCAGAGGAGCTGAGAGGGGAACAACTTTGCACAAAGAATCACTTGATTGATTCTTATTAGGCAAATCCGCTAGAAACGTGAAGGTTCACTGGCATTAAGCCGAAGGGCTTGTGTTGTACGCAACTTGAAATCCTTGCCAAAAAAGTGCTTTGTTTCCATTTTCATCTGCATGAATTTCCTTATGAATCTCCAGGTTCTCTAAATGAATTAATAGGGCTTAGTATATCATGAAAATTTTATAATCCACTCTCACACTCTGGTTTATCACACCTAAGATATACACTCACCTAAAAGATTATTGGGAACACCTGTTCAATTTCTCATTAATGCAATTATCTAATCAACCAATCACATGACAGTTGTTTCACTGCATTTAGGGTCAATACAATCTCCTGAACTCCAAACTGATTGACAGAATGGGAAAGAAAGGTGATTTAAGCAATTTTGAGCGTGGCATGGTTGTTGGTGCGAGACGGGCCAGTATAAGTATGTTACAATCTGCTCAGTTACTGAGTTTTTCACGCACAACCATTTCTAAGGTTACAAAGAATGGTGTAAAAATGGAAAAACAATCAGTATGTGACAGTCCTGTGGGCAAAAATGCCTTGTTTATGCTAGAGGTCCGAGGAGAATAGGCCGACTGATTTAAGCTGATAGTATAGCAACTTTGACTCGTTACAATCGAGGCATGCAGCAAAGCATTTGTGAAGCCACAACACGCACAACCTTGAGGCGGATGGGCTATAACAGCAGAAGACCCCACCGGATACCACTCATCTCCACTACAAATAGAAAAAAGAGGTTACAATTTGCAAGACCTCACCAAAATTGGACTGTTGCAGACTGGAAAAATGTTACCTGGTCTGATGAGTCTTGATTTCTGTTGAGACATTCAGATGGTAGAGTCAGAATTTGGCATAAACAGAATAAGAACATGGATCCATCATGCCTTGTTACCACTGTGCAGGCTGCTGGTGGTGGTGTAATTGTGTGGGGATGTTTTCTTGGCACACTTTAGGCCCCTTAGTGCCAATTGGGCATGTTTTCGCAAAGTCTGTCAGCGAGAGAGGAAGCTGTGCGAGCTGTTACACACCGCTCAGCGAGCTGTGCGGTGTGTGAGTAGGTCAAGTGCAGATGAGTGAGTGTGATCGATTATGTGAAGTAACGGCTGATGCAGCGGCAAGATTAATCGTTTATGTGAAGCAACATCTGATGCAGTGGGAAGAGTGTTCGTTTATGTGAAGCAGCGGAAAGAGCGTGTGTTGAGCAGTATGTTTGATCAGCAGTGCAGAAGTAATCTACCTTTTTTTTTATCCTTTTATTTATTTGAACAAAGTGCAAGTCCTAGTCCCGCCAGCCCCGGCCAGGAACACCATTTACAGACATTATTCAATTGCTCGCGGGTCTTCACAGGGAGCAACATCAAGCACTGCTGGCCGTAAAGGAGGAGCAGAACCAGCGTTTCCAGCTGCTTCTCCAAGGCCAGCAAGAAGACTGCAAGCTGTTCTGCAAATGGCTCAACCGGGGGATCAGGTCGTCCCCTCTGCAGCTACGGCCTCGGACACGTCCCTGCCTCTTAATAAAATGGGACTCCAGGATGATCCGGAGGCTCTCCTGGGACCAGTTTGAGAGGTTGACTGAGGCCTGGGGATGGCCCAGAACAGACTGCACAGTGTTGCTGAACCAGGCCATCCAACTGGGGGAGGATCACAAAGTGGGTCAGCGGGGGTTGGCAACCCACTCCCATCTATCTCTCCTCCCCCTTTCTCTCTCTCTCTCTCTCTCTCTCTCTCTCTCTCTCTCTCTCTCTCTCTCTCTCTCTCTCTCTCTCTCTCTCTCTCTCTCGTCCCCTTCTGAGATGGAGAACGTGGTTCCAGGCGGAACCTGTCCCAGCGCCCAGGGCCCCACCCAGGGGGGCTTGGTCAGTCGCACACTCCCCCTGGGACCTGCAGCCCCGTTCTCTTCACGCAAATCCCTTGACCCGCTTTCCTGTCACTTGGGCAGTGGGGAAGTCTGGGCCTGCCTTTTGGTGCTGGAGGACCCGGGTCACTTTCTCGACCGGTGTCTGTTTATTGTTGTGGGGACACTGACTTGGGTTCCTGATGCACCACAGGCTGCCCCTGATCAAGCTGGCCTGTACCAGATACCAATGAGTATCAAGGGGGGTACATATCAGGCTTTGGTGGATTAAGGCTGCAACCAAACCTCCATTCATCAAAGTCTAATTCAATCGGGGGCATTGAATAACTGCCGCATGGTTAAGGTATGGTGTGTGCATGGGGTGGTGGTGAGTTATCCTAAAAATGCCTGTGGTAATTCAATTTCAGGGACAAAACATAGTGTGGAGGTAGCAGTAAACCCACACCTCTGGCATCTGCTAATTCAGGGAACAAATTGGCCTGCTTTTAGTAATTTGTTGGGGTCTTTCTGTGTGGATGCCTCTTTGGGAAAAGAGAAATAAGGGGAAGACAGCAGTGGTTCAGGTAGGAGATGCTGACCCGGAACTCTATTTTGCTGTTTTAAAAGATCATTTTAAAATATAATGTAAAGATAAGATACAACACAGTTATTAGTTCCTAAGAGCCGCCAGGAAATGCTTTTCCAGGAACGAAAATTAAATTATCTTGGACCTGATCTTGAACAAAATATATCTTGGACCTGAGAGCAAAACTCCACATCTTCGGAGTCAATCAATGACTTCTATCAATGGAGAATTTGCTGTAGGCCCAGGACAGACAAAGTCGGCTGTACAACAGGGGGCTAGACTTGCGCCGGGAGATAAAGTACCTGTAATACTCCCCACTTCCAGCTCTAAATTACTCGCAAAGTGGCAAGGACCCTTCAAGGTCACACGGCCAGTGGGCGATCTCAAGTATGAGGTGATTCGAACAGATAGGGGCGGAGCAAATCAAATATTTCACCTCAACCTCCTCCAAAAATGGTTTAAGGCCGAGTCAGTGATGTTGGCGACAGTAGTGAGAGGAGGATTTTGGGCCAGAGACGAATGTAAATCCACAATCCCTCGCTCTGGCTCTCAGAGGAGATCACCTCTCACCCTCCCAGCTCACTGACATTAAAAGTTTCCAAGCAGAATTTGCAGATGTGTTCTCACCCCTGCCTGGTCGAACCACCATGTCATTCAGCACCACGTTGAGACGAAGCCGGGCGTGGTGGTGTGCTGCTGCCCATATCGTTTATCTGAACACAAAAAAAATGTAGTTCAGAGTTAATTTGAGGCAATGCTGGACCTGGGGGTAATAGAAGAGTCCAGTAGCGACTGGGCGAGCCAGATAGTGTTGGTTCCTAAAATCGACGGCTCAATCCGTTTCTGTGTGGAAAATAGAAAGGTGAATGCAGTGTCTAAGTTTGATGCTTATCCAATGCTGAAAATTGACGAATTGCTTGATCGGCTGGGCACTGCTCATTTTTATTCAACACTGGACAAAGGGACTACATATTCCTTTGCCTACTTGGATGATATTATCATCTACAGTAATGACTGGCAGCGTCATATGCAGCATTTGCGCACTATTCTAAAGAGGCTGAGAAGGACCGGGCTCACGGCCAACCCAAAGAAGTGTGCAACTGGGCGTGCGAAAGTAATGTATCTGGGATTCCACTTGGGTCACGGACAGGTGCGTCCCAAATTGATAAGACAATAGCAGTTGTGACCTGTCCGAGACCTAAGACCAAAAAGGAGGTTAGACAGTTCCTGGGGCTAGTGAGATATTACAGAAGGTTTGTTCCTAATTATAGCAGTTTCAGCAGGCTTTCACCCAGATAAAGGCTGCTCTATGTGGTGGGCCGCATTTACATGCGCCTAACTTCTATCTACCTTTCATCCTACAGACGGATGCATTGAAAAGCGACTGGGCGCAGTCCTGTCCCAGGAGGTGAAGGGTGAAGAGTGGTTGGTGCTGTACATCGGAAGCTCTCTAAGAGGGAGATGATATACAGCACCATTGAAAAGGAGTGTTTAGCCTTCAGGTGGGCTATTCTCACCCTCCCCTACTACCTCCTGGGGCAGGAGTTCACCCTCTGTCCGGATCACGCTCTCCTGCAGTGGCTCTGCCGCATGAAGGATACCAATGCACGGATCACCCGTTGGTATCTAGCCCTACAGCCTTTTAAATTTCCAGGTGGAGAGCTGGTAATAGCTTGAAGACTGATCGTTCACATGACGCAGTGGAAAGAGCGTGTGTTTTGCAGTGTGTTTAATCAGCAGTGCTGTAGTAATCTATGGTGAAGGCGCTTATGTGCACCTTTTTGTTTTTCCTTTTGTTTATTTGAAGAGTGAGTCCCAGTCCCGCCAACCCTGTCTTCTTCTTCACCCACACACACATCCATCGAACCTCTCTACAGCACCATGTAACAAAGCTTGAATCATTTCAAATTGGTTTCTTAAACATTACAATGATTTCACAGTACTAAAATGGCCCACACAGTCATCAGATCTCAACCCAATAGAGCATCTTTGGGATGTGGTGGAATGGGAGCTTTGTGACCTGGATCCCTATTCTCCATCACCTGCAATAAGCTATTCTATCAATATGGGCCAACATTTCTAAAGAATACTTTGTTGAAACAATGCCACATAGAATTAAGGCAGTTCTGAAGACGAAAGGGGGTCAAACACATTATTAGTATGGTGTTCCTAATAATCCTTTAGGTGTGTAGATATTTCACAATGGGGGTATTTTAAAGTCAAATTCTCTCAAATTAAATTTAAGTTATTCTATACTTAAAACCGCAGCAACTGCTTTATGAGGGATTAACAATACAGTGAGTGTAGACCAAGTAAATTATGTGAGCAGAAAAGTAATTCAAAACATTCACTAGAGCAAGGACACCTTCATGTCTGGGTTGTGTCCTTCATGCTTAAAAACATTAAAATCAAACTGAACCAGTTGGTATGGAAATAGAGACATTTAGAAGTCTGCGTTTTAATTCAGGGTACATTTTCTAAAGTATACAGCAATAGCAGAATAAGCAAAGTAGTACTAGCAAAGTCAAGCATGCAAGTTCTTCTATTTCAAACTGTAACCTTGTTCATCAGTAATTGTGCTTCTCATTTCTGGTCAAACTGATATTGTCGCAAGTGAGTTTTGATTACTGCACCATGCTCATCAAGAATAATTAAACACTACCGAAGAAAAAGAGTTGCATGCTCATTTCATTAGAGGAGCACAGCGATCTCTGGAATACGAATGATTATTGCAGGAAATCACACTAAAAAGGTCAGCTAGAAACTTTTCTCTGAGGTAGTAGTCCTCAAATGTTCCAATAAGAAGGGTAATGGTGCAGTCCTACTATATGGCACTGTCTCTTCCAATTAAAGTGCACACATGTGAAGACTAAAATTTCATCTTTTAATATTATTTCATTATTAAATATTATATATCTGTATTATTGTTCTTTATTAATATTTATAATCAATGTATTATCTTATGGAGTTTCAAAGCATGAGTTTGAATGCATGAGAGATAACATATGTCAGGGGAAAGCTATATTCTGCTTAGAGGTATGTGTGCAATGTAACATGTTCACTCAGCATAAATGTTTCCACTGATGTAAGTGTATCACAGATGTACAACCAACAAGGATAGTTCTTAATATGGAAGTGAATTGTGACATGTTAAACAACTGTATGTATGACATATACGTTCTAAGTTAAGAAGCTCAGAGCAACACGTTGTTACCTTACAAGGAAGCTGTAAGATTGTATGTGATGTATAAAACCAAAGGTCTCTGTACTCCGGGTCAGAGAAACAAGAAACGAGAAACAGAGAAACAGAGAAACAGAGAAACAGAGAAACATAAGAAACACGAGGAACGTGTAGGCATGACCAGATGCGAGGAACAAAGAAACATATAGACCAGGCATGAACTCAACATTTTGAAGTTTCTCTCCTGACATATATATAATAAAACTTTCTTGGCAAGATAACTGGTGTCCGGTTCCGTAAATTGAATAATAACGGGGAAACACAAGAGGCTTTAATTCCGAGTCTACATTTGGCGTCACCACGAACAGGATTGCATCTTCAGGCATTTGTCTTAGTCATTCAAGGTAAGACTTTTACTATTCTAAAAAATAATTTTAAGTCTGCCTGATGATTAGACATTGACTGAAAGTGCTTAAAAGAACTGTGATTTAAAGTACCAGTTGTGTTGCCAATGAATATATATGTCAGAAAAAAAAAAATAATAATAATAATTTATATAATTTGAATTTGATGTGGCTTATTTGAGTTGCTCTGTTCAGAAAACCTCTGAAATATTGAATGATGCTGGGGAAGTCTTTTTCATTTTTGAAAAGACTTTAGGAAAAGTGGATCTTTTTTAGAAAAAAGACCATTTAGTCAAATATTTGGAATAGCAGTAAAACGATTTAGCAATTCGCTTGGCATGACTGGCAGGTGGTTGGAATATGGCGAGACTGTAAAAACTGATGGCAGAATAATCTCTAAAATATTTCCAACACACCAAAGAATCGTTTTAGAAAACGAGGATAGTGTGTCAAAGCAGTGATTTATAGCGGTTTAAAGTGGCGGGTCTGTGCTATAGGAGTACAGGATTCCGTATTTAGAAATACAGGCGCCCTGAAAATTTTAAACACGCTGGATTGAACCCTTAGAAGAAGGGTATCAATGGAAATAGGAGCTAGAATTGTGTGCATTCTGATTTTGACAAGAAGCTGTTCAGTGTTGAGAGGAAGAGACTGATCTGAGAGCAACTTCAAATAAACTAAAATAAATAAAGAAATAGAAGAAACAAATACACAAAGAAAACAAATTATTAGAGTTAACCTTTTTGTTTTTTTGTTGTTTTATTCCCCCTTCTTGTTCTTTGAGTTATAAGAGCAGCTGGAAAGGGTCAGAAGGAGAGAAGCAGAGAGAGAGGGGCCTCCCTGGAATTCACGTACAGTAGCTATACATCCACCACACACACACACACACACTTACTCCCAAAATATCCCTGCTGTTTGAGACTGACAGATTTTAAAATGCCAGAAAGTTTTAACAGTAAAACAATAGCTGCTTGGTACCTAGAAAGAAAACAGAAAAAACAAGCTAAGCTTTTGAAAAAAGGATTGGATATTAATGCATCTTTGGATGTGCAGCTAAGCTGGTTTGATTCTCAAAAAGACTCCATCAAGTCAAAGGCATTTCCAATACTGGCAGCTCATTGGATTGTGAAACAAGGTGGAATCTTCTGCGGCATTGATGGGTGTCCAGCCCCACTTGCTGAAGCAATGAAGCCTCAAATTGAAGCATTTCACAAATTGAACAAAATTATGTCTATTAACTGTTCAGATAAAGAAAACACAACCAATGATAATTCATTTGATCCAGATTGGACAAATATAATAACTGAAGCTGAAAAGAAATATTCACAAGCACCAGTGAAATCTGCAACCACTGTAACACCTCCTCCTTACAACCCAATGTATCCAGTTTTGCCTGAACAATGCACAAGTTCATTGAAACCACTGACACAGCCTCAAGCTTTGAGATCAAATGGAGGTCCAGTTGACAAAATGTATATTGCATCTGCACAAGCAGCTCCAATAATAACAAAATCTAAAACAGTTCAGCCCAACAGAGACATGCTGCGCTGTACACCAGCTTTTAATTATGGATCCGACTGGGGTGATGAGACAAGAGATGACGACATGATCACAATTGACAAGATCGGTCCTGAATTTTCTTCACCTGTAATTAAAAAGGAAGGAGCTGAATTGATGACAGAAGAGAGACCATTCACTCCTGGAGAACGTCAAGCCATTCTCACAGCCTTGCCTCCTCTGAAGAGACAAGATCCAAACACAGAGTTTTGGCGAGAATTAGACTCATTGGTCGAAGCACATCAAATGACACTACGAGACATTCACACCATTGTGAAAGCTAAAATCCCAAGAGACAGATGGGAACGCTTGCCAGCTTCAATAACAACTGCCCAATGGATAGATCTGTGGGTTGATGACCAGGGACGACCCCTGGGTCTTTGGCAAGCATTAGATGTATTCCGAAAAGAAATCCAAGAAATCTTGGGCAGTGGTAAAATTCCTTTCACATTAGTGACATTGATTAAGCAAAAGGATGACGAATCTCCAGATGAATATGCTCTACGTAAGTGGAATGCTTATGAGAGATGGGCTCTCTGTGCTAAGAAACAACCTGACAGAGATGATGTACAGTTCATTGACACACTTGTGGATGGACTTGGCCCAAAATACCAACAAGCTTTATCACTTGGAGTCAACCCAGGTGAGACATTTGACCAAATTATGCAATGGGCTGGTCGTTTGGAGATGGCTATGAGGTCAAACAAAGAAGAAGGAAACAAGCCATATCGAAGAGGAGTGGCGACAGCTCAATACAACAAAGACGCAAGGAATAAGATGGTTTCCTGCAGCAACTGTGGAAAACGTGGAACACGTTAGACGAGATTGCTGGGCTAAAGGAGGTGGTGCAGAAGGTCAAGGTCCATCATTTAAACAGGTCAGTACAAAAGACCATGATGAAACCTCTCAAGGGAAGACGTGGACTGAAGCACAAGTCCGTCAGCTCATTGAGGGAATTATGCGTCCGCAATAGGAATTCAGCGGCCCCCTGTATTAGTAAGAAAAGAGACAATCGCCTTTTCGTCAATGCATTAATAGGGGGCCACCCATGTGATGTTTTGGTTGACACAGGCGCCTCAATTTCAATAACAGATTTGAACCTACCTACAACAGATGAAACTATGGAAGTTGAAGGAGTTGGAGGAGGTATCACAAAATTTCGCAAAAGTATTCAAGTTCCACTGCAAATACATGAAGATGAAGTCTTATGGACATCTTTTTGGGTGGGGCCGAATTCACAAGGAAGCCTAATTGGCATGGACATTCTTCCATTGTTAAACATGATCATATTCACTGACAGTCGTCATATCGCCACAACAGCTGGGATAATACCACACGAAGATCGCACATGTAATCTAAGGTCTGTTGGTACAGCAAAACCAATTATCAGAAACTGGAAAAGATGGTGTGTGGGGTCTTCTATGCAGTTTATATCCAGATGTTTGGGCCAAACACAAACTGGATTGTGGTAAAGCCAACATTGATCCCATTGTTATTGAGGGACCGACACATGCCCCTCATAAACAATACCCCATCCGACCTGAAGCAAGACAAGCCGTGGAGGAGATAGTGGCTGACTTGGAGGCTGAAGGAATCATCAGACAAACTTCATCTACCACTAATAGTCCTGTCTGGCCTGTCAAGAAATCAGATAACTCATGGCGATTAACCATTGATTACACAAGACTTAACAGTGTAACACCAAAACCGCATCCTATTGTAGCCAATCCTGCCACTATTTTGAATGATATTCCAGGAAATGCAAAATTTTTTACATACTGGATGTCTGTGGGCTTTCTGGCTCATGCCTATAGACGAAAGATCTCAAGAGAAATTAGCCTTCACATCAATCTGACAAGTCCAAAGAAACTCAAGGGAACACGGCAGCAGATGCAGCAGCTAGAAAAGCAGCTCTACTTCCTCTTACACCTGTTACCCTCGTAAAAGGAAAATACCAAGGATAATCCTGAGCTCCATCTTCTTTCATATCAATTGGAGACAGATGAAGAGAAAGAACAATGGATAAAAGCAGGAGCGAAAGAGGATGATCAAGGAATCTGGAGAATTCCAACAGGACAAGTAGTGATGCCTATTGGTACAAGAAGAGAACTAATGCAGTTGTATCATGGAAAAGTGCACGCTGGAGCAAAAGCAATGAAAGCTCAAATCAGTGAAACTTGGTGGTGGCCAAGAATGATGAGAGACATTGATGATTATTGTAGGAGATGTTTGATATGCCTCAAAGCAAATGTGGGAAAATCTGTAAAGGTGCGAATGTCACATGCACCCAGACCAACAGGTCCATGGACACATCTCCAAATTGATTTCACAGGACCTTTATCACCCAGTGGAGGGTACCAATACATTCTTGTAATCATGGACAGATTTACTAGATGGGTGGAAGCATTCCCAACGAAAACCTGCACTGCTGAAGCAGCGGCACGAGTAATGGTGGAAGAAGTTTTTCCTCGCTGGGGTCTTCCATATGAACTGGATTCTGACAATGGAACTCACTTCACTGGAAAATTGATGAAGGAAGCAATGAAATTAATGGGAATTAAACAAAAATTTCACATACCGCATAGGCCACAGTCTTCAGGGATGGTAGAGAGGATGAACAGATCGTTGAAAACCGCGCTTACCAAAGCCATTCTGCAAACTGGCCAAGGTTGGCATAAGTTACTACCTGCTATTCTGTGGAACTTAAGAGCAACTCCAAACAGAGTTACAGGACTAACTCCTTTTGAACTAATGACTGGAAGAGCAATGGTTCTACCTCCTGATGCTCCGCCGCCTGCGGGAACAGGAGGAGACTCTACTTTGTTCCAAGAAAAGTTACGACGCTATCTCGCAATGCTGGACAAAGCTGCTAAAGACAATAATAAGAAAGTGCGAGAAGCTCAACAGCAATGGGATGAAAAACATACCACTACTGACATTCCACACATTCCCGAGATAGGCAGTTTTGTTATGATTAAACGAATTGCTAGGAAGGGTTTAGAGCCTAGATGGGAAGGACCTTATGAGATACTCTTAACAACAGATACAAGTGTTTGTCTCAAAGGGAAGGGTGTAGGAACAGATAGATGGTATCATTGGTCACAAGTTAAACCTTGTTTAGTGAATGAACAAGAAGACAATGATAGCTTATGGCCTGAGATTGAGCAATGTTCATCCATTAGTTTTAAAGATTGGGAACAAAGAAATGATGTTTAACTATTTTTCTGCTTCCATTTCAGGAATCAATTCCATTGACATTGATTAGAGATAGTTGCAAGTTATTATGCATTATTTACAAAACACTACCTCACAAACAATGAACACCCGCTTACTGATTTTCAACCCCAAGGGATAGGATCCTTTAACATCAACGTTTATTTTAATGTTTTTTATTTTAGCTCGGAACTGGAGGACTTAATTAGTTAACGAGTTAATTAATTAATGAGTCCAGGCACGAGCAGAAGACTTATTAGTTTTTCTTTTCTTAGATGATTGGGGTTCATTTTAAATACATACACATAGATATTAAAATACACATAGTATACGGGGACATAACACGGGACGGGGTTTAGTTTTGTTTTGTTTTGTTTTTTCCTTTTCTGTTCTATTCTTCTGTTCTTTCTGTCTATTTTCTTGGTCTGCTATTTCTTCTCCTCACTATCACTTCTATAGGTTGGCCACCTGGGAATGATGGTGTGGAACTTATGGCCATAGTTCCAGTGGAGGGAGATGAAGACTAAAATTTCATCTTTTAATATTATTTCATTATTAAATATTATGTATCTGTATTATTGTTCTTTATTAATATTTATAATCAATGTATTATCTTATGGAGTTTCAAAGCATGAGTTTGAGATGCATGAGAGATAACATATGTCAGGGGAAAGCTATATTCTGCTTAGAGGTATGTGTGCAATGTAACATGTTCACTCAGCATAAATGTTTCCACTGATGTAAGTGTATCACAGATGTACGACCAACAAGGATAGTTCTTAATATGGAAGTGAATCGTGACATGTTAAACAACTGTATGTATGACATATACGTTCTAAGTTAAGAAGCTCAGAGCAACACGCTTGTTACCTTACAAGGAAGCTGTAAGACTGTATGTGATGTATAAAACCAAAGGTCTCTGTACTCCGGGTCAGAGAAACAGAGAAACAGAGAAACAGAGAAACCGAGAAACAGAGAAACATGAGAAACACGAGGAACGTGTAGGCATGACCAGATGCGAGGAACAAAGAAACATATAGACCAGGCATGAACTCAACATTTTGAAGTTTCTCTCCTGACATATATATATAATAAAACTTTCTTGGCAAGATAAACTGGTGTCCGGTCCCGTAAATTGAATAATAAACGGGGAAACACAAGAGGCTTTAATTCCAAGTCTACACATGTTCTTAACTTATAAGTTTAATTTTAAAACTTGCTTTGATATAAACTATGTAAATAATTTTTTTTGTACACAATGTAATAGGTTATTGTATGTGAAATGTATGACATTATGGACACACTGTTGCAAAGTACATTGTAATCACAGTTAATAATATAATACCAGCACATTACATATAAGTGCAACAATGTTTAAAATAGATAGATAGCTTACATTTTACACACAGTCTATTTCATTAAAATAAATAAGTAGACTTAGACAGGGTATATTGAACACAGAGACACATTTTTATGCAGTAAATTAACCCTTACACTGAGGTGAAAACCCTGAAACACCTTTAGTGTTCCCAATCAAAAATGATTGGCTTTTTAAAATAGCGTGTAAACTGCTCGTTATGCTATATATTATCACTGAATATTGGATTCAACCTGTAATGATGGTTCGCATGCATGACGATAAAGTTTATTTAGAATAACAAACATTCAGTAGATATCTAGAACACGATAGGAATATGCAAAGCATATAAACTAAAATGAGAACTGATATGGGACAGAAATAAACCAGGAGTTTAAAGGGGACATATTATGTAAAATCCACTTTTATAAGGTGTTTGAACACAGATGTGTGTCCACAGTGTGGGTAAACAACCAGCCTGTAATGGTAAAAATAGACCCAGTACTTTCTTTTTTTATAATCCCGATATATCATTATCAATCTCTCACAACAAGCTGTTTTAAATGCCCCCCTACTCCTTTGTAAGAGTGGGGGAAGCCCGCCCATGACTGCTGATAATCTGCACTAGATCCCGCCCTGAGTGAGAAGCAGCAGTCCGAACATTATAGCCGTAAAAAAATAAATAAATAAAAAAAAAATACCTGCTTGTGATGGATCTGCCATGCCTTATCAAATCACAGCTAAAAATAGTCTATCACCACAAAACAGGGAGTAAAGTGGTCTTCAATTGTGACTTGTGCTTATAAAGTGTGCTTATGAATTGTGCTTACACAAGATAAAAGTGATCAAGCCCCATTAGAGAGGAAAAAGGCAAACAAAAATGTACAGTTAAAAAAAGATCTGAATATTGTATTACATTCAGATTACATCACAGGAAATATCCAGTATTCAAAAAGGACATTATTGGGCTCAGAGCCTTTCAAACTGACAGAGGACAAAATTCAACACCACCTTTCCCAGGATACAATAAGTAACAACTCTCTCTAGACAAAACATACACTGAATGAGTGGTGGCCAACATCATGAAAACAAAAAAAGGGGAAATATGAGTTATACATTTTTCACAACAATAACGACAGAAACCAAGCCTGGTCAGTTCAGAAATGGTAGGGACAATCAAATTGCCAGGGTTGGCTTTTTTCGAATGATGGACAGATATGCAGTTAAGTAAATATCACGAGCGCTAGGGATGAACTGGTTTCCCTCAACTTAATTAATAAACCGTAATGTTTGTATTACTTTAGAATGAGACATTTATATCTACATAACCACGGCCACCCCCTCTATGAAAGTCAACATATTGTGACGCCATGTTTCTTCCATAGCTGACAGCAAACAAACAGAGCTACAGAGCGCGTTTCGTCATCTTGAAAGAGAAGCCGCAGAGACCTAGAAGCTAGCCATAAACACAATGAGTAGTGACTTTTCCCTTGTCAATGGTGTAAAATATGCAGTTGGACTGTTTCATGTAACTTAGTTCTTCTCCCTCACTGTGTTATGGCTTTGCTATAGGGATAAATGTGCTTACATTCGTGAGACGGCTGATTAGTACTCTTGTCATTGAACAGTAAAACAGTGTGTTGCAGGAATCACCAACGCTGGTGATCACGCTGTCGACAAGTCAATCTTGGAAGCATTTTCGAGTCGATCGCAAAGAGTTATATATAAATAGCTATGACCAGTCATGAGCCTAAAAGAACTAGAAGGCACCAAGGCTGCACCACCTTGAGCTCGTGATAGCATTGAAATGTTTAGATTTCAACACCTGATGTCCATTGTGATGGCCATAGGCTGCGTCAAAAATCCTGTGTTCTTCAACTCTGATAGATATTCAAATTAACTTTGAATAGTAAGACTGTAATTGACACATGTTGATGATGCTACCATGAACATAAATTAGCATATAAAAGGTAAATTAGGGGCTTACCCCCTCCTCATCTCTTGTCAGTTAGCCATGCATTTACTTTTGTGATGCCTGACGTCAGATTAGGGGTCATATCTTCAATATGATTGGTTGAATAATGATAGAATGATAAAAATAATAAAATGACTAAAACTGAAGTGGAAATGAAGTGGAAACTGAACATATAAAAATAAAAGTTACACAAAATATTAAATATTAATAAATACTAAAATAGTTATATAAATAAATGTATGTTTTAAATGTATCTAAGCTCTGCTCTGATAATCTAAAATCTCCAAATGCAGTACATGTGGATGACTCTGCACATAATCAAACAATTTAAGTTTAAAAGATCAGCTCATTGCATTTCTAGATAAATCCCAACAAATATACTGCACTGTTCTGATCAAGATTGTAATGCAGTGTGGCAAAGTTATTAACTGCATGTGTTGTTCTGAGCTGAGCTCGTTGAGGGCAGACAAGTCTCTAAATACTGGCCATCTGTCTGTAGTGTGGCCCAGATGAGCATGAATTTCTTCCCCTCCTGTTTTTCCCAGGCCTGTGTTTTAAGGTATTTGTTTGTAGACAGGATGATAAGGAAGGTAGCATCTGGCAATAATAGCACCTTGGCAATGAGAAATAGAGCAGCCATTCCGCTGGATATTAGGACCGAATCATCTGTGGAGGATATTCTGCCTCTCTCCTTGATGACTAATCAGTACACTGACCTAGAGGGATTTCTATTCAGGCCTTCAACAAGCAACGTGGGATGGTTTTACTTTATTCTCTGAGAACATGGCAGCCTAGTGCATCATTGCCATGCAGTTATACAGAACGGTTGGCTCATTCATGGAACACAAAAAAATCATACAGAACTTCGGATTCAACAAGATGAAATGCACAGCCATTTGATATAGAGCTACACTGTTGGACAGAGGCAAGGTGATAACATAAAGCTGTTATCAGCGATCTTCAGTGTCATGGATTTGTCACGTTGTTGTTGAGACACGCGGAAAGAAGATTATTGCAGGCAAGATGTAGAGGAAAAAGTTAGGGAAGTAGGTGCTGGAAGCGCTGAAGGGTATTAGATGACAACAGGAGGTGGCTCAGGGGATTCTTCCTCTGATCTCGCCTCGGCAGCAAGAATGTAATTAAACACATTTTAATAAAAGTGCTCTAAGAAGCAAAATGTGAGAGGTGCACACACAAAACTCTGCTCTAATTTGTTTAAGCTCAAGTGCTTAATATGTTTTTTGTTACATATATTTATAAAAAAGAGGCAACATGCAGCTTTTTTTCATTCTTTAAACAGTATGAGTGCTCCGATGTCTGGTTATTATCAGCACTGACAGGGTGTGTTCCAACCCTCAACCCATGCAGGAACGTAGCCAGGGTGAGCGTCTCAGAACCACAGTGCCGTGGACAGCTCCCTTTCTCAAGCGCTGCCTGCTGTAGATCTGCTATTGTTTCGCTCTCTCACGCTTTAATTTATGCTAGGTATACACCAATACCAGTATCGGTATCACCCCTCTTGTACTTGTACTCATAAAAATGCTTCGATACCAGGCACCATGTGTACAGAATGTGTGTCCAGGAGCCCATTTCAGAAATGAGGGTAAGTGAAAACACATAAAAATGTGAAGAAATGTGAATGTGTAGATTGTTTGATGTGTAGACACATGATATTATAAGTACCTCTATATGCCTCTCTGTGGCAGCAGAAACTGTTTCTTCATCCCCTGTGAAGATTAGCTTTAATTGAGTAAACTTTATAATACTATTTTGTCATTATTTTTCAGTGTATTGAGTACTTACAACTGCCTGGGGTTCTGTTAGGAACAGGAGTCAGAGTCAAGACACCTTTATTCATATAGAACTAACAACTAATGTAGAAATTATTATATAGCAAACACTGCTGTGACCGAACAGGACCTTTCTGTTGACAGTTGAGAGAGACCACAATCAACTGCGGGATATTTAACAAAAAAAATACAGTGAAATTCAGGTGCGGATCAATATGAACCGTCTTTGGCCGAAATCAGGTAAATATGTTCTTTTTTTTTTGTTTGTTTGTTTTGTTTAGCCTTACGTTTACGTAACTTAATGTATATGAAAAACATGTTAAATTAAAATTCAGACAATTTTAGGAAAAGTCAGGTACCAGCAGGATATTATCATTTTTTTTAAACAAAGTTATTGTAGATATAAAATTCAAAACGGTCAAAATGACCGTAATAGCCATTCTAGTGTTAAGTGTCTATTTTTTAGTGTATACTCACTATAAAAACAAAGTGTTGTGCTTTTTGTCAAATAAAGAAAAATAAACATGATGCGCATTTTGCCTTCTCTCTGTCAGTGAAGGTCATTCTGAAACGCGTCTGAAAATTCAACTGTAACTCAGCAAATACTTGTCACAGAGACACAAAAGGTTTATCTTTATGTAGCTGAAATTCTCTTCTTTTAAATTAAGGAATTG
The DNA here is from genome assembly GCA_030378365.1 of Hybognathus amarus. Classification (NCBI taxonomy): domain Eukaryota; kingdom Metazoa; phylum Chordata; class Actinopteri; order Cypriniformes; family Leuciscidae; genus Hybognathus; species Hybognathus amarus. The sequence continues at coordinate 53,149 of JAQIUQ010007764.1, forward strand.
ATATATATATATATATATATATATATATATATATATATATATATATATATATATATATTAGTGCTGTCAAACGATTAAAATATTTAATCGCGATTAATGGCATTAATGTCATAGTTAACTCGCGATTAATCGCACATTTTTATCTATTCTTAATGTCTTTTGATTTCTTTTTGTTACATTTTTTTCTCATTTTAATGCTCTTATCAACATGGAAAAGTGGATTGGCTTGTTTAGTGCAAATGTTTTTTTTTTTTAATTAATTTTGTTCAATTTCACTCTAACATATATAGCCTAAATAATCTCTCACGCAATGCAACACTGTCCATCAATAAAAGGGTGAAAGAAATACTGACAGAGAGTCCTGATATTGACGAGAGGGTGGAGAATTTGCATCATCTGTGTTTGTGTGCGTGTTTGCATGGCCATCATCAAGTGGTGTTTCAGGCTGGACGTGCTTCAATGATGATAGCTCAGTTCATAATGACAAAACATACAGATCGCTTTGGTCTTGTCAATGGGACAATTTGGCAACTTTTTGAAAGTAAACTTTACATTCAGAATCTCATTGGCATCCATTTTCGGCGTTAGCGCTCGTCATCCACTCAAAACTAACGTTACTATTTAGCCAAGCTGGCAAGCAGGAAGCGAGTGTGTGCGGCACAAAACGTCCTCGCACGCTGCGCTCTGAAACCCATTCATTCAATTGCTTGCGCCGCGCGGAGGACGTTTCGTTGCTTCTTCGACCAAGGCCATTAATGACGCGTTTTAACTGACAGCTCTTAATATATATATATATATATATATATATAAATAAAAAACGATTCTGTAATTCTGTAACTAAACTGTAATCTGTATGAAAAGAGAGAGATGTCAGTCTTTTTCCTTTCTTCTAATTATAGCATATGACGTTTTAATGTGACCACGCCCACTGAGAGCATGCTATTCAAATGCTAATGTTGAGGCAAGACATGAAAAAATTTTAAATACGAATTGTGTGTCTGTGTGTGAATGAATAGATGAATGAATGGCACTGACAAGTGCACGCTGCACCGTTTCATTCACTCTCGCTCCTACATTATTTTACATGAACCCATCCAAACTATACTGGTATATCCTACTGAGATTTGTTCTCACCACAATATTGAATAATAGGCTATCTGTATAAAACCAAAAAGACTGTTTAAATGGGTGTCTGGGTGTGTGAATAAACAAACGCACATGTATACTGTTACAGATAAAATAGATTATAAAGTTTTTAATTATAAAATAGTCATCAAATAAGCTTTAGACAGTTTCTGCTCATATGTTAAATATATAGTATGTTTTGTCAAAAATAAACTAATCAACTGTTATCCATTGCAAGCTATATCAAAATAATGAATCTTTAACTTTGAAATATGTATTATAAAATGGATTGGCTTACTTAAATACTTTATATGAAAAAATAATTTTCTTTTCAAAATGTATCCAACTACTTTGAACCAATTCTGTAGAATGGCCCATATAACCTATTTAAACAGGATATATTTTCAGGTATGACTACTGTATACATATTTTCAAGATGGAAAAATGTGGTTTTACAGATACTACACATGTGATTTTCAAATGAGTGATCGAGTATCAAAAAGCACACCCAGGTTTCTGGAACTAGAGACTGTTTTTCTATGGTCTCGGACTTGTCTCGGACTCGCTGGTCTTCGGACTCGGACTTGTCTCGGTCTCCGGCCACTGGTCTTGCCAAATATGGCTTTTGGTCTCGACCAGAGTCCAACATTTTGTATGTGTGTTCATTTATTACTAGCCTATCAGGGTAACGTTAACTAGAAAATGACAAAATTAACCGACCAAGTGCTCACTACAACGGAGCGCGTCTTCTCATGCTGTTACTATAGTTACTGGGTGTTTGCGCACAATTCTAATCATTCCCGCAGGTCTCCCATTTACAATGCAGGATATTCCCGCAATCGTAATTCACACAGATTATAAAATCAAATCATTCTTTTAATAACTATCTGCCAGATGCAATTTCACAAACAGCGTGAGTGTTCAGCGGTGCCGCGTCTTCTCTTCTCTCAAATGTGTTGTGGAAGCCAAGCATCAAGCACTGCCGCGATAGTACACACTCGTTCAGAAGTCGGGACATGACGGAATATTCACTTGCACAATCGGGCCAGCAGTGCATCGTGAATAAAGCTTACCATTTGCACGTCTTTTTAAGTCTTACCAGTTTAAACATTCAAGCGATTTTAAACTAATCAGTGCTCGCGCACTCTCTGGGATGATTTATGCGCACATTCATAGAAAATCCGCCTCAAAAACAGCCGGCCAGTAAGAAAAGTTATTTTTCACAGATTAGTTATATTGCTTTAACACTCAAAACTGTGTCAATTTCGGTCTTGTTAAAACATAGACGGTTTTGTCTTTAATAAGCATAAAACGCATGCCAGTATAATGAACACAGAATTCGTGCACTTGTTCTTAAAGTCACGGCAACCATATGTTTCGGTCATTAATTTTGTCGTCAAAACAACAAAAGAGAGCTTTAAGCTAAAGGAATCAGGATTGATAGCCTATGTGTTTAATTTATTTATTATATTGTAGTTATTTGTGGAACTTTTTTTTCAATTTAATTGAACAATTTAAATCAAGCCTTGTGTTGTGTAAATTCTTAACAACATTACCCCATTGTAAAAAATGCAATGAGCGCAAACATTTAGGCAAGATAAATTTAATAATTTTGTTTGGCAAAAACGAAATTCAGGCCCTGAAGACTTTTTTTTTTCCTGTCCTGGACTCGGTCTTGACTTCGGACTCAACCTTTTTGGACTCGGTCTTGACTTGGACTCGAACCTCATTGGGATTCGGTCTTTGACTTGGACTCGACTCGCTCCTGGTCTCTGGACTTGTCTTGGACTCGAACAAAGGTGGTCTTGACTACAGCCCTACACCATACTGAACTTGTGATTTTAAGACATCGCTTCATTTACTGCTACAAACTGATGAATGTCAGATAAGTATGATTTAAACCATGCTAATGCAATTCCACTAATGCCAACATAGTTTTCTAGTATATTTAAAAGAATGTTGTGGTAAATTGTGTAAAAATGCAGCACTAAGATCAAGTAACACTAATAGAGAAATACAACCACGATCAGATTATAAGACCAAATCATAAAATGTATCTAATTAGTGGAATATTAAACACAATAGTAACATGTGAATACTGAATTGAATTATCTTTCATGTCTTGAGCTTGTATAGAGGAATTCTGTCAGGTTATGAATTCCTTGTTTCATGCTCGCCTTGTGTTTTTGTTGTTATGTGGGTGTGGATGTGGGTGTGTGAGTGAGCGTGACCAACGAGCATTCTCATGAAGATGCGTATCTATATCATCAAGTGTCATTTCTCGTGGCATTTATACGGCAAAAATGTTTTTTGCATGTATATGGTACGCACTAAAAAACCCTGGGTTAGGTTAAGGGGGGAGGGGGTGGGGAGTTTGTGCATATTATACGGCAAAAGGTGCGTATCAGTATGTACGCGAAAGTGGCATGGCATATACACGCAAAACTGTTTGCGTGATAAATGCCAGAGAAATGGACATTCGTGACATCAATTACTCACTCTCTATGAGGTTGGGCTAGCGTTGATTGTCATCGTTCACTGATAAGCAATCCAGCTGATCGCATTCATGGCCGCCAGCTGCAGCTTAATCTCCTCACCTTTATATACTCACTGTTTTCTCATCTCCTTTGTTAGATGATTGTTTGATGTCCTCTGTGCTGTATGTTGATCCTGTTCTTGTGACAGGCATTCCAGTCTCATGTTCTTGGTCCTGTTCGGTGTTTCCCTGATTATGTTCTATGTTCTTGATTCCATATATATATATATATATATATATATATATATATATATATATATATATATATGATATTAAATAAAATGATAAAAATATGATAGAGCAATAGAATAAACAGTGAAAGTAACAGATTCTCATACAATACATTTTAGCAGGCTAAATAAGCATGAAAAAACTGAAAGGACATATACACTCACCTAAAGTACTATTAGGAACACCTGTTCAATTTTGTATAAATGCAATTATTCAATAAAGCAATCACATGGCAGTTGCTTCAATGAATTTAGTGGTGTGGTCCTGAGTACAAGACAATCTCCTGAACTCCAAACTAAATGTCAGAATCAGGAAAAAGAAATGATTTAAGCAATTTTGAGTGTTGCATGGTTGTTGGTGCCAGACGTTTTGAATTTTGAAATGGCTCCAATGGGAAGAAACCGGAAGTGTCTCCTTTAATCATACAGTAGGAGTCGCGAATGCGAATGGTGTATTGTTGTGTTTAATGTAGTAATGTATTATTCTAAAAATGTACATACATTTTTTTCATAGTTAAGACTATTATACAGTGAAATTTATAAATGTATAAATACATTTTTTTGAATATATATTCAGAACATAAAAAAGAAGCAGTAACGAACTATATACATATCCTATATTGGATATTAACATCTAATAGTTTAAATCGTGGCAGCAGCTTCAGGTTGGTAGTCCAAGACATTGTTGTCTATCTGTACTTCCGGGATTCTTCCCACCGGAGCTTTTGATTTCAAAATGCCAGCTGCATGAAATCAGCGTATAGGCTGACTGATTCAAACTGAGGGAAAAGCAATTTTGACTGAAATAACTACTTGTTACAACCGAGGTATGCAGCAAAGGATTTGTGAAGCTGCAACATGCACAACCTTGAGGCGGATGGGCTACAACAGCAGTAGACCCCACCGGGTACCCCTCATCTCCACTACAAATTGGAAAAAGAGGCTACAATTAACAAAGAGCTCACTAAAATTGGACAATTGGAAGACTGGAAAAATGTTGCCTGAAGATTTCTGTTGAGACATTCAGATGGTTGAGTCAAAATTTGGTGTAAACAGAATAAGAACATGGATCCATCATGCCTTGTTACCACTGTGCAGGCTGCTGGTGGTGGTGGTGTAATGGTGTGGGGGATGTTTTCTTGGCACACTTTAGGCCCCTTGGTGCCAATTAGGCATTGTTTAAATGCCATGGCCTACCTGAGCATTGTTTCTGACCATTTTTACACTTACACTTACATTTAGTAATTTAGCAGACGCTTTTATCCAAAGCGACTTACATCTGAGGACTAAATCAAACAAGTCATTGTGGAGAGGCAATAACAACACAAGAAGTGCTCAAAATACAAAGTTCAAACATTGTTCAGAGTAGTATAAACCAGGCAAGTAAGGATTTTTTTTTTCTTGCTGACAGTGCTCACCGAAGAGATGAGTTTTCAGTTGTCTTTTAAATGCTGTCAGGGATTTTGCATTCTGGGTGATGGGTAAATCATTCCACCAGCATGGAACCGTGAATGAGAATGTTCTGGAGAATGATTTTGTGGTTCTTTGTGATGGTACCACGAGCCGTCGCTCATTGATCGATCGTAGGCTTCTGGTAGGGATGTAGACTCGTAGGAATGAGTGAAAGTAAGAGGGAGCTGAGCCAGTGATCAGATTTGTAAGCAAAAGTCAATGCCTTGAACTTGATGCGAGCAGCGAGTGGCAGCCAGTGCAGAGAGATGAACAGAGGAGTGACGTGGGCCCTCTTGGGCTTGTTAAAGGCAAGATGAGCCGCAGCATTCTGGATCATTTGTAGAGGTTTAGTTGCACATGATGGAAGTCCAGCCAAAAGAGAATTGCAGTAGTCAAGCATAGGAATGACCAGGGCCTGGACAAGAAGCTTTGTCGCCTGCTCAGTTAGGAGAGGCCTGACCTTCCTGATGTTGTGCATTCCAAACCTGCATGATCGAGCTGTCTTTGTAATGTGGTGTGAGAAGGTCAGCTGGTCATCAAAGATTACACCAAGATTTCTGACCGACCTTGAAGGGGTGATTGAGGAAGAATTTAGCTGGATAGTGAAGTCGTGCTGTAGAGACGGATTGGCAGGGAAGACGAGAAGCTCAGTCTTAGCCAGGTTGAGCTGCAGGTGATGTTCCTTCATCCATGCCGAGATGTCCGCCAGACAGCTTGAGATACATGCAGCAACTGTGGGATCATCTGGTTGAAATGAAAGGTAGATCTGGGTGTCATCAGTATAGCAATGGTAAGAGAAACCATGTGTCTGTATGATGGTCCCAGTGATGTGGTGTACATGGAGAAGAGGAGGGGTCTAAGCACTGAACCCTGTGGAACCCCTGTGGTCAGTTGATGTGCTTTGGATACCTCACCTCTCCATGTGACCCTGAATGACCTACCTGTGAGATATGACTCAAACCAGTGGAGGGAAGATCCAGTGATGCCGAGTGATGAGAGAGTGGACAGAAGGATCTGATGATTCACCGTGTCTAAGGCAGCAGACAGGTCCAGGAGGATAAGGACTGATGATTTAGAAGCAGCTTTTTGCGATCCACAGGGCTTCTGTGACTGACAGTAATGCAGTCTCGGTTGAATGCCCTTTCTTGAAGCCTGATTGGTTGACATCCAGCTCATTGTTCAGAGACAGGAAAGATGATACTTGGTTGAAAGCAACTCGTTCAAGTGTTTTCCCAATGAATGGTAGGAGAGAGACAGGTCTGTAATTTTCTAAGAGAGTTGTGTTTTAGTGTTGATTTTTTTTAAGCAGTGGAGTTACCCGAGCTTGCTTATATGCTGTAGGGAAAATGCCAGTTTAGGGAAGAGTTGATAATGTGTGTGAGAGCCGGTAGAAGTGTGGGAGAGATAGCTTGTAGAAGATGTGAGGGTATGGGGTCTAGAGGGCATGTGATAGGATGACTGGAGATGAGTAATTTAGACACTTCTTCCTCGGTTAGCGGAGAGAAGGATGAGAGAAGTTTACTGGCTGTGGAAGTGGTTGGTTTAGGTTCCTGTGTGTGCGTATTATGAGAACTGACTGCTGATAGTTGTTGTTTTGTTAGTGAAGAAGTTAGCAAAATCATCAGGAGTTAGCGAGGAGGTGGGTGGTGGTGGAGGTGGACCGAGGAGTTGAATGTTTTGAAAAGCATTCGTGTGTTAGGAGCGGTGTTGATTTTGTTGTCCATGTCCATGTTTTGTTGTCCATGACCATGTCCATCCCTTTATGGCCACCATGTACCCATCCTCTGATAGCTACTTCCAGCAGGATAATGCACCATGTCACAACGCTTGAATCATTTGAAATTGGTCTCTTGAACATGACTATGAGTTCACTGTACTTAAATAGCCCCACAGTCACCAGATTTCAAACCAACAGAGCATCTTTGGGATGTGGTGGAGACGGGAGCTTTGTGCCCTGGATGTGCATCCCACAAATCTCCATCAACTGCAAGATGCTATCCTATCAATATGGGCCAACATTTCTAAAGAACGCTTTCAGCACCTTGTTGAATCAATGCCACGTAGAATTAAAAGTATTGTATGGTGTATTGTATCAAACAAAGTATTGTATGGTGTTCCTAATAATCTTTTAGGTGAGCATATATATTTGCTGAACAATATAATTTATATTATGTTGTTTTCTCTAACCAATACATTTAAAATGTACAAATGCAGTGAAAATACAGGTATTGGTACTTGGTACCACCAAGTACGCAAAACTGAAAGTCTCGGTATTGGATTCATTCTGGAAAAAGTGCATTGGTGCATCCCTAATTTATGCTATCACTTAAATGCTCACATGTTATCACCGCCACCTCTAAACAGAAAGTTATTATGCAGTTCAGTTATTGACACAAGATTTTAAAACTACATGTTTAGCAAAGCATGTAATTGCAACTACAGTTTGAGATGTTGATTTAATCTCTCCTGCTCTTGATTTCAACATAATGTTAAAGGGATTGTTCACACATAGATGAAAATTCAGTCATTCATTTATCTCACCCTTATATGATATTCCAACCTGTATGACTTTCTGTCTTAAGCTGGAACATACATACTGTATATGGGTAAGCACATTATACAGGTTTGTAACAACATGAGGGTGAGTGAATGATGACAAGAAAATGTTTCAATATTCATTTTGAGCAATAATGTAAATTTCCTTTCTTTCATAAATTACAATGACATAGTTTACGTAGCATCACATTCGCAGAGAGAGTTGTATCATGTAGATCAGGGCAATCCTTGTCCAACACAGCCGTGAGTGTGTGCAGTGTTTCCAGATGTCTGCCTTTTAACTTTGAGGCCCTTTACTTCAGAAAGTAATTAAGCAAAGCAAATAATTTGAAAAACAGACTCGTAAAAAGTACAAACGTAGCAGGTCATTAAATTAATTCTTTAGGGGCACCAGCTGTGATCAGCTTGTTTGTTACTTTAAGGCAAATAAAGTTAGATGAATGATTCTTTGTTCTTTGTGAAAGCAGGAAAATGTACAATACCCTATTGTTCATTTTGAAGACAGGATTATGAATTGAATCAGTTACATGAATTCAATGACATAAGTTAATTGACTCTGCTAGCCCATCAATTTGTTAATAGCAATCCACCATGCAAAGATATCACCAGTCTCATTCTGGGCAAAATAAGGGTTTCCAAACAGATGACAGCAATTAGATGGAATAATTTAGAACAGGCCCACAACAACAAATTAAATTAGGCTAAACCAATTGAATTAAGGAAAAGGTTTAAAGTTCCTTTAATCGAAAATGAGGAAACTCATTTGGGAGAGCAGAACATTTTAGACAGCCCTTCATTTAACAAATTAAAAATGCATGTTTGATGTTATTAATAAATGATTTGGTCATAATCGCAACAGAAATAAGTTTGAACTACAAAATTCAATGGCCTTCACAGGCCATTTCTGCTAAAAAGTACCAAATAGCAGTACAGAAGATACAGAAGATGGTGTGGACTTTCTGTATCAACATCAGGCTCTTCTATCATATATATTGAAATCAGAGTCTAGAAAAAATAATTTTTCAAAAGTTTTAATTAGGTCCTTTGTTGCCATATGATACACCTTATTTAATCAGGGTTGCTGGGGGCTTCACACTGGCAGTTTATTTCGGAACGGGACACGGTCGCATGAAAAATCGCTAATGTGAACGCTGTCATGGGACCCAGGTGCACATTGGGGTTCCAAACCCAGAGACTACCTGGAGGAGGTGGATTAGAGTTCGGTTGCTTCCGAACCGTACCACGTTCACGTGAATGTGAAAGCAACACGGATTCGAGGCACGCACTTGTTCAGGAAGTAAAGTATCCTGCGCATGCGTTTTAGCTTATTGTGATGTATTCAGTTAAATAAAACACTTGTAAGGGATGATAGTGTTGATGATTTACCTCGGATACAAGCGAGAGTGAGCCTGCAGTGTATTCGTGCATTGCGCATGGAATCAGAGCAACACGTTTGGAAATCCACTGTCTCCTCAAAAGAATCCGTTTTCAAGCAGCAGAAGTCCACCTTATGTGACACACGCACAGTAAACCTGTATTGTTCACTCAACTGCTCATAATAGCAGCAAATTAATAAAAAACACACACAATATTTACACACGTCTCTGCTTTCTATCATGCGCCGCGCACGTTTGCGACTGACGTAAGATGCACCAAACGCACCGGGGTCCGATGAGAATCAAGTTGAGTGTGAAACCAGACCAGACGCTGCAGGAGGCGCCAGGAACAAACGGGCTCGGACCGCAGAAACGAGCCCAGTGGAAAAGCCACCTAAGTGAAGGCTCACAACCATAACTGTCACTGAATAAAGTGATCACTCATGAAGATTATCTGAATATCATAGTTCGTCACGTATAAGCAGATCCACCACATGTTCATCCTGCAACCATGGCAACGATGGACGTACCAGGAATGAGATCTTTCTCACTCCTGGTACTAAAGAAGCAAGTGATAAATATCCAGAGACCATAAATACTAAACGATAGGCAATTAGAAACACCTGAGGAAAATTACATCTCATCCACACACCTGGGGATTGAAGCAGCTATCCATTAAAGCCAAGCAGAGCGGGATACAGGGAAGATGTTGAGACAGAGAGATATAGTGGGAGAGAATGGATGGGTTTGAGCTAACCGATGAAGGAGAGAGACAGGTGGGCACGTAATCTGGGCCACGCTGTGTCTCCTTTTAGAAACTATGAGACACTCGGATCATGTCCAACTGGTCCGCTTCTTTTATCCTTCAGGGTAACAGGGTGTCAGCTATTTCATTATAGGACAGTAAAGGTCCCTTTGGTTACTGTGCAATTCACGATGAAGACTTTCAATATCTCTTGTGAATATACAGAAATGTCATTTGACAAAAACTTATTATTCACATTAAAATTGAATGAAGAGTTTGTAACATTTTTATTTAATCCTACAGCTGTATTCCATTTAGTCCATCATGTCCCCAGAAGACACTGCATGGCATGTATCTCATTATGGAATAATGGGTCTTTTAATTGTCTTGTCTTTAACAGTCATGTCTAAAGAATACCCTTTAATTAAGTTAAGTCACCAATTACCTTTTCGCTATTTGACAAAAGCAATTACTGTCATCCCTGGGACCAGAAATAATTATTCTTATTTGGTTTTGCCAAATCACCTCTTATTTGGCCATGTGTGTTGCCTAGCAGGGACGTGAGGTCAGGGTAGGCAGTGCCTCACCAAAGGAAATGTTGACATTACATTTATTAATTCCAAGAGCTTTACTAATTCACCACATTATTAATTACATTTGTTCCAAATATTATTTTTTGGAACAAAAAAATGCCATTGTTTGCTCCTAAAAACCATTGTTTCATGCAGGATGGCTATTGAGGCAGAGGTCAGCAGTGCCTCTTTGGTAAATAGAACGTTGTTTGCGTAGATTTGCGCATGCAAAATCAGTTCTCATGCTGTCTTGATTTATCAACATTGAGTCAGAGACAGAGAATTGCTTCATATCACGTGATCCACTCGCACTCACTCAATCTGTGATTCCGACTTTGCTCTTTATGCAGGCAGCGATGTGATGATGCCTGATATGAACTTGGGTTGCTACATTAACTGAATGAATATACAGTGGCTTAACTTTGCTTTAAAAAGTGGGTGGGACAGGTGTGTGTGTGTGTGTGTGTGCGTGCGTGCGTGCGTGTGTGTGTGTGTGTGTGCGTGCACACATGTATATGTGTGCGATTTTACCACGTCACTGTTGCCTAGTTAATCTTAAGGTAGTAAACTAATGTTAAAGTATGAAATGTTAAGTGTTACCAACTAACTACATAGGCCTACATTTCATTATTAAATTAATTTCAAAGCGTCAGGCTTGGGAGAACATTCAGTCCTGTCAGTAATCATTACGAGCATACTATATAGCAGCATCGCCATCTCAGTGACAAATTCTTCTGGCAGCCCTCCTCCCCTTCTCCACCAGTACAAATGCTTTTGTATAGCATTGTCTCCCTTAAATGTGGATATGAGCTTAAGGGAATCATATAAATTGATAATTATGTAGTTTTACCAACGCATTCTCATTCCAAGGCGTCATATAATGGCGCTTTTGACATTTTGTCTAAATCCAACGCACATGGCACCCTTTAGCGTCAATAGAACATGCACAGAGTATGGGTAGGTTTAGGTCTGGGGTAGGGTTAGGGTTAGAGCTACTAGGAGGCGCCTTCTGGCCCATATATATCTGCGTCTCATATTGACGCTAAAGGGTGCCATGTGCGTTGGATGTAGACAAAATGTCAAAAGCGTCAGCATATGACGCCTTGGATGAGCCGGGCTGGTTTTACTCAACTGTTAAAAAACTATCCAAGCAAACAAATTGTGTTCATTGACCATGCTTGGATGGCACAGCCATGAGTCGGGCAACCCCGCTATGGGATACAGCTGAAACTCAAACCTGCCCATTGTACGTACGCTGAAAATGCAGCATAATCTCACCCGGAGTAAGCCAGGTCCCACTGAGTTCTATTCATGCCCTGACATCCAGCTTACTTACATCTGTCTGTTGCCTTGAAGCTCTGCACAGGAGGTTGATTCCCTCCGAATTTTAAATAAGGAAATAATGTGATTGAAGTCAGCGTATTAAGTGAAATCTTCTGTCTGACTGCTGGATTGCTTAGCTCGTGTTATCTCTCCCACAGAGTGAACAGCTCCGACCCCAAGCTCTTTCTACTGCAGGGAAGGCATAATTTGTCTCTCCATACATGCTGCCCTGCACAATAAGAGAAAGAAAAAAGCGAGAAGAAGAGACATAGGGAGCTAAACATGAAAAAAGGGAACTTGCGGTTTAAGCCTGGAATTGACATTCAGGCCGTGCAATCGAACAACAGTTGGCCGTTCTCCTATAAAATTGGCAATGCATATTTGTGCTGTGTTATATTCTCTCTCTCTTTCTCTCTCTCCATCTTTTATTTCATTCTCTCTCGTTTCTCCCCTCCACAGCCTGCCATGCCTGTGATGAATCTCAATTATGGCAAGGTCACCTTTCATTCAGTTGATCTCTCTGTTGTTTTATTCGAACTGGCAGTACTTCCACACTATTATGGTATACTTATTGACAGCCTGAATCCTCTCCAAACAAGAGCGACAAAAATGTGGGAACGTTACTGGCTTTTCTCTAATTTTGGGTGACAGAATTGGCAGCGTCTCTTTCATAGACAAGGTAATAGCCTTATCATTACCACTGCATGCTCGAGTGATTCGGGCGAGATTTGTATGCCATTTCCTATTTCGCAAACTCACTCGCACTGCATGTCCCGTGACATTTATATTTGTCAATTTAAACTTTAGAAAACACTCATTTAGATACGAATACATACACAGAAGTGGAAATATGGAAAATGTGATCCATAATCATGTAAAGTCATTTAACCCCTGGAACAAGGTAAGATTAGCGGGAGGTGGAATGTGCCTCTCACATTCACGTCACAGAACATAATTTTCATTTAGTGCATGATGCATTTTAACATTGAATACATTGAAGTTGTGGCGTAGTTCTTAGTGCAGATGCTCTGACATTTTAATGCAACCTGGAGACCAGCTCATGTCAATTCCACATACCATTTCTCCCCTCATTTCCATGCACATTGGAGCTGTAGGCTAGAAGTATGAGCAAATGCTTGGACACAATGAGCTGTGATGCTCATGAGGATGACACAAGTTTAAGTCAGGCTCACATCATTCTCAGCAACCTAACTAGTACATGCTAGTCTCAGTCTTTTTCCTGTTTGGTCCATTCAATGAAAGTCAATGGGGTCCAAAACAATGCTGACTGGATCCCATTGACTTAAACTGATTTTTTTTCTTTTTTTTTTTATACATTAATGTCTTTTGTGTAGAGGGATCTTTGGGTAAACTAACCCTTTAATGAAACATGTTCTATTCATAACACGTGCATGTTTCACATTCTAGTAATGTTCTCCTACTTATTTTGCAAATCTAAATGTTCTCATTTATGATGGTGAGTAACAGAGGGTGGTAAAAGACATGCAGTTTTATGGGTTCTGTTTTTAAAGATCTGTTAATGCATTAGTTGCATTGTAAAAAAAGGAATAGTATTTTTGACAGCATTTAATGGTGTAGGTTAATGTCATTTTATACACTAATACAGTAATTTAACTCTGCAAATAAATTGGTATTGCTTTTTCCTCTTATGGGACACTTCCTTATGGGATCTAATTTTTTTGCAATTTTTTCTTACAATTTCCACACACTGCACTGTGCCACTGAGGCTAAATGTGGAAGTGACTATGCATAGAGTCTATTAATTTTACTCTAATGAACAAACAATACTTAATTAACAAATAGTATGTATATTTATAACTAAATAATTTGTCCCACTTTATATTCAAGTGGCTTTAAGTACTACAGGTATGTACTTACATTGATATATACGAATAATTTGATACAATGGACTTATAGTGTATATACATGTTTTTACATTGTACTTATATTTTTAAAATACCAGCATGTAATTACGCTGTAACTAATTTATGTAATTACATCTGTAATACACAACTGACCCTTAAACCTACCCATACCACCACACCTGTCCCTAACCTTACCCTCAATAGCAGCACAAGTGTTTTACAATACAACATGAGCACAATAAGTACATTATGCTTATTTTTCAATGTAAGTACGTAGTACTTAAAGCCACTTAATATAAAGTGGGACCAAATAATTAAATATGGTATGGTGTTATTCAACAAAGGCCTATACATAAAATGTTACTAATGTCAACAAATTTAACCATTTTGTAAAGTGTAATCTTTTTATCTTTTAGTAATTTCAGCATTGCAAGAAACCATTGTATGGAAATCAGTATTTGCTGTCAATATAATTTATAAAAACTTACACACAAGGCCAGTAAGATGCATCTTGTCTTGTGTGACCTTCATTTTAGTCACTTAACCTTTCATAGTCAGCTATGAATAATACAATAACGTAAGCTGGAAACTATTTTATAACAAGCATTTTCATTTTAAATCCCAACATTAGAAAGTTTTGGTGATATATGACATTTATAGCTGTCCTTACAGGCGAAAATATTGGATCCAGCTGCAGTAATTTTGTGAAGGAAGTTAGAAATGAGTAAGGCGTGATGTGACTACCACTTGTGATCTCAGCAGAATGTTGCCATTGCCTCATTCACATTTCATGGGGATGCTGATGTGTTTAATCGTCTCTATGGTGCAACATCTGCCACCAGAGACCAGTAGAATAGAGAGAGAGAGAGACTGAATAGACTGCCTGCTTCTCGATCAACAGTGATGTGTGCTTAAGCGTGATCATCTTAGGAAAACAGGCGTTATGATGTCTTCCTAATGTGGCTGGTTTATCATTAGCCTTGAGGAATATTTGTGGCATTTTATTTTCATGTTGGCTGCCACCAGGGGCGATTTTTAGGATTTTCCTTTTAGGGGGGCTAAGCCCCCAATAAGGGTATGATTTAAAAAATTAATAAAAAAGTCAAATGCTCACTTTTCATGACCATGCAATTGCAGGGTTTTATAATCACTGTAGTCCTGAATTTGAGTTGTGTAAGTTAGGGGAATTTCGGGGTTTCCCCTGAGACAATTTTGAATTCTCTGAACTATTATGTGCATTTTAAGATGTTTTGAAGGCAATATTTTTTTGGGGATAAAACCATGTCAGTGGGCAGCTGATTATTTTTTCTCCTCATCAGCATCACACTCTTGTTGTCTTTGTTTTCCTCTTGCCCTGTCTCTTCCCCTCCTAAAGTTGAGCTTTGACTGATAAGGCTTTTCATTTTTGTCTGTCAGTGAAGAAAGTAAACATGGGGTCCACCTGGTCTGATTTTGCCTTTTAATCATTTGTTCATTTACTGAAAACTATTAAGGTAACTATTTATCAAATTAATTCACATTAAAGGCTACACATTCATTATTGTTCTTATGCCTTATCACATATGTCTTATCTGTGCACTGGAAGCATCAGCACCAAAACAAATTCCTTGTGTGTGCAAGCACACTTGGGATGAAGCTCTTTCTGATTCCTGATGCCTGATACAGGTCCTGACATTTGAGGTGGGAGGATTGGGGGTTACATTTTTTAATCTCTGATATGTGCATTTCAAGACGTTTGAAGACCAAAAAAAGGATACTGAAATAGCTTTGAAAACTGATGTCAGTAGACTATTTGTCAAATACTCCCCTCATCCCCATCATCCTTCCTTTTTTTCTTTTTTTTCAGTCTCCTCATTGTGCCCTTCCTCTTCCCCTCTAAAAGCTGAGCTTTTCTTCTGAAAATCGGCTTTTTTAGAATGTTTCTTGTCCCCTCACAATGTAAACGAATTATTCATTAGGTTACTGCTAAATGCCTAATTTCAGTTCAAAAGGGCGAAATTAGACAAAAAAAAAACTATATTAGTTTTCCTGATTTATTTTTTGTCATTCGTTAACATTAATGACCTAAAACAAATTATATTATAGTACGTTATAAGTTTAGCTACTTACATCTTATTTCTCTGCATTCTGCCCGTGCACTGAAGCGTCGAGTAGTGTTGCTGAAAAATTCGCGCTCAGTGTCTGTGAATGTAAAGCCCGCCTACTTCCGATTTGATTGGTCATCTCAAATATTCTGACATTGACGAGCAGTGACAGACCAATGGGCTCAGATGAACACACACACATATATAATTTCCTATCTTTTTGACGTGCTCTCTGCTCGCGCGCCACTGCGCATTTAAGATGAAGAACACGCTGAATCTGATTAAAACAAGACTGAAGGCGAACACGAATTTGTGTAGCATATTAATCAAAAAATTTTCAGGGGGGCTAGGCACAAATTTAGGGGCTGAAGCCCCCCTAAAAAGGGCCTAGTGACGCCCCTGGCTGCCACTCATTGGAACAAGAGAGGCTGGCTTGCTGGGTATGACTGGCAGTGCTGGGCCTGTTAGGTCTGTCTTTAGGGTATTTATCGACACTGGGAATTGTTTGACCCAGTTTACAGTCTAAGGTACACAATCCACATCTTGGAGACCCGCAGACAGCTGAAAATGTCAGACGACGATACCAGCCCCAGCTCCTGGAGCGAGGGCATATTATTGAGTTAATCCTGCAGAGAGGAAAATTGTGAACAGCAAAGAGCACCTGGGTCTCTGAAAGACATTGAAATATAAGAATGCAAACACTGCATACAGGATGTATAGCTTTAAATATATTCGATCGAATTGAGCCTAAGGGACTGAGGCTGATTTTCTAAAACCGATTGGCTAGACTTTTTCCCCAACTACTATAAACAGGCTCAGAAGGCAGAATAACTAGAGTGATTCATTTCAAAGAGCTATGCTTTGGATACTTGGCCACTCAAGTGCATAGATATGAGCACATATCTCACAGGCTTAGAATTTGTATTTGTTTTTATTTATAAATGGAGTCAAATGAGCATCTCCCCACATACAGCTCTAAGACTTCAGTTCACAGTGCCAGTGCCCACCCTCCTTGAAGATAAGTTGGTAACTTCTTTCAAAGCTCTCTGTGCTATAGTTAACCAAGGCATTGCAATCACAATAAATGCAATCAAATAGGCCTGCATTTATTGAAAATCTAAGTGGATTTGAACAGAAAAGAAATGATTGCATTTCATAACATAGTCCTCTTAAGAACCTACATATTTAATGTTTTTTGTTCAGATAAATTGCACTTTCTTGGCAATAAAAAAGAAAGATGTTTAAATAAAAGATAGCATAGCTTATACACTGAACAAAACTATAAATGCAACACTTTTAGTCATTTGCCCCCATTTTTTCTTGAGCTGAACTTAAAGATCTTAAGACTGGTGGCTCACCAGATAGTGACTGGTTTTCCCCCCTTGCACATTTTCTTCTTTAATTTTCAACTTTGAGACATCATTCATTTGAGGAATCTGTACAACCCACCAAATGTGGTACAGAAGTCAACTGTGATGGGTAATGCTGTCAAATCACTAGCCGATTTGGCGTGTTACTTATTATGTATACTCACTTTTTTGTTGTTGTTGGGGAAGTTTGTGTATGCCAAATCTTTGCAGATTTTAAAACAATAGATCTTACATGTCACAAAGAACTTGTTTTACCACCTCCACAATTGAGACGAGTGTTGTTCATTATGTCGCCTTGTTAAAGTAAATTGTAGTTTTCCTTGATTTCCTTGATAAATGTGCAATTATGGTGAGATTACTACATTTTATTTAATTAAACACATTTATGGTGAAATTACAACATTTTCAGGTCAATCTTCATCTTTTTGACCACGAAACGTGTCACTTTAATTCAGCACAGATAGATCAGCACAAAAATAGATTGCTGTGCTGCTGTTATACGTACCACACCAGTGAAGAGTGAAAGACCTAACCTGTTAACATGGTGCCGTTAGGAGCACTGCTGTGTGGCGCTTTGCTCTGCTTTAAGTCACTAACAGCCATTTGAGTTTCCACTGCTTCCTGAAACACTAACCTTTGTGCGCAGTGGCCTGCACAAAACAGACATTTTGGCGCCACAAAAAAAAAAAGTAAGTAGGCTATGTGTTTGTGATACAGCCACGGATCAGTTATTCACTGCAAATCGGATCATAATATGTGAAAGCACGCTACAGCACACGTTGCTCCTGCACCACAACATGCACTGCAAACGGGGTATGTGTGAAACGGGAGTTAGATCCACAGTTCTTAGAAACTTTGATGTGTTTAAAGCTACACTGTGTGATTTTTACCCTCATCTTAGCGATGAAAAGGTATATGACCATCCAGTGAATATTATACACTTATCAGTAATACTTTATTACTTAACAAAGTAAATATACATTAACCCTTTCACACGTAAGTTTAAAATATTCTAACTGACCCTGAGTTTTTCAAGGCTGACGTTATTTAGAACTTGCCACTTTAATGTTTCCATGGTGCATCGCATCATTGCTTGTCACTGTGACACAGCACAACCAAAACAGAGCGCGGAACTGAATGAGGATCTGCTTTTATGTCATTTTCCCTTTTTGATTAAAAATATTCACAAATGTATTAGCTATAGCATGAAACAATGATATTCCGATTGTCAAATATGTGCAAGTGGATGTGTTTTGTTGTTTAAACATCTTTATACGACGTCGCGTTAGTTGAGCTGTATGCAAAAGTGGGCAGCGCTTTTGAGTGGGTCATAGGTTAAGCTACTGGGTCATAGGTTAAGCTACTGGGTTAAAAGTGGGTCATAGGTTAAGCTACTTACACAATGTGTATCTGATATGAATAGAAACATGTGCTCTCATTATAATTGAAAGGATTATTATTGCGCTTCACATAGACATCAGACATCATTTTACAAACTCAACATCGATTGTTTTTGCTAGTACTTATGTGTATTTAAATGTCTGAAACCTGAAAATAAACATTATGTGGTTGAAAACACTCAATAGTTGTGATATATGACAGCACTGAGTGCGTCTGTCTCTGGCTCAAGCGCCAGCCAACGCTGGAGAGCAAGTTTGAATTTAGCAGGCTGGTGCACTGTGGTGTCACTGAGCGCTGCTCAATCACACCTGGTGTGGTCGCACGCTCCAGGGACCAGCCAAGACTGATCGGCCGCTTGTGATAGGTTTACGTGTGAAAGGTGTTAATGAGCACATAGTATTTTTTAGAGAACTTAATTGTTTTTAGTTAAGAATAAACTAAAATAGTTACACACGTGTAGCTTTTCAGAACTCTTTTTTTTTCATACAACAACAGCACTCATCTTGTTTGTTCATCAGAGATATGGATGAACAGTCGTAGACCGGAAACTAATATGCCAACTTCTGACAATAGCCCCCTGATCCCTAACCCCACCCTAATCCTACCCCCATCTCCACCCATTGGGATATTTAGAAGTCAATTCAATGACCCATTCTTAAATACAGCTTCTTGCTTTGTTACTTATCAATAACTACTTGGTGGCACACTCATTAAGACGTGACTACTGCCAACTCTGTGTTTCATTTAAATTTTTAAATCATTTGCATTTCATTGCATATTAACATACTTTTTTAATTTCCTCGAAATTTGTATTTAAAAATGATAGATTTATTGGTAAATTACTTGCTAATGACTTGGAGTATGAAAGACTGTCAGAAGGACTAAATGCCTCAGATACAGCCATTTCTGAAAGTACTGAACAGCTCCTGATGCACAAATATATGT
Source organism: Hybognathus amarus (assembly GCA_030378365.1). NCBI lineage: Eukaryota > Metazoa > Chordata > Actinopteri > Cypriniformes > Leuciscidae > Hybognathus > Hybognathus amarus. The sequence continues at coordinate 72,750 of JAQIUQ010007764.1, forward strand.
ATGTAAGTTACCATCTCACAGTTCCAATAAATTGAGAACAAGGAAATAACTGCTGAAATGAAAAGTTGTTTTTCGACATATTCAATAACAATTTATGTTTTCAAATCATGTTATTCATCTACCTCTAATCTCTATTTAAGCCCTGTGAATTAGAGAATACAGCAGCAACAGTTCGTATTATGCAGGCATAAGGAAACATATTGTGTTGTTTTTTTTTTACTCACCCCAACGTCGCCCAGGCATCGCCTGCGCATTAAAGATTTGACTGACCCTTGAAAGGTTCTGGGTTAAATTCCATGGATAGCTGTTTAAACACATGATGCTACAATAACCCGAAGCAAGAGAAGGGCAGCAACCTGACCCAAACTCTTTATCTGCTTTCTCGCCTCCTTACTCTCTTTACTTTATTTTCCTCACAGTCTTTGACGTTGGATGCCTCGAGCTCTGCATTTGCATCCCTCTGTGCAACAGGGAGGTGATGAGAGGAACTTCAGCCAGGCTTCAGATACATTTCCTCTCATGTGACCCCAGGGAGCTGCGTGAATGTTTGATGCCTCTCTGGCTCAGTGCCACTTTACTCAGGCATTGTTGACAAATGTTGTATTTTAGAGGAGTGGCAGGTTAAAGCTTCACTGGGCTGTCGCCCTTTTATATGCCCCTGACGGAAATATCAGGGTGGCTGCCGCACTGGAGGATCGGAGGCAGGCACGGCAACCGTATGATTGAAGAAGTGATGTCTCACTTCCAAAGCTTCTTACTTCCTGTTGCAGAGTCAATTGCCATGTATACCCAGCAGTGCCATTCCTCCAATTTGGCAGTATGCTCTGGCTTATCACATGTCTATTTTGAATGCCATAAAATCAAACAAGAGCTGGCAAATCATTTTATTTCCTTTGTTCTAAATGGTTAAGAGGCACATCTGTGCAGGCATCGTATGTTTATCAAAACTCAGAGCCAAATGACAGTTCACTTCATTTCATTTTATCCTTGGCCTGGAGCTCTCAATTAATGAATAGATTTATTTTCACTGGCTTTAAGAAAGTGGACAGGCAACAAGGGAAGAGATGGTGTTTAGTCTAACAGTAATAGATTGCTGAAGGCAGTGTGCATGTGGATCTGCCATGATGCACTCAGACAAGTGAATAAATCAGCCTCCAATTCGGAACTCTGATTTGGTTTTCAGTATGGGACCTGGGGCTCCTGAGTTGATGGCTGGGAGATGTATTTCTGGCAATGATTTTGTGGCTGTCCTGGCAGCACCAGCAGCATCCATGCCCAGATTAAAGATGGAATTTCAGGTTCACGAGCCAAATGTCCGTACTAGGCAATTCAAACATGAGAGGAGAAATCTCACACCAGTGGGCGGTAAATGCGCCTTCTCAATCAGCCTTGGGTACATCGATAAAAGCCATGCTTCAGTGATTATTTTCACTTGTTTATATATTTATATGTTGATTATCATTAAAACAGTTAATAATAATAAGTATTATTATTATTATTATCTATTATTATTATTATTACAGGTACTGCATTTAAGTAACACTTTAATTTAAGGTGACATTGGTTAACCACTAATGTCGTTAGCTCTTACCATGTTCTTCCGGCAAAAGGAGGTTGCAAATGCACTACTTAATGAGCAATAAATTGTTGCAATTTTTTGTTCATCTTTGCTAATATTCAGTTTTAAAGAAAACTGTTACATTGCTAGTTCATGACAGCAATCTGGTACATTGTTAAAAATCATATGGCATGTAATTATATTGTTTTCTAATGTTTTAGTAAATTTTAGATGTGTTTGATTTAATTGTGAAAGAGGATTTGCTTTAGATGGATTGTTATCTTTTTTCATGTTAACTAATGTGAGTTAACTGCTGTCGTAACAAATGAAACCTCTATTGTTTTTTTTTTAGTTCATTTTAATTTTTTTGTACATTGGACAATTAAGAAATGACTGTCACTGTAAACATTGTTTTATCATAAATACAGTGTGTTCAGAATTATTGGCACCCTGTTAACTATGATCAAAAAGATGGCTGTAAAAATAAATTGCATTATTTATCCTTTTGATCTTTCATTAAAAAATATAATAAATAAATAAATCAGCCTTTTTATTAAATACTTATTGCAATCTCCCTTTGCCAAGATAACAGCTCTAGTTTTCTTCTATAATGCCCAATGAGTTTGTAGAACAACTGGCGAGAAATCAGAGAGCTATTCCTCCTAACAGAATCTCTCCAGATCCTTGCTCCAATCTTTGTTCACCTCATTTCTCTCATTTTCTATAGGGTTCAGGTCTGTGGACAGGGAGAAGTGACACATTTTTGTGTTGATTTTGATATTTGTTTTGAAATCTCAAATATTTTGAAATCTCACATTATAAGATTTCTAACAAAGGACGTCATGTTATTTTGTATGTTGGTATTTGCTAGAATCTGTGTATCTGAACAACATGTCCAGAACCAGCTAAAAAAATAGGCCCACAACATTAACGATCCAGCACTATATGCATGGGGAGAGCAGGGATCAACCCTTTTAGACTTTCTCAGTTTGTGTAAATCTAATTAGGGTTTAGAGTATTTATTTTTCCCAAATAAAAGCTGCAGTCTGGCGTTTTTCCACTTTGTCGCCAGCTCTGTTCGAAAATCTGCAATTGCAGTCATTTGTGGAATTATCAACTTTACGTGAGTTGTACTTCAACACTCGAACACGGCGCAGTGCGGATGAACACAATATTTGAGGAGAGTGTGCAGCTGTCAGTCCCCACGCGGTGCTCGATACTGGCATTCAGAATCACATGATTATTCTTTTTGGAAGTATGACCAACATAAGAATTTTGAGCCCGTTCTCATCCTTTAGCGTCACATAAAGCGCTTTATGACAAAACGGCACTATACTACGCACATGGTACCCTTTATCGTTTATATAACACGCGAACTCAAGGCGTCATAAATCCTTTAGCGTAATATGAGACTACCCTAACCTACCCCACACCTAAGCCTAACCATCACAGCGCGTGTTATATAAACGATAAAGGGTACCATGCGCGTAGTATAACGCCGTTTTGTCATATAACGTTTTATATGACGCTAAAGGATGAGAACGCGTTGGAATTGTCCACTTTTATTCTGGTTCTGCTATTGCAGTAAATCTTAAAATTTCTTAAAAATGCTAGTGATAGGTTTACCATTTGTTATTCAGGCAAATATTTGGTATGAAACATCTGCTTGAACAAACCTAAATGTTCATCTCCACCTCCAGTATCCTCACACACAATTTTTTTTTCCACTATATATATCTCTTTTGAGCCCGTCTCTCATCCTTTAGCGTCACATAAAGCGCTTTATGACAAAACGGCGCTATACTACGCACATGGTACCCTCTATCGTTTATATAACACGCAAACTCAAGGCGTCATAAATCCTTTAGCGTAATATGAGACTACCTGACCCTACCCCACACCTAAACCTAACCATCACAGCGCGTGTTATATAAACGATAAAGGGTACCATGTGCGTAGTATAACGCCGTTTTGTCATATAACGTTCTATATGACGCTGAAAGGATGAGAACGCGTTGCTCTTTCCCCTGACTTTCAATCCTTTATTTTAAGATATTTATTTTTTTTATTTTTTTTATTTTTATTTTTTTTTAAATGAAAAATCAAAGGGATAAACACTGCAGATTTAATTTTACAGCCATCTTTGATCATGGGTGGCAATAATTATGTCCAAAAACTGTAAAAGCTGTCCAAAATGCTTAATGATACATGGTTCTACGAGATTGATTAATTAATAATGTTGTGGTAATAGTGTGTAGTTAATGGAAATGACAACAATCTTCTGTAGGAATCTTTGCGTTTAAACTGGTTAAGTCAAGCTTCAGACCCCGAGGGCCCACAATGGGTCCTGGTCCCCTGGTTGGAGAACCACTGCCCTATTGGGCATGTTGACAGCAGTCTAAAACCTAATAGCTATCTACCACACATTTGACACACATAAGTTTGCACATTATGCATGAGGAGCGAATAACTTGTATATCATACTGCAGCAAATGCATTGTTTCAGGCAACTGCTTCAGTGAAGGAAGTAGGAAAGGAAACGGTGAGGAAAGGTTTGAAGCCTTCTGTTCTGTCAGACGAAAAAAAACACAAGCTGTTTTGCTATAAAAAATGTTAAAGTGCTTTTGCTTCTCAAGTCATTATTAATGAATACACTAGAAAATCTGAACTACAGCAGAGACATGCTCACCCTGGGGTTTTAGCTGCTAGAGCAATGCCACTCTCACTAAACTACATGCAATTACATAGCCAATTTCTCACAGTCTGGAGGAAAACAAGGCTCGTGGCTACACAGGAGAAGATCTACTTTGATGTAGAACATTTCTCAGGTCATGATAAATCAATACGCATACAATGAAACGAAGCATAAGCAAACAAAATATGTTTTGCACCATAATGCTATACCTTTACATTTCCATGCCAAACTTATATAGAGAGTATATATATACATATATATATATATATATATATATATATATATATATATATATATATATATATATATATATATATATATATATATATATATATATATATATAGCAGATTAATATTAAATGTTTGAAGATGTCCATAACAGAGATCCAGATTCTTTGCAACAGGTAATCATTATTATCTGGAGAGCAACTGTTTTGAGTACCTTAAATTATTCACTAGTCCTAATCTAGAGACAGATCTAAAATGTATATGTCAAAGCAATGCATGGCAGGTCTTCCTTGCCCTCTCACATGCACAATTATTAAAGCATTCTCCAGAGTCAGCTCAGTTTGTTATTCTCCTTATTTGTGTGTGTGTGTTTGTGTTCTCGCTCCACAGTGTCTGTTTGTTAATCATAGCTTTATCTTCATAATCACGGATTCTTATCATTAATTCCCATTTGCAAAAATGAACAGAATCAAAGTCATAACAACAAAGGCTGTTTTGAACATGGGTCATGTTTCTGTTTACAAATGCAAGTTTGATTAATTACATTTTGATTTGATCTCACTTTTATTTTTGGATCAAGTGTTGTTTTGTTCTAATAACTCTTTATATTCACAACTTTATTTATATCGGCCTTGAATGTTAGAACAAACAATATGAAGTTATCTCACTTTTCAAGGGCTTTAACTGCAGCTCTTTAAATATCAATCAAGAAATCTAAGAGACTAAATGAATTCAGTATAAAGAATAGGCCTACATTATGTGAAAGTACACAGAAAACTCAAATAGATATTTATCCGTCCCCAGGGAGCAGAAAGATTTCTTTTTGACATGTGAGCTCTTATCTTCTGACTGGTTTCTTAAAATTGCTATTATAGGTTTACCATTTGTTATTCAGGCAAATCTTTGGTATGAAACTTCTGCTTGAACAAACCTAAATGTTCATGGGCAAGGCCCATCATGAACAGTCATTCTGAGTGGTAAAATTGCTTTCAATTTGTCTTGAGAGTTGAGGTTAAGGATTTATTTCAGTACAGTATAACATCATTTAGCTTATTCATGTTTTATGCTCAAATGCATGAACATGTCTGGCAATCTTCAGAGTCCTGGTGTTCTTGGGGCCTGAACTGCTTTTTCTCATAGCCCTTTATAGGAGGTTTGAAGAGAACAGAGGTGTGGATATCCTTTTGTGACACAAGCATTAAAAATGAAGTGTCTGGCTACAGAGACTACTGTTGGACTCTGAAGTGGATTTATTCACACAGTATTATTTATAATATTCCAGATTCTCTGTACATTCAAAAACACCAGAAGTTTTATTGGATTTGGAAAAACAAAGCTCAAACCTAGATGTGCTGCATAACAATGAATATCGTCAATGATAATTTCTTGAAATTTAGCACAGTGTATAATATAATATATAAATTAGGGCTGTCAAACAATTAATCCAAAATAAAAGTTTGTGTTTACATAATATACTGTATGTGGGTGTACTGTGTATAATTGCACTTACATGCTTGTATATATTTAAGAAATATTTTCATGTATAGATTTATATATAATTTATATTATATATAAATATAAATATTTTGTATAGAAATACTATGATATCTTAAATATACATTATACATGCATGTGTTATATACAGTATATATATATATATATATATATATATATATATCCAAAATAATTCTACACTATATATATCATGTAAACCCAAACTTTTGACAGCCCTAATAATATAATATAATATAATATAATATAATATAATATAATATAATATAATATAATATAATATAATATAATATAATATAATATAATATAATATAATATAATATAATATAATATAATATAATATAATATATAATATAATAGTGTAGTTGAGATTTTTCAGTTAATACTGTTATGCCAGCAGGTCCAAAACTGTCCTCATGAGTGAGTCATTCAATTATTAAAGATCCAGCAGATGTAGACCTCAACATATTCATTCAAAATACTGGTTCATTCATGAACTAAACAAATTGCTACTTGTATGAGTCACTGAATCATTCCCTTCTCTAATTTGTTTAAATTATGTTTTTGAAAGTAAGTTAAGGTAAAGGTAGTGTGAAATAGTATTTAAAATGTACAATGACTGGTTTCTAATTTAATACAGTTTAAAGTGCAATTAATGTGAAGGCAAAGCTTAAGTTGCATTAGCATTCTGCTGATTTGCTGCTAAAAAAACAAACAAACAAACAAACAAACAAACAAACAAACAAACATTTATTTACAGTTTCTTATGCTGCATTATATTTTTTTATGTATTTGTTTCAGGATACTTTGATGAGTAGAAGAAACATCATTCTGACATAGAAATCGTTTGTAGTATTATAAATTTCATTGCTGTCACTTTTGATAAAATTATCAATATGTCCTTGCTGAATAAAAGTATGTATCTCTTTCTTTAAAATGTTAAGGTAATGTATAAAAAGCAAAACTGTTATCTAGGGAGACTAACATGCGTGCATAAACATACAAACATGCCAAGAATGTAAAGAGTTTAGAAATGAGCTGTTTCATAAAACAGTTTTAATGCTTACCTCTCCAGCATAAACTGGTTCCAATGGCTCAAATACTGAAACATTGATGTGTTCTCCTATCAAGCTAAATACAACCCTGTCACAGGGACATTGATGAGGTTTTATCTCCACGTGAGGAGTTAAATCAGCTCTTGACTAGAAGAAGTAGTAAAAATTGGCTCTATTCAACTCTATTCATGTTTTTGCGTCTAGCATGTTTGATTGAATATGTATTTATTTTTTATTTTTTTAAGTGAGAGGGATATACATAATACATGCACGTTGATGCTAGGGATGGTTCAACTTAAAGGGAGTTGTGCTCAGATCCAGTGTGCCCTGAAAGGGATTTGTCAATATCCTGTTTGCTCACCAGTATTGTGTTTACTATTGCAGTTGCATGTTAAGTAATTTTTTGATCTTTCTTTCATTAAGACACCCCATGTGTGCTTTCCTGTTTTTTTTTCCCCTCACATTTTTAAATTACTATTTGCTATACACATGAGAAAAATGAAAGAGTACATGGGGAGGCTTTTTAATCTTAAGATTACGAATAATACTAAGCTATTAAAACCTCTTTAATTGGTCGTATTTCTGGTGAGAAGAACAACTTTGTTCACAAAACTTCACATGCTCTCGGGGTGTGTTACGGAAGCTTGTTCAGTGTATGTGCTACATTTCAGCAGATGTCATGTCAGGTACTCTTGGCTCTACCACAGGAGTCATAACTCATTGAGAGACTACCGGTACCCTGTTATCAGTCCTCTACATGACCTCACACCAAACACGAAGATACTCGAGTGTATGAAAGCACACGTTCTGTCAACATGAGCAATGGAAGCAACAAAAGCAAATTACACAGCAATGGTCGGCCATACCAATTTTATGTCTGTGTGACTGAATTCGGTGACATGGTCTGAAATTACATGCTTCAGCTGAAACATTGCAAAGGCAACAGCAGGGGATGCAATCACCTTAATTCACAATATCAAGAGATTTTGACATAAGAAGGCAAAAAAAAGTTTAGTCAGGTAGTTATGTAGTGGATGGAGCTGGACAGACACAGAACTACATTGACTGTTGTGTTAAAGGGCTCAAATGTCATTCTAAAGCATTTTGCTACAAGCATGCAGCATTGAGTGTGAGCACATGAATTATGAAAAAACCAACAGAAAAATCTGGAGAGAAAGAAAATGCTCTACAGAAAGAACAAGTAGGTCAAATTAATATTATCCATAATAACCAATCCACCCATATTTTTGACAGACATCTTGTTTTCTCAGACTAAACGTGTAGCAATCTAAAATTATGCTAAACAAAATTCAAACCAACTAGTCATGCATATTCACAGTGTTGCGCTTTTATTAATGCATGCCCAATGTTGTAACCTATGAATAGCAAAGCAGCACATTGCAAAATAACAAACCACGTGCAACCCGGCAATAATAGGACGATATTTAGGTCATAAACAATTAACTTTGTTCTCCTTGGTTCAGATAGCACATTAGGATACGCCTTCCATTCCTCAACAAAGGGCTAAAAAAAATTCACCTGCACATCCCATTCCCATTTATTCTGAATAACGTTCCTCTAATTATGTTTGCTCATTTATAGGGCTTAATTATAGAGGGAGCCCCGTAATTACAAGGGCAGGGAAAAGGTGGGTGAGTTTGCTGAGAGGGATCCGTGCTAAGTCTAATGCCCATAGTGTGTCCCAGTCTCAAAGCCAGGACATAATGTGACTGAAAGCGGTCAAAGCCCGCTGAGAGGGAGGTGGCGGCGCTGGAAAGGTATAGCATGGAAGAGATTTCTCTCCCTCAGTCCAGCAGAGAGAAGAGTGCCGTTTGCTCAGAGCGTGATAACCACAGAAATGAGATTCTTTGACTGGAATTGCTTTTAAATCGTCACATAGCCGCCGGTACGCCTCTCGGTGCATTCCAATTCTCCTTGTGAGTGGAGACTGCCAGCTACGTCCGGATAATACTCCTCTGCCGGCTCCTCTGAGATCAGCCACCACAAAGACAGTCACCTCAACATTGAATGTTTTTGTTGGCGAGCTCAACCCGGTTCGAGTCCAATGCGATTCACTGGCACGCAGTTTACCCATTGTTGCGTGCGCGAGTGTGCGATGATGAGCATGTGCTGCAGTGCAGGCCTTTATGCACAGAATAAGGCTAATGTGTACACAAAGAGCGATACCACAGGGACACTTTGCTGGCACGGGCGCAGCTGCAGTTCACCACGAAGAGAGGGATATTTGCTAGCACTAGAGCTCGCCAGGAAACATAATAATGTGTACGCACAAAACTCCCAGGGAAGACCATTGAAAAGCTTTGAAATGCGGAGAGAATGTGTTCAGCTTTTTGATGGACCCTTTTGTTGAATATCAATTCAGAGAGGCTGGTGTAATGCCATTAAGGTACAACTGAGAAGTCAATAAAATACACTTTTTTACCCTAAAATGCATTAAATGGGTCAGTTCTATTTCATTGTGATGTCGTCACATTTTACCATTACTTGGAGAAATTTCACAGGTGAAATCTAGGGTTCATCTCACAAAATTTGCCGCATTAACTTTGAAAAATACTTGATGTGAAAAGGACTTCAGTGTGAATGGTGCTTTGTGTATCACTACACTATTGACAATTGGCAATGGGAAGTTCAGATCATTTTACTGACTCAACTTCCCCAACACATCAACTTACATAAACACATTTTGAATAAGAAAATGCATGCCAAATAATGATGATTGTCATAATGAAATTATGATTTTATTGCTTAGCTATAGGTCTTCAGGCTATGCAGTCTGTTAATTCACCTGACTTGAATTATTAAATCACCCATTGTGTCTTCGAGTCATCCTCCTTCATCCTATGACTCAAGGCTATGCAGTATGTACAGAAAACAGAAATGATTAATTCACCTTCCAGAGTCTGGGGTCTGAGTTTTTTGTCACGTGTCAGCTTCCTCTAACTAAATAGCTTTCAACAAATACAACATCACATTAGTATTGACTGTATGCCGTATATTTAAAGGGCACCTATTATGCCCCTTTTTACAAGATGTAATATTGGTCTTGGGTGTCCCCAGGATGTATTTGTGAAGTTTCAGCTCAAAATACCCCATAGTTAACTTATTATAACCATTTGAAAATGTCATTTTGGGGCCTGTTTTAAAATGAGCTGTTTTGGGTGTAAATACCACCTTAAATGCAAATGAGCTGCATATCCCGCCCTGCCTTTGGATGAGGGCGTAACTTGATACCTATGGCAGTCGGTCTAAGCAGAAGGGGAGAGTGAGAGACGCGCTGTTTTGTCTGTCATTCAGCGTACGTTTGAATCGGAATATATAAATAGTACGAAGAGACTCCGGCAGAATAAACACAAATGAGAATGGACCAGTACGTCTCGGTATGGTTATTTGATATTTATGTACTTATAGAGTCGTAATCACGTCTTTTTGCAAGTATGGATGTGCAACACACACACAGACACACACAAACACTAACGCTGGCGCAATTTTTTTAAACTACAAACACATTCTGTGATAAAGTTTGTTACGTACAAAGCGAAATTACATTTATGCGAGGGACCTGTAGCGTCATGTTTACTTGTCATAAAGGCGCTTCTGTGGCAAATGTGAGAAGATGGCTAACTTAAAGAACAACAACCTATATGCAGTTTTTAATACAATATCTTATATATATATATTTATAAACGTGTGGTTACACTATACAAATAAGGTTTAAATTATATACACAGACATCCTACAACGACATCTACTTTAGATGCATTTGTTGTTGAATTGGCTGACAGACTGAAATGACTATTTGCTCAAAAATCATAAAATACCCTTACTAGAGGTGACGTTGGATCGCAAACAGTAGACGACGATCCACACTTGAGGATTAACTTTTAAGCCACAACAACAGGATTAACCCACGAGTCCACGACAGAACACTTATGTTTCCAAGAGACATTACCGGCTGTCGTTGAAACAATGGAGGATGGTGTGTACAGATCGCCGAGGGCGGGGTCTAGGCCACAACCAGACTGTCAATCAAACCCCTTGCTCAATTCTACGTCACAAAGAGCTGAATCTTAGAACAGCTCGTTCTGAGACAGTGCATATGATTTATTGAGATTGTAAAAAAAAAAAAAAAAAAACACTGGGTGGATTTTTATCATTCTAGGGTGGTTTTGCTCACACACTGCCAACACACATTTATGTTCAAACACCATGTAAAAGTGAATTTTCCATAATAGGTGCCCTTTAAGGTATCTTTGCTTTATCAAAGTGATTTCCCAAAGTTATATCTTATAGATAAAGGTTAAAGCATTAGGCATCTCTTTATTATCACATTCAATGTTATGGAAAAGAACCAACATGACCGATTTATTTATTTTATTTTTTTTTTACATTTTTAAGAAACAAAAAAGCTACAATTTAAGACCAGAAACACATCATGTAACTATAGGGGTTAGGTCATGGGTTCAATTCCCAGGGAATGCAGGAACTGATAAGATTGTGAGGAAAATAAAAAAAAAAAATCTAAGTTGCTTTGGATAAAAGTGTCTGCAAAATAAATGCATAAATCTAAATGTAATGTATCATGTCATGTGACAAAAACCTGAAGACATGGAAGTGAACTAATCATTTCTGTTTCCGGTACAGACTGCATGGCCTTAGCCTATGGGGATGTCACAAGATGAAAGTACAACTCAGACCCGAACCCAAAGACTCAAGAGGTCAACTAATCATTTCTATTTCCTGAACAGTACCTATAGGATCTTGCGCATGCGTGGTCAACACAAAAGGAACAAATCACTCTCTGAGATAACTCGTTGTTCCTGAGTTATATTAAAAAAGGAACTCATTGAAACAACCAATTAAAACCATAAAGGTTATGTATTCATGTGTAATTTTAGTCATGCATTCTAGGGTTATAACTGTCCTTTGAGTTTTATCATTGGCACAGAAGAAAAGTGGAAGTTGAGAGCTTAGCCACCACTACATTCAAACACCCATTCAGGGGTCCTTTTACGACTGTTTTCTACCCTTTTGTACGCCGCCATCACTCCTCACGTACCCGCTCACCCATATGAAAGGCGTCTGTAGAGATGTCCCCAAACTGCATCTTTGTTGACATGTTAACTTTAAGTCTGGGCGTCTTTGATCACAGGGATGGTATCTCAGAGGGGAGTGTGATTAAAAATGACATTTTCAATGCCCAAGGACCCAGGCAGCAGGGGGATTTTCCACACAGTGTGGAGCCGTAAGCTCATATACGAAATACACCAGCGATTCCAGCAAAGAGCCCTAACAGGGGAATAGGATATAGCACGGCAGAAAGCGTTCAACCTCCCTCCAGCCCTTTTTGCTAATAGTTGAGAGCTTCACACTGGATGACTTTCAAAGCGACTTGTTCCACCCTTTCACATTAATGCTAGTTGGAATGCAAATGTTCAGGTTCTATTCAGAGCCTCTAGTTTTATGGGTGCCACGTCGGAGATGACAGGCCCGGAATATTGACAGCCACAGTTAGCTCAATTCAGCCTAGAGTTTGGGATTAGACTTCATTGTGCCAGAAATAGAAAGGCCACTGTAGTAACTATAATCCATGGTGAATGACTTATCTCAGTGCTTTTGCTTTTTTACCCTTCATGGATTACAGAAGAGGCCCACTTTAAACTATTCTCTCTTAGGACGTAATGCCAAGAAGATTCTAGACATTACAAACATTTCTTTGATCAAAGGACTGTCAGCTTTATTGAGACTGTCTCTTTAAAGAAATGTGTCATGGTGGATAGAATCACATGTAACAGACCCTATTCATAATTACACAATACATAACATTCTGATGAAGAAGAAGAGGAAGAAAAAAACAACAACAAGAAGAGGGAGCATTTTTAGGTGTGAAAGGTCATGCTTTTCCTTCTTCCTGTGTTAAAGGTCAAGTCATGAAGACATGTCTCTTGCTGACCTCCTGACTTCTGAATCTTGGATCTCGGCAGAAAGGAGAGGGAATGGATAAAATAGGTCAGTGTGTGAATAAACATCATTTTTTGCTTTTCAATTCACAACAACAGATTTCATATTGAAATATGTTATGCTGCTTTTAGTGTTGAGGAAGCTTTGAACTGCTTGCCAAGTTACAAGCACTCATAATTTAAAGGGACAGTTCACCCCACAGATTTGGAAAACATGAGGGTTTAATCAGATCACTATTTTTCTAGATAGTGAAAATAGTAATTAAAAAAGTCAAAAACAACAAGAATGTTTAAAGATACTAATCTTGATTAACTTGACAGCATTAAACTTGAGCAGACAACTTTACACAGATTACAAATAAATGTACTGTAATGATTAACAGTAGTTTAACATAATAAAAAGAAAAAAAAAAGAAAGAAACCTTAATCTGTAAATTCAATGAGCAGTTTAATTTTAAAATGGTTAATTTACATTCAAATGAATTGGACTTTACAACAAGCATCAACAAAATGGCTATATAACAGTCTGTATAGACAAAACAACCACAAATAAAATCAATGATGTGACATCTTACACTTCACTGCAATTTGTTGTAAAAAAGTAGCTTGTTATAAAAAGCTAAACAGTGTTTTAAAAACAGCTGAGATGTTAAGCGGTTGCCAACCATCCCATTATATAATAAAATTGTCCCATATTTAAAAAAAAAAACAGAATTGTGTTCTATATGACCCATTTGGGACTCAGTTTTTCCTGTATTTTATCATCTTACACCCAAACAGCTGACAATGCTCTTTTCATTGGAACCAGTTTCACGCACACGAGTTAAAATTACAGATGGGTACGAAAAACTAATTGTGATAGATGGATGTGAAACAGGGACACATTTCATGTATCATGTGTGAGCCAAAACATTGCCTGGTGCTACACTTGACAGCAGAGGAAGGATCAAAGGAGGGCAATACTAGCTAACTTTTACCTGTTGGCATCTTTCTGTTTTGCTTGTACTGAGTACATTTTTTTTTTTTTTTTTGACTATAAAAATAAGCAATCCACTTTCAGTCATTTCCACTACGATTTGTTCCAATGTTCCAATGGACGTTTTCCCCACGTGCACCGACGGGTGAGTTAAACTCATTATAATATGCAAAACTGTTATCCACTCACAGCAGTGGGTGTTTATTTCCAAGTCTTCAGTGCAACACGCCCATAAAAACCGCCCGTTTTTCAGGTAGACTCACAACTTGGGTGCAAAATAGTCTATTACTTATTCATTTTGATGTTTTTGAATGCAAAAACCAAGCAAACGTCATAAATTGACCTCAGACAACAATATAATAAAATTTAAAAAGCCAGTTCATGACCCCTTTAAATAAATCTCAAACGAAAAAGTCAGAGATAATGTCTCTTATTTTCCTCTACTATAGTAAGTATATAGTAATTTAAAAGTGTAATGTTCCAATAATCTTTTTAAAGATATGATAATGACATATAATTTACCTTATCACAAGATGTAATACAAATCTAAGGTGTCCCCAGAATGTGTCTGTGAAATTTCAGCTCAAAATACCCCCAGATCATTTATTATAGCATTTTTGTTTGTGTGTGTCCCTTTAAATGCAAATGAGCTGCTGCTCCCTGCCTCAGTTTAGAAAACTGCTGATCCTTTACACAAACCTCACGTAATATATTATCTAATAAGAATGATTCTTTTAGAGGACCTTTATTTGACGAGTGGACTGGTTTCGAGAGAGGGTTCAGCGAAATATCGGCTGCTGAGGAACAGGAAGTAGTCACTTCCCACTGCCACTGGCAACCGACTGTACTGCCAATTCATACTTTGCAGTCATGTGACTACCATGGATTCCTGGCGGGCAACAAATGACGAAATGTGACAAAAGTGACAAAATGACGACAAACAGTGGCAAACCAGGGGAATTGCAGCCTTGCAAATTTCCAATAGCCTACTACAATCAATTAAATATTTAGACCATATGTCACCAAATGTTGAAATTAGATATCAAGAAAAGATTAACATACTCTGAACGTGTGATCCATATACAGCACCCGCTGATGTTTTCACTGCTTTGAAGCTGGCACAGAGACTTGGAGTTTGGTAATATTTACATATATATCTTAGAGAATCTTATAGAATAGAGAATCTGTCACCTTATACTGCACAAAAAAACAAAAAAACAAAAAAAAACAAACAAATGAAAGCCTACAAAAATACAAATATCTTTTTTTTTCAAGAGTGGACGGGTTAACAACACTTAAGGGAGGTGGGAGGTGAAAAACAGGAATATCTACATAATCAAAGCAAAGGTCCATTTGCTAATGTTTGCAGCTATACACAAAGTGGCATCTGTTCCATCGTGTGATGAAGTCTACATCTGAATATGTACACCATGCCTGCCGCGAAATGACACCTTGAATAATAATAATAATAATAAAAAAAAAAACTTATGTCAACTGTATCATACATGGCTAGCAGGATGTCAAACATTGTAGCCTACCTGCTTATCCACTCCACATAACATCAGACAACAGACAAGAGCAGCTGGGGCAGCAAAATGCATATAATCCTGTTAGCAACATGTTAGGCTGTAATGTAATTTAGTAATAAAATAGTATGCATGCAAAGTAACTGTAAGTAAGTAATACAGTAAGTAGACGCAGTGCCACAGTATTGTGTCATTCATTCTCTGTGTATTCATTTTCTCATATCATATCAAATCAAATCACGTACAGATGGTAAATGGTAAATGGACTGCATTTATATAGTGCTTTCACAGACCCAATGGCCACCAAAGCGCTTTACATTTTGCCTCACATTCACCCATTCATACACTCATTCATACACCGACGGCGGTGACAGCCATACAAGGCCCCATCCAGCTCGTCGGAGCAGCTGGGGTTAGGTGACATGCTCTTGGACACTACGACACTTGGTCAGATGGAACTGACGACACCATTATGCACTGTGCACCATATATTAATCACGCAGAAACTCACTCATGTCAGAATCACTTTCCTTGACTTCATGGCCGCAAACTCGGCAATAAGATCTTTATAATCCAGTTTTGATGCATTGTCCTTTTCAAAGGATAGCAGAGTGAGCCCGCACAGTTTCTCCTGTGACATGGAGGTGAGCAAATAGTTTTTAATTAAATTAAACTTTGAATAGCTTAGCTCACCCAATGCCACTGTCACTGGAAAAGGCATTCAATTTATCCAGAAATCCCTGCAGTGACTTATGAAAATCTTCCTTCTTTTATTATTTTTTTTTCTTTTCTTAGAACCTGATTCGTGCTTGTGAAATCGGTGGTGTTCTCATGCAGTTGACATGTTGGCTTTCCCTCGCTTTAGCTTTCCCCCTGTCCCATCTTCAGTGAGAACGTATTACGTACTGTATAGCGAACATAGCTTAATTTGTTGGAATTATGTGACCTTGACAGACAGATTTCTATAGAAATATGAGTTTACAAACTTGCCGAAAAAATAATTGATGTCTATTATTGTATATGGGCTGTGGCAATAATGATAAAAATAGCTCGCAGCAACATATGGAAAAAAAAGAACTGAACTAGTTCATTTTTGGAACTGTGAACTTATAGTCCAAAATTTTGAAGTGTGAACTATGAATTGAACTATTTTGTGTACTGAACTTTGAACTAGTTCATGTAGAAAGTGAACTTTCCCAACAATGGCTGCAATTTTGCATCAGAAAGTAATTTGGCATATGTAGTGTCTTCATTCACTGTGACCTAAACCTGCACTGGATAGCCATTTTAAGTATTTTGTGTATTGACATGCTTGCAAAAAAAAAAAGGCTTACCAAAACAAAGTTACTGGGTTGTCACTTTTCATGTTTTCTTTGTTGGTAGATGCATCGAGGAACCTAAACAAAGAAAAAGTCAGATTTTTATATATGTAATCTTTAAAATTAAATTCTCCAACCATTCTTAATTGTTCTTCACTGATACAATATTGAATGTCTGATATTTCATAATTGTTTTACCCTTTTCTAAACCTAAACTATGAAGCTCACTGTGCTTCTCTAAATTCCAGTTGTAAATTACTCATAATAGCTCTTTACACCTAACCCACTTACAGATAGTTCTGTTCCCTCTTTCTCACAGGTTAGATGGAGTCTTTTCCCTCTCTCTGGATTAAGTAGGTTGATTCCTTGTGAACTTCTCTCCAAGTCAGTTCCCAGAGGTAGAGGATCCTCCCTAACCAGCTGCTCTTCTTTTGCTGTTCTAATTCCCTTACAACACTCTATCGTGATGTTCACCATCTCTCCCAACAGTTTTTTTTTTTTTTTTTTTTTTTTTTTTTAACAAACATCAGATCATTCAACATGGGCAGACAGGGCACATGACATGTATTCAGATCACACAGACTTCAATCATCTTCTTTACAAACTTATTCATTTCTTTACTACTTCAGTAATCACTTGTCATTCAAACTGGGCTTGTGAGTTATAGCATTCAGGTTTCTACACATACTAATACCATTCAAGTGAGCAATCTCATTTATGCTCTCAGACCCTTTACACACAGCAATATCTCTGCAGATAATTAATATGAGACTAGAGTCATATGACATGGTTATGTATTGTGTGTCACCACAACAAACTGACAGATAACTTTGTGTGGGTTTAAGCCATAAAACAAATTGAGAATCGTGTAGTCGCATCATTGGTTTTGTTCTTTTTGTTCAGCTTGGAGTAATGGACTCATCCTAATGAAGCATTAATTATTTATAATCACATGTGATTTATTACAAACAAACGTGGTGCCTTTTGTCAGGTTAGACAAACTACAGCTACAATTACAATGAGGTTTTACATTAAATGACTGTTTTGCATTCTGTCAAAGAAATCAAAATTTGGCATGCCCTATTAAACATGCTCTCGTGACAAACCAAAGTCTTACGTACTCTGTTGTATACATTTTTTTGTCCAAATATGAAAATTCTCTGATCATAACTTACCCTCATGTCATTCCAAACTGGTATGAGTTTTTTTCTTCTGAAATTGGTAACCAAACAGATTTGGTGACCAGGGGCGTGTCTAGAAGGGGGCCACGGGGTGGCATTGGGTGTTATTGTTAAATGGTCTGTACACTTTCAAAGTTCTCAATGTTTCATTTTGCATGCAGGGACCCTCATTATGTTACTGTTAGTGTGGGGCTATTTTGAGCCTTGTTAGAGGTATTAACTAGCAATTTCTTTTTACTTAATAAATGGCCCCAAATACTAGTGTTATACGCTAAAGAGTTTTTAGAGATTAAACTCTGTACATTTGATTATTATGAAAACAAATCTCAGAGAACGGTTAACTAGGTACCAAAGTTTTATTAGACCAAAGGTTCATTTTGCACCAGAGTTCTCCTTTAAAGGGTTTTTTTGTTTATTTTTACACATGTAACAGAACATCCAAGGTTTCTTTAAAAAGAAAACATGTCAGAGACAGATTTCATGCATAGAACATTCGGTGAAACACACACACACACACTCAATGTTAGTGTTGAGAATAAAGCATGTTAAATGACTAATTGATGCCTAGGTGATTTTTTTTTTTTTTTTTTTTTTTTTTATTAGAACAAAACTGTGTGGTCCAATCCATGTAAAATACAAAATTATTTTCAGGCTCTTGTTTATGCCACATTTATTACCATTTATATAAGGGCACTGTGGGTATTGCAACGATTTAAAAAATTGTAATCGTTTTCTAAATAAGTATTTATTTCCAATTGAATTTTCTGATTTCCATGGCATTGAGACACTTCTCAAAATATATGATTGTATTTCCAAACAGAAGACAGAAAGTCGAGCAAGTGCAAGTGTGAGGTCGAGCATGAGGTTGAACATTTACTCACCCTCATCATGAGGGTGAGTAAATGAAGAGTCTTTTTTTGGGTGATCTATCCCTTTAACATTCATGACCACATACACTGTTACTACTACCTGTATCAATCAAACAGTCACACTAATCCAGCCGAACATATGCGCAGCAAAAAGCAGGGAGAGGGAGACGGCACCTGATATGGCTGCAAAAGAGGTGTGAGAAACACATAGAAGAAACAACGGTCAATAATCTCTGCCTGTCCGCTCTGGGGCACTTTATGCATTTGTCAATTAAGAACACCTGTTATTCAGTCAAAAGACCAATTCGCTTGTTCATTAGTCAAGTTAAAAATAGGTTAAGAAAACTTATTTTGACACACTTTAACCTTTGTGGCAAGGTGATTAGATTTACACAGATGTTTAAGGGGATGTATTATCTTAACCAAAATGAGACATCTCCCATATGCTGCTGGTTTTGTCTAGTTAAGTGTGCAGATTTAAACCAATTTTAAGTGGTGACCAATTCTTTTTTTTTTTAAATTATTTATAATTCATTTGTATTTAAATTATATAAATTATCTATATTTCCATGAGGCTTGTCAAATGATACCCACAATCAAAAAAAACAACAACATGCTGACGTTCGTCTTTTTACAACAATCTGAAGCATGTAAAAATGACTTAATTTTTATAATTTTAACTAGTGCGTTTATAGGTGACATTTTAAAAGGAGATTAGAACTTCATCATTACAAATAGAAATTGCTGTTAACTTTAAATGCCAGTCAGTACATTCAGCAGTACACTATAATTGTATTTCAAAGATAAGAGAATTATGAAATTACGTATAATGATGTAAATTTAATTAAAAGTGTCAGAAAACATTATACATTCAGTATACAATTAAGTATATTATTTTCCCTGTCCCAGATAGCCCATTGCACCTAATAGGGCCATTAGGGGGAGGGTCAGTTGTCTTCTCAGGTGTGAAAAGCAGTAATATTAATGGGTGGTTAACGCCTCCCCTGCATAAAGCTATCTTACCCAAAACACGTCAAACATTGTGTGTTTATAGGCTCACAAACATAACCAGCAGCACATTTCTCCCCACGTAGCAAACCCATAATAGAGCGAGGGAGAAGAACCACATGACAGTCCAAAGGTGCAGCACGGCAAAAATGACATGATTGTAACAGCCATTCTTGAGTCATACAGTTCAAGTCAAGTCAAGTCTCGAGTCATTGGATCTCAAGTCTCAAGTTTGGTCTACACATATGCTACATAGGCTGAGATATTTGTACTGGAGAATGACAGAAAAAAAATCATTTTGGAAAAAGGCATTTAAAGATTTAAGTAGGAAATTTAATACATTTCTATTTGGAACAAATTTGCTCAGGCCCTTAGTAGTAATTATATAAAATATTTCAAGCTCATGAAAACTGATTATTTAATAACATTCTAGGTATTTAAGGCCTACAACTGCAGTAAATCAGTGAATTAACATCGTCAGAGTACACCACATGATGCGTCTGAGCAAATCAGAAACCAACAGTAGCCAATGAGATTTTGGTTAGTAGCTTTAAATCAGCCCTTGGACATCCATGATTGGTTACTGTGTAGAAAGGAAATGCCCATATTTGGGTTACATAGAATCATGCATGAGATTCAAAGCTTTACAATGACACCGGACATGACAGACTTAAGTAAACAGATGGAATGTGGCATGATGCAATGGAATGCTTACTTCTTGGTAAATTCGGAGAAAATGTACTGCCGCAAGTAAACTTAATGTAATAAAATAAGCATCTTAATGTATATTTTTAATGTTTTCTTTATAGCAGCTTGAAAGAACACATATTAAAGGAGTAAACTAGCCCAAAATCTCAAAACTGATCACTGCATGAAAAATCGATGGTTTTTTTTGTTGTTTTTTTTTTTTTTTTTTTTGCCCGTCGGATGTCGCCTTAACAAGTATAGAGATGAGGCTATTGGCAAGCAAATGTGTCATGGCTTCTGTGTGATATGTGTTTAGCATGCTCTCCCAGGCTTAATGCCCTCAGTGTGATTGATCCTTGGCAGACAGACATGAAAATAAAGGCAAACAGCATGGGCATGTGTAGGTGAGAAGTTTAATTCTTTCTTTTCTGTTCCAATTGCCTGCTGGGTAATGAAGTGCTGTGAGCGAGTGCATTGCAGACTCAGTATGGAGGCTCTCTTCTCCTTTTTGGCAATTCTTTCAGCACTACATTATCCATGTCCAGCATGCAGGATTCTTACAGCGTTTGCGTCTCTAATCCTCATTATTTTTTCCTGCATGAGCGTCGACTCTACCTTTTATATTTCTTTCTGCCACTTTCTTCTCTGCAATTGTAAGACTGCTCTCTTTTATGTGTTAATCTTTGGCTATTGGCAAACTTATGACTTATCTTAATCTTACAAGTTGTGTGATCTCTGCTCAAATGATCTCATTAGCTTGCTTTCATTTTCACTTGTGAAGGTTTAATAAAGAGGAAAGGGGGAGGCAGAGAAAGAGCGTACGTCTATCTGAGGGTGAGGAGATGAGAGACTGCATGCGTCAAGGCCAAGATCAACAGACTGTTAAAGAGATGGCATGCATTTCATACCAAAATACGACATTGACGGTTATTTCGCTTTCTTTCAAATGCTGTGAACATTCTGCCATCTTGTCAGAGTTTCCCACTCCAGAGAGATTTAGCAATTTCTGTCTTTGAAGGTTTACCACCTGTTCTTTAAGGTCCACGTATGAGAAAAAAACAAGGATACGAGCAGTTATATGCTTGGAATTCTAATAGGTCCAAACAAATGCAATTGGAAGAGGGTTGCCTTTTGACACTGCTCAGCCTATACATGCTGCACTAAAACAAGCTGCAGAAATGGGCCTGCTCTGATGGGAAGATAAAACCTGTCAGGACTATGATTATAGCAATTTCACTGTCAAAAGTATCAACAAGAGGAAAACATAGATGCTGCACTAACCTTGAAACACAGCGTAATACATACATCCATCTCACAAGTTTTCTCAATGTAGGTGCTCTCTGTTACACCTGGACATTAGTTATGAGACATTCATACTACTGTATGCTAAAGTGGAACATCTCAGTTATGTATTTTAACCTCGTTCCCTGAAGGAGGCAACAGAAGCGTCAGTCGACATGACGACTTATTGGGATCACTCTTATGGAGCCTGTCATCTTCAAGTATTGTTAAAATGAGCCAATGCGCATTGGTGTGCGAGAATTGCATCACATACTCCACCCCTGAAGTGCAGGAATGAATAAGGAAGTGGATGCATTCACCAATTGTTTTTCGTTGAGGGAGCCTAGTGGAGCCCAGAGTCAGCGTGGTCCAGCTATAGTGGCGACTGGGACTACGCCTCTGTTCCCTCCTTCTGGGAACGAGGGTTACATACATAACTGAGACGTTCCCTATCAGTTTGGTTACATTCGGTGAAGTCGATGTGACGACTGATTGGGATCCTCTATTAAAACGCCACTAGAGCTGCCAGTTTCCAGCATACATGGAGTTTCCAGATGTCTGGATGCCGGGTGCCTATGGTGCCCCTTTCCTGAGATATTTCAGAGGAATGGGTAAGGAAGGGGCTGTAAAGAGGAGTATAACCTCGGGGAAACTAGGTTATTAAAGGCTATTAAAGGGACACATTTGCATTGAGATTTCCATTATTAGAAACCCAGTTATACCATTGAATGGTCATGCAACACTCTCTCATTTTCAGTGGGGTATGCTGCATACCTAAAGATCTCCTCAGCCACAGCTTCAAGAATGTCCAATCTTGGTTTTGGTGGTGGAATAAGAAGTGTTCCACTGTTGATGAACTGTGTGCCAGCTATTTGAAGCTGAATTTCAGCAGAACATGAAAAGCGGGGAACTACAAAAACTTGAGGCCAAAAACTGGTTCTTGACTCAGGAAAAGCAAGTTTGACAGTCCTGCTGCAAAATGAGTCATCAGATAAATTGACTTCCTGCACTGAGTCAATAGCACGTGTTAACATCAGGAGTATCAGAGCTAGAGGTTTGAACCGGGTGAAGGAACAGGGAAGGTGGAGCAGGCAGGTGCATCAGGTGCAGTCTCTTGCATGCTTGAGTAAAAAAAAAAAATAGTTTCAGCTGTATCCCTGTCTTCAATTTGACTGGTCGACATGAGATTCATGTACAGTATTAATTTTCAAAGTATTTATCTTTGTACTGGAGCCTGAATCATTACTTCACCCCAAAAACAGTCATTATTTCAAGGACAAGGTCATTCACAGACTTTGGGATTCCTGTCTTAATTGCAAGTTTTCTCGCAGTAATAAAAAATAGCATTGTTACTTGTATTAAATCAAAACACTTTTTAAACACTTTATCCAACATGAGGATGCGCCTCTTCTGGGTTACCACTCGTCTTCTCCTTACCATACTGTATAATCCTATATTGGATAAGCATCAGTCAGCTGTTCAAGATCAACCAAGGCAAACTCTCAATCAGGAGAGACAATCAACTGAAAAGCTCTAAAACGGTCTCGATAATATGCTCACAGTATATTTGTAATTATTCTTTGCAAAAGTGTGATGTCTGTTGTTTTCTCTCTTTTTGAATTTCAGGTATGTGGATTTTGGGAATGTGGCAATGTAGTGTACTTTAGTGTGTGGCACAAAATTATCCAGTAGGTATGAGTTATTGAAACATTCTAAGCTTAAACATTGACATTTTGGGGCAAGGTTCAGGCATATTTGAGCCTGGAATGCCTGCCCAATCCCCTCCCACAACATTTTTTTGGTCGGCAAGTTTGGTCTGCGACTATAACAATATTCCAACTGCTTTTGACAATACACATTTGATGTATTTCGGCAAACTCCTGGTAGGCCACCAGCTGACCCAACTGAAATGAGCATACCATTTTTACAATTGATCCCATTCTTTGTGGTATTTTTTTGCTAAATGGACCTCATTAATTCCTGGATATTTCTGTCTCAAACCTGTTACTGCTTCCTTGTTTAAGACATCCACAGGAAGTGTGGAGACACGTGTAACATCTAGTGTGGACTTCTTAAGCCGACAGGAATGGGTTTGATAAGCAATAATTTGATGGTGTTTTGGCAGCCAGTGTGAACATTATATTTTTTAAACATTTTTTTTTTTTTTTTGTGGAGAGCAACTTTCTTAAAGAAACTAGTGTTTTGCCTCAGATCTCCTAGTCCACTGCCCAACAAGAGGTCCAAAAGATTTAATGATTTGCAAATAGTGTTCCACATAATGATGTTTTGGTGACAGTTGTGAAGGAAAAAGTTAAAGCTGCGGTCGGCAACTATGGCTGATTGAGTGGACTTTGGCAACATTTTGAATGTTTACAACTCATATGGCCCTCCTCCACTATCAACGAATGCCCTCCCACAGAGTTCGTGCTTGAAGTGTGTGCGCACCAGGTTTTCTGTGGACGTGACCGTCTCATCAGCATTCATCAACACCATGGATTATTTGGAGGTATGCTGCCCTGGCTAATCTACCAATATATTGCAATTGCTAACGTCATTTATACTCTAAATGAGCTTACTTGGTTTGTTAGTGTTCCGCTATCAGTCACTCTTCCTTACTGCGCGAACTTCAGGCATGTGCATGTGATTGTAATGTGCGCGAGGGGTGGCATGTGCCCGATCTGTGATTGACAGTCAGATCTCACACCCCCCTGGTCTGATTGGACACAGCTAACAGGGAGCGCTGGATTTTTGCAAAACAAATAACACGCTCCAGATGGAGTTAGAAGCTCTGTTTTTTTCTAAAACCACTTTATTTAAGTTTTTACTGTTGGATTACAGTGTCGATTTCACTCAATATGATCAAAAAGATGTTGCCGACGGCAGCTTTAAACAAATCTGTCTGTGCTCTGTAATTTTGCTTGTTTTGAGTATTGTTCTTTCGTTATGAATGGGGGCGACAACAAGCTCAACTATTTATTTCAAATTGAGAGTACAGAGCCAGCCTGGCTCAGACTCTGGTATCAAGTCTCCAATAATGAATGGACGCAATGTCAGTAAATTCCAATGTTCATGCACAAGGCATATGTACATGGAATAATGTGAGGTCTAATGGCTTCTCCCAGTTCTAGGCAAAGTTCTGGAACATAAACATAAAGCCCAAGTTCGGGAAAATAAACACCATGACTCTCTAAATTAATCAATTCCTGTAAAGGGGCTCTAAAATTGTGTCAAATTCATATAACTTTACATGTTCACTCTTGAATAAAACTGCCAAATAGATAGATGAAAGTTTTAATTGCATTCAAGTTATTCTAAATCCAATAGACCGGGTGGGTATTTCTAGTCTTATGATCAAGAATAAACTCAACTGGCTCTATGACACTTACATGCTCCTTGTAGAAATGTTTCTGCTTAAAAGCTGTGGCAACAGGGACCAGCATTTTCCTATGGCTTTAACCAAGGGATTTGACCTGCCCACTGCTTTAGTAAATTATTGAATGACAGACTCATCAGTTTCTATGTTGTCATTTCTAAGAATGTCAGAAATTATGCCACACATGCCTGGAATTGATGCTGGGGTTAATGAATATTGTAATTCTTGAAGTAATTCATCAACTGCTGTGGCTGGGACATGCAAAATGTTTTCCAACTTTAATAAAACAAGGGCAATATTTAGCACACTTGCCTTAGAAATAGCCTATCTTCATCATTATTATCATCACTGCATGATTCTAACAAAGTTTCTGTTGAACATGGGGGAAACGACTGTCTGACTGACAATCTGTTGTGATTTTGACAACATCTAATTTGAAAGTCAGTTAGACCATGAGGAGTGTGCTTCCCATTTTTGTCTGTACAAAAGATATTATAAATGACTTTTAAATGTACATCCTTTAAACACAAGTCACAATTTCATGCTATTGCAAATGTTTATTTACATGACTGGAAAATATTTTCTCTCACATTTGACTCAATGCACGCACAGTTGACATGAGAAGGTAGCTAACTGTTCTTGTTCCCTTTCAAGGGAACTTTCGAGCTGCGTGGTCAAACGCGATCGGAACGCTCTTGCGTGATTGCGTCTGTGAAGCGTCTGTAACAATCAGTCCAATGAGAGAGTAGGACGTCAGGTGACGTCATTGACCAGGAAACTATAAAGCACCCTTGAGATCAGACCGCGACAGCTTCTGTAGCCTTCAGCAAGCGATCTCTGTATCTCTGTCTATTTATTGTTGTTTGTCAAAGCCCAATATATATCACTATCTATATTTATGGCAAGATTATAGACGGTGTGTGGTTCCCTGCCCTCGTTACATCACGGGTGGGGACACACGTCAGCTATTTGTTGCAATGTTTGGGAGTGGAGCATGCCAGCAGTCAGTTCTCGAGGGAGCTGACTGTGGGCATTGCGAGAAGCGGTCCGCGAGGACGCTCCGCTCCCGCCGGGCGTTCTCCAGGAGGACGGTTCGGCTCGCGTTCCCCGCGCGGGCTCTCTGTTGCCGAGGCACGGAGACGAGTCGCATTTGGGGTTCAGCAAATGGATCTCGACAGCGGCGGTTGGAAGGACTCAGCTCTATCTCAGCTTTCACATGCCAGATCTAGTGTGACTGCGATTTCCAGTTCCGAGGAATTGATATCGTTACTGTTTTGTTTAAAAAGAAAAGAGTACAAATAAATGTTAAGATGTTAAGAGAAAAGGAAGATGTTTGAGTTTTCAATGAATAAATAAATAAGGCTGCATTTACACTGCAGGTCTTGATGCCCAAATCCGATTTCTGACTATAGGCCTATCCGATTTTTTGACCTGCTTATATCATTCTTTTAAAAGTGACCTGTATTTGATTTTTGCATTTACACTATAGGCTACACTTCTGAAACTACCAATAGATGTTTTGACCCAGAGGAAATTGAGTCAAACAGCCACAAAATGCAATGATACAGATGTGAATAAAATTATCCATTGCTTTTCTTTCCACAATAGTTCGAAAAGTCATCAAACACTGGTCTCGGTACGGCGGAGAAAAAAGAGGAGAGGAGACTCCCACAAGCGCTTCCAAACGATGCCTCAGATCTCATGAAATGTCTTCGAATACGGATTTCTTTCTGTAACGTTCCTGGATTTTTCCAGCAATCCTTCGCCCAAACACTCAAAAGACATTAAACCTAGGCATTGCTCCACTGTGTGCATCCTTTCTTCCATCGCGCCTGTAATCGCGCACTTTTAATGACGGACGACTTGCATTTACTGGGAAATATCCGATTTGTCTGCTTACATGGCACACGCAAATGCTCGTATCCGATTCAGTTTCCGATTTATTACCACATATGAATGAGGCCTGAAATCCGATCTGAGAAAATAGAAATCCATGCGTTTTTTCCTGCTTACACGTTCACCGGTCATATCCGATCTGTGCCACATGAGACGAAAAAATCGGATTTGGGTCAGCTTGAACTATTCAGGTGTAAACGAGGCCTAAGTCAGCTCATATCTCTGCTGAATAAAGAGGAGCTTTTAAAAGATTTTATTTGTACTTTAATTTGCCAGTTAAAAATTTTACTGGCTAACTGAACATTATGAGATTGAAAATAAGAGTTTTTAGATTAAATTTATCTTAAAACAAGAAAACTCAATCTCGGCCTCCTCGTCGGGGTTTGTATTTTATATGTTTAATTCCCAGATGCTCTAGTAATGTTTAGGTATTAAGTATTATGGTATTTCAGTGCCTCGGGTTAAAGAGACGCTTGCAAGCTTTCTCTCCCGAGTCGGTGTATATATATGTGTCGCTGCCCGATGAAATGCCTCACGTATGTGCCAAAACGGTTACTTTTCAGGAAGTGAAAAAACAACAACATGTAATTTCAAAAGCAGCTGAACGTAAGCTTTGTCATGCTTTGCACAACATCTTTAAATGTAACCATATTCTTGCCAGTGTCATGATATAATCCATATTTGACCCAAAATCGAGTTTAAATGGACATACGTGCATATTGTATAGTAACGGTGGTTAATACGCGTTCTTGAATCAGTTAATTAGAATGACCAAATCAGCGTTTCATATTGACAGATGAACAGGCTACGCTCAGATTTATTAAATACGCTCAGTTTATCTAAATGTCTTTTGCAAACTATAAAGAGACGATGAATGCAATAGTTCACTTGGCATGGAGGGCGATGCTAGACTGATACTTCATTTACACAATCCTACCGTAATTTTGTCAGAAATGAGCTGCATTTTATTACAGATATGAGCTGCATTTTATCATCAGCTAATTCCAAGAATCAAAGACATAAATCAATAAGAGAGTGTGGCAATGGCCTGCCCTTTAAGATCGCTCTGTTTCTTTACTTGGAAGATGATTGTGTGATTGTGAAGATGATTGTGTCTGTGACTACTTTCACTTTTGAAGCAGCTGCTCATCTGCGGTGATGCGTGTCGCAGTAGTGCCATCATATCCGACTATAACGCGTCATATAGCCTATTTAACACCCTCTCACTTGTTTATTTATTTATTTTTTTGCATTTTTGGGAGGAGTAAAATATACATATGTGGTACAACAACCAGATTGCGTTTACACCTAGTAAAGATCCGAACACAATGTGAGCCAGACTACCTCCAGATGGTCAGGCAGATCCGATCACAACATATATAGATGACTGATCACGGTGAGCACGGTATTTATGACTCAGGAGGTTCGTTCCAATGATTTAAAAGTGCAAGGACAATTACTGTATTAACAAGGATGCCTAGCCTGACTATTCAGAATGTGAGTCACAGAATGTGAGGGCTTTGATTATGAGGCATGTCTTAATCGAACCAGAAAAAAAAACAACAAAAAAAAACAACAACAACAAAAACAAACTCTGCACTCAATTGGATAGACCTACAACCAATCAGAGCAACGCAGTAAGTGACGTAGTGTTGAGCTAGTTGTCAACATAACTGAACTGCACGCACTCTGGAAAAGTATTTAAACGAAAAATAAGTGTTAATGAATGTATCTTGAAAGATCTTGACAATAAGGCCAACAAATCTGCTTGGATTTCTCGAACCTGTCTCTGAAGTAAAATGTAGCCTAACTTACGTTGAGATGACAAGTTGTTATTAAAAATGATGATCATATATTCAGTTGATTGTAAAATGATAAAAGTTACAAATATGTTTTAAGATATCTGTTTTAACGAGGGATTCTATACAATTTTACCTGTATATACCCTTAGGTGCTACAGTAGGCCGATTAATTCTGTTCGATCTGACTGTGTTTGTGCAACGTTTTGGGATATTACAAAATGCATGTCGAAATCAAGGAGCAGTTATCAAAAATCATACGATCAAGTTAATCTGCCCAAATGTAAAAAAATGATGTACATAGAGAGTCGACAAAAAAATCTTCAAAAAGGATCAGTTAATGTTACTCTTTATATACCTGGAAAGGCCAAAAAGTTAATTCGTCTATTCACATTTAAGATGTTTATTAAAATCAGATAGATTAAATTAAAAAAATAGTTGATGTTCTAAATCATTTATAAATATAGAAATATCTTACCTTGTTGAATTTCCATCTGTTCACTCAAATCGCTCGCGATGAGTGCCTCCAACTTGCCACCTTTAGGTCAGTTATTTTTTTCTTCTATGTTTTTATTTATTTTTATTTATTTATTTATTTATTTTTGTGCGCATGCGCGACATATGCATTTGTCCCTTACGGCAACAAATCAGGTATAGTGTTTTTAATTTGATCAGTTTGGACTTGGATCCATTATACTCTTTGTGTAAGAGTAATTCACAACAATAATGGTTATTTTATACATTTTTAAATCTATTTTATTTAAATTGTTTACTTATATTCAGTTAGTGGAAAGAATAGTGTTTTTGAATTCATATACATTTGTTTACCTCTACAGCTTCTTGTGTAACAGTGAGAGACAAAGACCTCAAGCTTTGTTATCCAGATTACTTTCACACTATCAGCAGCCTGCCCTCCATTTAACCTGGTGCTGAGTTACCATGGTTTTATACCTAAATGTTCAACCTTTGTTAATCAATTTCTCAGAGCAGCATAATGTTCTTTCCGACAGTGCCTTTCATAATAAAGAGCTTAAAGAGCCACAAGTGTTCTGAAAGGGCTCCAAATATATTATTAAATGAGTGTGAGCTACATAGAAATTAAGATGTGTCAAAAAGCTTGTTGCAAAACCGTATTTCAGACTGAATGACAAGTTTTTGAAGGTTCTTCCGCAGTGTGCCCTGGTTATTGTTAGACAGTGATTTAAATGTTTACGACTGGAATTATGGGGATGTTCCAAGAGGATACCCTGTGGTGTCAGTCATCGAGACCTCCTCAAACCTCTATGTATTTGCTCATAAAGCCTTTGTGGTTTCCAGTGTAAATAGATCAGTAACTGGTCCTAAAAGTAGCAAACAACTTATCCCTTATTTATTGTCTCTCAGTAGAAGAGTATCTAATGTAACCTACAAAAGTACCACCACATCATCACATTGTCCTTTGTTTCACAAACTTCGATAGCAACCAAAATAAAAACATGATCTGACAACATATTTTCTCTCTAGTTTGAGTGCTTTCTGTCTCTTCTTTTGACGATGTGTGATGGTGAGATGGCGTTTTGTTTACTGAAATGCCTTTTGATTAAAGTCTCAGCGTGATGTTTGCAGCAAGGGATGGAGCCATGAGTCATAGGGAAATAGTTTTTCTCATGTTCAGAATGACACATTATGAAAGGACTTGAATAATGGAGGTGTGTGTGTGTGAGTACAGAAATCTCAGACAAGAAGGTGATCTGGCTCACTGATGTACTCTCGAAAATTCACAAATGAGTACAGACCTACACGGCATCTTTTAAAATATCTGGAAGTACTATTAGACTGCACACACTCGTATCCCCACTATAAAAACGCTCGTAATTCACTTAGAGCCTTTTCAAGTATTAATACGCGAAACGCCTTCCGCAAAACCACACACTGTGTATTTGGCCACTTAAATCATTTATCTATCTCGCCACATGGCAATTTTACACGACCACTAGGACAATAATTGCAGATGCCTCATGATGAAGCCCCCTGAGCTTAATTGGACACTTTTGGTAAGAAAACATACATTCTTTTGAAGAGCAACTTAGAACATCAACAACGCCCACCATCAACTGGCAGCAGAACTTCTCGGGGCAGAGAGGAGAAGCCAGCAAATCTCGATGTCTGGATCACGTAAGAGCCCCCAGTTAACATCCCCTCACAGTTAATTTTTAAGGAGTCCTTTCAAAAAGATAATCTGCTCTTGCGAGGACTGATATGGCTCAGTCTCCATTTTCTGCCTGGCTGAGGCTCGCTCTAGATGTTCCGCCCTCAGGGCTCAGGCGCAGCAGGTACCCCTGCAGGGGCCTTACAGACCCTCTATACTGCCACTGTGGTTATTGAAAGCTGCTTGGACTATCCATGGATCTATGAAAAAAAGCAGGCACAGTGAGTGATAAAAAAGAACAAGAAAATAAACATTAGCGCCACCTGGGGAAAGGAATGGCTGGATGTTTGTCGGACCCAAAAGTTTAAGGACCAGCATAATATAATAGTCATATGAAATTTTGTATAAAGAAAAAGTCAAGCTGGTAAAATGTGAAGAAAAAAAAACCTATACCAAAATATACATATTTACTGACATATCGTTTGAGACTTACTGATATAAACATTATAAATAAACCATTTTTAGTACTTCTTTACTGCAATGTGCATTTCTTAATATCAAGTGTTGTTGACACTTTTTTTATTACTATAAGTATAGTTAACGCTTTTCAGCATGTTTATGAACGTTGTTGTTGAATGTTGACTATGCTGTGGCTGGATGGGTAAAAGACGTAAAAGTGTATTTATATTTAATCATGGGATGTTAACTAGTTAAGTGGCTAAAAGCTGGTAGCTTGCCAGCTGTTAGTCACAGCTCATGGCTAGCTGTCATTAATCTGAATTAGACTTGTGGCGATAGTCAATAAATCATTTAATCACACGATAAAAAAATGAGCTCGATTATTTTTCCGGCCGCAATAATTTCCATTTGCATGCTTGTTTGTTCTCCTCGTCTCTGTTTCTCTACCAAAGAGACTGAATGACAACTCTGTTAAAGACATAAATGATTTATTTTATGTGAATACTCTCCAAGGTGGACATTTAAGGTGTGCGATGACAACTAACCACTTCTTTCTTCTATCCTTTTCTTTTGGTATACAATAAAATACCAGTTTGGGTTCCTCTTTCAGCTGTTTGTGCAGCCAACTGCACAATGTATTGCAGGCATTATTGAGACCGTTGGTAGTAAAGATGGTGGCGCAAAGCTACAGTATAAATGATAATAAAATAAATTATAATAAAATTTGCAAAATAAAAAAATGCAATTTCACAACAATTATAGAGAGTCTGTGTGCTGCTACACTATTAACTCACACCCTTGCATTTTCAGGATTCACATGCATTTTCAGAAAAACCCTGAACAGAACTGGACAATCCATTTTTTGTTACATCATTCAGCGCGAGATCCACTCTTTGCAGAACGTGAATTCAGTAACTTAAAAAGATATGGATAAAACCTGTGTAATCTAAACCAGTTTATCCAGTCATTGTCTTTCACCAGAGCTGCTACTTTGAGATTTGTGGTCTGTGTGAGACTCAAGTGCTCCGCTCTCACTCAGGTATTATAGCTGTCGGTTGATTTTATGGATGAACTTGTCCCTCGATTTTTTCCGTTTCAAATGTAATATAGGCTACAGTTTTATTTACTTCGCCATCTTTGATATTACTATGGTCACAGTCACTGTTTACTGTTGAAAGGTGCTGTGCACGTTCATGCAGACAGTAATTGAGACGCTATTGTAAACTGCTGTGTGGACAGAATATTTCGACACTTCTCAAATTATGAAAAAAAAGAAAATTCTATATAGAATGGAGTTCTACAAGGACTTTTTAGCTTGAAAAACAAGGGACCTAGTGACATTGTATTTGGGGTTGGGGGCCCTACTGTAGCCCAGGGGCCTCTTATCTGAAGGTGTCCATGCCCAGAGGGACAGGTCTGCAATTATCCCATTTTGTGAATTAACTTCCCTTATCGTAGTCCAGATCCCTCCTGTGTCACTTCATAATTCGGGCCCTTTGATGGGTTCATCAACGAAGCCCTTTTTCCATTATCCCGGCCACACCTACTTTTCACAAGCACTGTCACATAGCTCAATGTGCTCTTACAAATGGCTAATTGCTTCCACTTTTCATCTATCAGTCATCTCAGCCATCGCACAACAGACTGGCCTAGATTAGAATAACAGTATTAATATTTGAATTGCCCAGTCTTTGTGGACAGTGCTGGTGCTTGAGCAGAACAAAAGGAAACAACTGTAAGACACAATGTAGCCAGAGAGACACTACACTAACTGCAGGTTAGCCTCATTTTCTAGACACTCTAAACTCCATTATACTAACAATGGCCTCTATGCTAATGCACTGTCCGTGTCATTTTATTGATGGCTTAAGAGTTAAGCAACGAGAAGCCATTTTATCTGCGCTTTCCGGCTGCAGTCTCAGCGAGCATGTGACGAGGTTCAGAGATTGACATATCGGGGAGGGGTGAGACTGGATTGTGGGGGTCTGGAGCGGCAAATGACAAAGGACTGAATTTGATTGGCAATTATATCTGAGCGTTGGCACAATGAGGCAGTGGACGCTCCATCTCTCCATTCTCTTTTAATCACATTGTGCACTCTCCTGACAATGAATTAATGTAGCGCTTTCTCTCGCCACTCCTCTTTTATCTCCACTTTTCTCCCTTTCCCTTTTTCCCACAGGTGGCTTTAATAAAGGCTGCTAATCAAATTTAAAGCCTGGATCCGAATTTCAAATAAGGGTCTGCTTGTGGAATGAAAGACGGGGCCTGTATGCAGAAAGTTGGCAGAGATCAGCTCTGTCATTGAGAGAGGAGAGAGCAAGGATGCGATAAGCGCATGCTATCAGATGTCAGCAGGGGTCCTGAGGTAGACTTCTGAGCACACTGTTTATTAGCTGCCCTTCCCATCCTTTGTGCTTGAGACTGATCATGATCAAAAGCACCAGATGAATCCATGAATCACCGACATAAGCAAGGAAAGGAAAACAATTTCATGTTGGAGCCACAGCAGTCATTCTAATGCATAAAGTTGATAAGATTTCATCAAATATGATGCTTTCCGGAGTACACAGTGAGCAACTTTTGTGAAATAGTGATCTACTTTTGTAGCCTGACTTCGTCATACTCCGTATTCTAGTCAGAATATGAGTCTGAGAGCCGCTCCGTAGGGTTTGATTATTGAGGCGTATCTTATCCAAACCA
Source organism: Hybognathus amarus (assembly GCA_030378365.1). Classification (NCBI taxonomy): domain Eukaryota; kingdom Metazoa; phylum Chordata; class Actinopteri; order Cypriniformes; family Leuciscidae; genus Hybognathus; species Hybognathus amarus. The sequence goes on from JAQIUQ010007764.1 coordinate 106,981, forward strand.
GGAAAGAAAATCCTCTTCACTCAATTGGATAGTCAGACAAACCCACAACCAATCAGAGCAATGCAGTAAGTCAAATACTTTGCATAGCATAGTTGTCAACAACAGAACTTACTTATTTTAGAAGTAAAACAACGAGTGTGTTGCTTCTTTCACTTGGTCCTTCCGCAACCAAAGGAGAAACCACAATGACCACAGGCTTTTCATTACGTCCCATCTTCTTAACCTAGCAACCGTCAGAGACAGCTGATAAGTTACACTTTTGCCGAATATCTTTCCAATCGACAAATGCCTTGATTGCAGTTTTCTGTTTGTCTATAAAATTAAAGTGCTGTCGATTCATTTTAAAAACAGACAGTGGAATCTCAATGAATCTCATCTCAATTCTCCAGCTGCAGTCATCTCTGAGGTAAACCAGTTAGTGCTCTTTGATAACGTGATGATTATGTCCCTGCAGATCATCTGTCCATCCTCGTATAAAGCCCACCCTGGCAATTTGACTGGCCCAATCATTTTTTGCCTGATGATACTCCTCAATGGATTCGAGTTCCAGACCGAACTTCCCGACCAAAAAAATGTTGTGGGCGGAGTTTGGGCTGGCATCCAGGCTAATACTTTTGTGTGTAGTGAAAAGATTCAGTGACTTTCCTTGTTCAAAGCAACTCGAAGGACAAAAACAAGGAGGTTTATCGTAATCAGTAATCTCCTCAAACAAACAGTTTTTGATCATATTTATGAAGTTTCTATCATCTGATATAACAAATTTTACTTCAACAAACAGTAAAAAAAAAACAGCATAAACGATGTAATGTTTCTAAGCTAGAGAATCCATAATAGCTACCTAAATAGTAACACACGTAATGTTACTGAATGCCGAATTGATTATTAAATCGGCATGCTGTTTTTTGTTATGTATAAGTTGTGCTCAGGGAAAAAGATATTGTGCTAGGATCTATAAAACTTGGTGATGAACATAAATATAATAACAACACAAATAAAATGTTATGCAGTATAAATAAAAATAACAAAATAAGTAAGTTATGATGCCTGCAGTTCACTGCGGAAGCAGATTTGAAAGCACTTGATATTAGGGTGTCAAACTGACACGTGGCAAGGAAGTCAAATGCACTTAGCACAAAGTAGAGATTCATCACAGATGGAAATTTCATGAAAGAGGCTTTAATTACTGTTACAGGTTAGACATGCATTAAATAAAAAAAGGATAAAAAGAAACCTTCAGATCTGAGCTTGTCTAAAATGAGAAATGTAAATTATCCTGTTTGCTTGCACTACATACAAAATTATCAACGTTTTTGCATTTTTAAAAAGGGCCAGACTCTTCAGCAGTCCAGTTATCCGCTGAAACTACTGATATCTCTGTTTGTACAAAGATTTTATGTACAGTTTTGTGTCTTAGAACTGTCTTATTTTGAAATGTGGTAACTGTGTTTTACTTCTCGTGTGTTTGCCTTAGGTGTGCTAGACTTGAAGCAGGGCTGTGCAAACGCTGTATGATATTAAAGTGTGCCTATTATGCTTTTGGACTGGAACCGGCAGATTAATGTACCGTAGCATGTAAAAAAAAAGGTTTTATTTTGTATACATAAAAGATGGGGTGAATTCTCCTGTATGCCGGAGGAAGGTTGAGGCGGACTGCCACTGGACTAATGATCTTGGTAACAGTGAATGGGTCAATGAATTGTGGTGGAAGTTTATTAGATATGGAGCAGAGAGCAATCTTCTTAGTAGAAAGCCACACTTTTGACCAGCAAAAGTATAAGGTCTCAGGCGGGTGGCGATCGGCTTTGACCTTGGTGCGCGACCCCACTTGGAGTAGAGTCTCGCAGGCTCTAGTCCAAGTATGGTGACACCTCTGGACGAAGGCGTGAGCGGAGGGAACTGCGACCTCGGGATTCCAAGACTAAGGCCCCGTCCACACTACTGTGTTTTTGTTAAAAAAAAACAGAGAATTAAAAGGCACCAGTGTTTTATCTGGATATTGAGAAATGATCTCCGTCCACATTAAAACGACTGAAAACGCGGATCACGTGACCATTCACCAACACTGGGCATGCCGGCGTGCCAGTGTAAACAGTGATTGACGAATCAGGAAGGATACGTCATGACTGATGACACCCAATCATAGATTCAAGCGTGAGCCTCTGCGTCAGCGTTTCTGAACTCCTCCGTTTTGTCTCGTCTACTCTAAAACGCCCTCAGGAGATTCAAAACGCAAATGGAGCTGCAGCATTTCTAAACTTCTCCATTTTAGGACTTCGTTTTCCTGTTTCAGTCTGGGACGGGAAGTGCAACCGTCTAGCGAAAGGTCTACCAATTTAACGAAAACACGATAGTGTGGACAGGGCCTAAGAAATGGTGGCTGGTAACTATCACTACACTGAAACCAAGTCCTGGTTGGCTGGCTCGATGCACAACATATTTTAGGTATCTTATATGTACATTATTAGGAATTTACCAGCTTCGGCTCAATTTGATATTATTATTATTATTATTATTATTATTATTATTTTATTATTTATTTATTTTTTTTACCTGGAGTTGGCAAAGTGACAAAATGTGTGTGTGTGTGTGTGTGTGTGTGTGTGTGTGTGTGTGTGTGTGTGTGTGTGTGTGTGTGTGTGTGTGTGTGTGTGTGTGTGTGTGTGTGTGTGTGTGTGTGTGTGTGTGTGTGTCTGCGTGTGTGCTCACGTTCCAGTTTTGAGTTTTGCCTATGTCTCTTGATAAATAAATGTGTCTGGTGCACTTGCATTCAACTCTCCTTTGTTTCTGAAATAGCCACGTTACAATTAAATTGTCAGCCACTCTATTTCCACATACTGTAAGAAGGTAGTGGTCAGCCCTCCTCATGGGCATGACAGGGCTTAATTCATTCCAACATTCATTAAAACTCCACGAGAACAGTTTTGCATGTTCAGTCAAAGCTGTTGAACTAGAAATGGTCAGAATACTATTCAAATAAATTAATTTGAACTTGCTCAAGTTACCCAGCAGAAACATTTTATGTCAAACAGCCTTAAATTAAGGCAGATAAACTAAAAAATATGTGGTCTAAAGCTCTTCAAGCATAATAACATTTCATCATAAGATTTTGTTGATTTGGCATATCTTTTATATCTTAAGTATACTCATTTTATGTAATTTTTGGTTTTAGTAAAAACTATTTAGTAAGTTGCAGTTTAACCCATGTACAACATCAATTTGGCTTTGAATTGATGGATAATCAGCCCTGTATGCACTGATCCCCTTCCCTTTTATAAACACTGCTGTTTGTTTTTGTCTTTAGTTTGAAAGTCATTGAGACGGTACTACACAAAGTCAGGAGGAGAAATAGGTGTATGCTTACAGAAGCATGTTTAGCATTTATACGATCAATTCAATTCAAATGTATTTGTATAGCGCTTTTCACAATACATATTGTTTCAAAGCAGCTTTTACAGAAAGTGCATTTGAGAAATGTACATGGAAAAATACAGTTAGTTAATCATGTAATTTAGGGTATAACATATCGACAGGCATTAAGCCGTCTCTTCACAGACGTAGAGATCTTCTCTTCACGGGTGTTTAGTCATCTCACCACGCGGGTGTCGGGGCATTGAAGAGAGAATTCTCTGTGCGTCGCTGGATTTGTTTAATTAAAGAAAATATTAGATCCAATCATAATGCTCATGGAAAAGAAAGCACACTCATGTTAACACCCAGTGTGCTACTTACTACAATGTAGTACTTGTTAGCCCAGATCTGTAGATGTGCATGGGATTTGATTGTTAATTGAAGGCATAAAAATGATAATGTGATTATAAACACTTCATTAACACATTACCACAGTGCCCTGTGCCAATCCTAGACAGTATTAACCTTATGATAAAAAATTCAATGCTGCACACTTTTTTCCATGAACGCCACTGTAATTCTGTGGCTGTATATTATATCATATGATTGGTTCAAAAGTTGTTGTTTTTTTTTTAAATTGTAATAATATTCCACAATATTATTTTCTGCATTTTTATCATATAAATGCAGCCCTGAAAGCATTGCAAAGTTTTCACTTAGATTTTTTATGCATCTTCTTTTTCCATTTGTGTATTTCCATTGTCACCTGTAAAACGCAACAAGTGTAATGTTGTAGGTGCAAGATGACACTTGTATCTGCTGCAGTGTGCAGACCCACATTGTTAATTTTCTGAGAGGAAAGATGCCAGCCAACTCAGTCTAACACCCCCCTGTCCCCTATACCTCTATCTTTTATAACTTTCAGTTCACCACAAGCCACCTCTAATCTCCAGTGGAGCTGTATGTGTGCATTTCAGCGTGTAGGGCCTTGTGCATGTCTGCTTATAAAAAAATGGATTGCCACTCAGGGACCCTTTCTCAGCAAGAAGTGGCTTTGAGACAATAATTGCGGCCAGACGGGTCAGTGAGAGGAATATGACAATCTGAGATGGCAAATTGATTTTTGCTCTGCATGGAGCTCAGACTCCACAAACAGAGAGAAAATGAATTAGTAGAATTGGGATGGAATTTAATGTTCAGTTGCACAGGATGGCATCACATCAGGCTCTATTCAGGGAACGCTGAAATGTTGCACACATATGCGCTTTTTTCTGTGCCTTTCGATTTCAGCGTCGAATCACTTTGAATGTTTTGCTAACAGCATCATAAGTTTACCAAACCCAGTGCTTAGTGAAGGCCCAAAAATCTATTGTCTACTGAATGGAACAGAATGTATTAGCATTTCATAAAGGTAACCGAGAGGATGTGGAGAAATGTTATGTCATCATGCAGGAGGAAGCAAACTGAAAATCATTTGGTGCTGTTTAGCTTTTTTTTTTCTTTTTTATATCTGGCAGAGGATGCTTCTTGATTAGCAAAATGTAATGAGCCTGTTCTAAAATCCAAACATATCGTCATATTTCCAATACCTCTTTCACACATCCATAAAAGCTTTAGGACTATTGAGGGTTATATATATATTTATATATTTTCTGTTTTCTGGATCCAATGGGACAAGAGTTGGCTTTGTTACATGGTCTCAGCGTGTAATGGGACTATTTTGACCCGAAGGCCTGAATAAAAGCAGAATCTCACATTTGATGTCAAAGGCGTTCAAAGGAAGAGTTAATGAGTCATCACTCTATGGCATAATTGCTCCTTTGATTTAATAAAGGAGCTGCGCATAATATCAGCTTAATGTACAGTGCCTTGAACTGGGCCTTCTTATAAATTCGTTCCTTTAGTACTATTATAATAAAGGTAATTATAAGATTGACGATGTTCATTACTTGAAGGCCTTTAATTGCATTTTGCTTCGATTCAGATGAAGTGCTCTTTTTTAAGCATAATTTGCAACAGGTTTCATCATAAAACAGAATGAATATGCTAGCAGAAAGCGGCCCAGACAGAGCCACGAGTATTGGGACTGATAAGGGGATGTTTCTTAACTCATCTGATGATCTGTCCATTCATATTCTCTTTTTGTAGTGCATCTCAATGGGCGGATGGTTCCTGACACATCTTAAGGGGATAATAAAGAAGACTACTGAGGAAGTTTGTCAGAAATGTTAGTTTTCAACAATCCTGTGGTCTACAAATATCTGCGATTATATCAAGAAACATTTGGTCAGACCACAATGCGTACAACATTCATTTGTTCGATTCCATTAACAAGCTCATCAAACGGCACAGCAGACCCGGCAACACAAAGAGTGTGATGGGGCTGACACCTGCTAATGAGCACATTAATATTTATGGCGTGATTACAAACTCACAATTAACATTCTAAACAGAACATTTTATCCTCGCTTTCATGCTTGACTTACAACACTACAGTCATTTCTTTTGATTTTATTCAGTCTTTTATTTATTGTGATGCTTCACAGGACTCAGAAATGCTGGAGTTGCTAACATGATAGTAGAAATACAATGCGCTGCTCTCTTCGGAGACTATAGCTTTGAGAATGCTTTGTTGAAACGGGTAAGGGATTTCTATCCTCTACCCTTTTCGTAATCTACATTATTTTAAGCACTTTTTTATTTAAACAACCATTAATATTGTTAAGGAACACACATTTTAATACTATTCTCCTTTATCTTCAAGTACATTCTCTACTGTGTATTGACTACCATTGTGCATTTACCAGCAGATCTCGCACCTGTCGCAATCTGCTGGCTTACACACATTTTTTCCAAATACAGAATATTCCTTTGTGTATCGGCAGAGCAAAGAAATGTATAATGGTTTGGAACAACTTGGGGGTGAGTAAACGATGACAGCTTTATAAGGACTGACAGACGTTTGGGGGAGCTGTACCTTCAAAATGGGTATGTCTACTGCACCCTTGCAACACATGTAAATGAACTAACACAAACAAGATTTCGGTAACACTTTCTATGAAGCCCATGAGTATTATGAATTATGATGAATTATAGTGTTGTTATTATATAATAAATAGCCTCTTTAAGATTCCAGAGACACTTGTTTGCTGTACCGATTAGTTTCTCCTTCAGTCTGTTACATTCAACATTACGTCGACGTGACAATGTAATTGGGATCACTTCAGGGAGCCCTATCAACTTTGAGTGTCTACAGAATGAGCCAATAAATGTTGGCCTACGTGAGAAGCGCCCCGCACCCTGCTCTGCAGCACATGTATAAACAAGAAGCGGGCACACGCACTCATTGTCTTTCGCTTCAGAGCCGAGACTTTCGTTTTGACTCTAGATGGTGCTTTTCCATTACCAGTACCAGCTCGACTCGGCTCGTCTTGACTCAGCCCGCTTTCCACTCCATTTTCCATTGCAGACAGTACCGCCACAAATAGTACCCGGTCGTCAGAAGTGACGTCTTTCGTTTCTCGTTGCCCTATCAAGCTCTCGCTGAATCCTCTCTTCGGCAACCAAACAAAGGAAAGTCTGCACCTCCTCATTTGACCATGGCGTATTCTTCCGAGTTACCATAATAATAGTAGTACGTTTGGTAACTATCTCTGGCCAAACTATTTAAAAATGGCGGGGATATTCTGGATACTCCATCTGGTGCAATGATGACGCAGTGAATGGTTAACACAGTCTCATCCCAAGACATCATACAGACTGACGCTTTGGCCATACGTCAATATCCGCCTTTTCAGGGTACCCTTAAACGTCGGTTATATGACGATCCTGGGCCATCGTACAACTGACGCTTTACCTTTAATGTCAGTTAGGTGAGGGGTAGGTTTAGGTCTGGGGTAGGGTTAGGATTAGATAGTGTCTTCTCTCCGACCAATCAGCAGTCGGCACTGTTTTCACGTCACATTTTAGTACTGGCTCAGCTTGCCTTAGCTCGCTCAGAACCTCGCCGGAGGTGATACAAAAAAGTACCCCAAAGCAGGTACAGGTACAACTTTTACACAGTGGAAAACCAACCGAGCTGGTACTGTGTAGTGGAAAAGCGCAATAAGTTTCTCCTGTCTGCTGCATCGTTGAATACTTCAAAAAGAAAATTCTCTATTCCAGTGCTGGTGGGAAAACACGATCAGCTCATTACAGCTCACAACTGCTGTTTTCAAAAGCATTGCTTGTGTCTGTATGTGTCGGTCTCGAGTGGGCGTTCCTTTCAAGAGTGTGGACACCCATTACACCACGGCTATCCCTGGGTGCTTCAGCACTGAGCACTGAGAGAGTTCTTTTTTATATATATTTTTTTTTTGTTCTAAAAGAGCTACACAAGTGGGACCCTGCGTCCTTTTTAGGATGTCATTCTGCTTGTGGTTTTCTGGATGCGGTTCCCTGGTGCCATCAGATGGCCACAATAGTTGCCCTCTACGTGTTTGGGTACTCAGCATGCTGAGGCACCTTTTGTGGATAGTTCATGTTCCCATTGCGGGGATATGAATATGACAGCACTGAGATCGACCTCAAATGATGTGTAGTCCCCTCGCCTTTGCCCCAATCTAGCGTTTATTCTGTTCTATGTGCAAGGTCAGCGGTAATCTAAAGGATTACCTTGAGGGCTTCCCCGCCGAGGCAATCTCTGTGGGCAGTCCTCTGGCGAAGGAGGCTGTCGACCCAGTCCCTCTGGCAGGTATAAGGAGCCGGCTTCAACAGTTCGTACTTCATTGTACCCAAGAAAGGCGCTGGGTTGTGGCCAATCTTGGACTTGCGTGTCCTGAACCGGTCCATTCACAGGCTGCCGTTCAAGATGCTTACACAGAAATGCATTTACAAATGCATCCATCGGAGGATATGTACTTTCAGCTCTCGATTCACCCTTGACACAGACCATTTGTGGAGGGCGGCCATTGCTCCCATGTGCGAGCGTGGTGTTTGCATTCTCAACTACCACAACAACTGGCTTATTCTTGCCCAGTCGAGAGAGCAATTGTGTGAACATGGTGCTCAGTCAGCTCAGCCACGAAAGAGCAAACTCACCTCTAGGTAGAGGATCTCTTTTTTCGGTATGGACTCGATCAGACATGACAGCGTGCCTTACCGAGACAGCGGAAACACCTGAAACGGTTTCAGAGGCTCCTGGGGCATATGGCATCAGACAAGGCTTAGGCTTTAGGTTCTGTGGTGATGGGAGAACATCAGTATGTTGACCTGATAAGGAAACTGATCCTACTCTTCCACTGACCAAAGGTCTTGCCAGCCCGTCTTGCGTTGCTCCACTCTCTCGCATCTCATCCACTCTCCCTGCTCCCTGAAATGGCCTCATCCTCTCCTCCTGCTTTCACACCTCGTTGACTACAAGTTTCTTCAAAGTCTTCTTCATTGATCAGCACTGTCCTTACATCCCTGGTTTGAGATCAGACAGGAATGGGGGAAGACCTTTAATTTAGCCATTTCAGCACCATGGATGCATTTTATGACTCGCTAATGGTTCGTTTGGGTATCTCTGTGATCGTTGGAATGTGGTGTTGTGCTCTGTTGATGGGCTTTGTTAATGGATAATCCTACAATTGCAATTTAAAACAGTATTGAACCTGACATGCAAAGCCACTGCTCAACTTTCCCATGTGACAACCAGCCCATATATATATGAATGAATGAATGGTTTTAAACTTGTGTACTTTCATGTGAAAATCCTGAAGTAGCGTCATTTAACTGATTGAAATGTTTCATATTGAGTCAGTGACTTCAATTTTAATGCTATAAAAAAGTGACCAACTTTAGTATGAATCATCATGGTTAAGCCATGCTATAGTAACTTTTCTGCTTTAAAATGAAAGCATGAAATATAACTTTATTGAATACCAAACTTTTCCACAAAGCATTTGGTACTTTGAGTTGTATCATGTAAGATGTGACACCAAGACTATGGAATACACAAAAACACAATATGCTATAATATAATATTGCTGAATCCCATATGATTCCTATTCTCAGTTTAAGGCACTTATTGTTTCATGTCATGGAAGGCATATAGCTCATCTAAATCCTCACAGAATATAATACTTTGCTCTCACGCTTGAATAGCCACACTACTACGATTTACAGCATGTCACAGCACACAATATATAAAGAAGAGCTACAGTGCCCAAACCATTTCATTTTCACATTAAACTAAGACCCATCGATCAAACATCTCCTGCCTCATTATACTCCTTTTCATAGCAGGAGTTCTCAGACCTGAAGGCGATCAGAACTGAAAGACAGAGAGTATAAGCACTGCGCTTAATACTTTAGCAGTTTAGCACTTCTGAATGCATGTAAATTAATGAGACATAAAACTCATGTGAAATTGCTCATAAATCTCTCTGAAGAAAAGGTTTTAACATCAAAGTTCTTGCTCAAAAGAGTAGATTCAAAACCTGCATCATATTTAGCACTAATCATGGCACGTGTAATTCTTTATACCACTGTTTCTGAATTTGCACTACACCCATTACAAGTTGTCATTTTCATGGTAATAGGTGTTCACCAAAGTCGAATCGGACAACAATTCTCAGTAGAGCAGAAATTCTGTCTTGACCCTGTGATCAATGATGAGCTCAGGGCTGACATGTCATCAAGTGCTGCCGAAGACCTTGACCACCTCAAATTCAAAGGAATGTTTTTTGGAAGTAGAACTGCGTGATTCTGCAGAAATAGATAATTCTTTTTCAGTTTTTTCTTTTCTTTTTTTTCAAACAGAGATAATGATTCTCCCACAATTCTCAGTAGGCAACTTAACAAAATAAAATAATTTACTAGAGTTTCTCTGACAAAAATGTTAAGTGCTGCTGTCTATTTAAAAATGTTTAATTGATTTGAATAAAATTGATTTGAAGGAATGATTCAATTACTTACTCATGACAACTTGTTTCATAACTAGATGAAACATGGTTTTGGAATGAATCTCTTGATTGGCAATTTTTAAATCAAATACATTTTGTAACAGTTATTTCTCGCCCCTTTCTGGGCTAACAATGGAATTAATACAATCTTTATTTGAAGTGTCACATTACTTTCAAAAGGTGATTTATTCTATATTGATTGCTCCCTAATCGCAGCATGAAAGCAGATTTAAATTTTCTGCTGTGATTATGTTTCAATGTTTCCTAGACAGAGGTGTTGAATCATTGTCATTTATGAATAATATTGCGTGGGTGTTTAAATTGAGAACACAATCCTTAACAATTAATCGTGCAGAAATACTTGGAAGGCAGCCTTTGTTTTGCATCCTTTATTCCAAGGCATTCTCACCCCAAGGCGTCACCTGACTGACGCCTTGGGAAGCATTTGACCAAGCTTCAATATCTGACGCTTTGGGGCGCCCTCTAGCGTCAGTCCATGACGCCCTAGGATCGCGTGTAACCCTACCCTACCCAGACCTAAACCTAACCACGTCATCCAACTGACGCTAAAGGAAAGCGTCAGTTAGATGACGCTGTAGATCGCGTCATGAACTGACGCCAAAGGGCGCCCCAAAGCGTCAGATATTGAAGCTTGGTCAAAGGTGACGAGTTGGGGTGAGAATGTGTTGTTTATTCGGCCAGTTCTTCGGATGCATCAAGTGTATCATTTGCATCCTCCAATCACCCACAATCCTTTATGTTTTGAACATTAAGTTTTGGATTTTTTTTCTTTAATAATCCCATTATTTGCAAACTGTGCATAATGTAACCCCTCAGGAGACCCCAATACTGCATTAATAGAAAATCAACTATAAATGTCACTTGCGTTGTAAAGAGGTGAGCTTAGATTATCTGCTGATATTTCCCGGCATTATCCTTGGGGCAAACTATAAATATCTATGAATAAAACATAAAAACGAATAGATTTTGCATTCATCTGTTGTAGAAAAGCAATAAGAACAACTAAAATAAAATAGAAATAGATTTACAGGCCAGAATTTTTATTCATAACATGTTTGCCGTGTTTAGCAATGTAGCCAATCACAGACACATGTGTTGATTTCTTGAACAAAATGGCCAATCATAAGCTTTTAAAATAGACTCCCCTCACCTCTCAAAATGGACTTGTTGAGTGCTGTTCTTTATGATGGCAAGATGGCACGTTGGTTTCGCACGTGGTGGAGTAATAACTACTTTTAATGAAACTGTTTGAGATCCAATTAACGCTAGATTTGTTTTATATAAATTACGGACATGTCATCTGAGGACTATTTCTAATTGTTCTCAGTTGTTTTGCTTTATTACCAGATAATTACCATTATTTGGCTCGTTCTTACATAGTAGAGCACGTTCGCACATGCGCACTCTTCAAACACGTTACTTCAAATCTTTTGACAAACTAAAAGTACGTAAATTCCATTTGTATGTATTCTAAATAAAAGACACCGGTTGTACTGAATGTCAGCTTGCTTATTTTGCCTCCAAATGTGTTGCAATATAGAAACGATGCCTTTAACCACAGGTCGAGAGCTGTCGTTCAAACCACACAACTTTGCAATGATGTTTGTGAATGTTCGTTGGAAGGATGGTTTCGGGAAACACCGATTTGTTGAACTATGCTGATAACGACGGAAACTTGCGACCATAGTTGGCTAACGATGCTTTCGGGACACGCACCCCTGATGTACAATTTGGTGTTCAGGAAATTGTCTTGACCAGGACCACACCCCTAAATGCATTGAAACAACTGCCATGTGATTGATTGATTAGATAATTGCATCAACACGAAATTGAACAGGTGTCCTTAATAATCCTGTAGGAGAGTGTATACAGTGGCTGTGAGTTTTATTTTTACTTTTATCTGGAAATTGTTATTGATTCACAGAGCTGTCGAACAATTGTATCTGTTTGTTGTTGGGAGAACAACTTGCAATCTTAAACTGATGAGCCTCTTCTTTCCTTCGAGAGAAAATTCAGATATCAGATGTATGTGATGTGACCCTCAACCTCTAAGCAAACTGCAAGATTTAATTACAAGACTCTTCCTCTCCTTGCACTGTCTGCCCTCTCCTACTTATCCTTTAATAATTTCACCTTTACCATGGAGAATACCATCCAGGACTCATTACTATGAAAATTATATCAGTATGCACTGCAGGCAAGACCTAAAGTAGTTTTCTTTCTTTTTTTCCGCTCCCTTCAAACAGCATGTTTTTTTTTATAATTAAGAAGAATCCCTGCAGCTGTTGTTGACCCGCTCTGTCACGCAGAGAAAGAGGTTTGGAGAAAATCAAAGAAAACCATTTTCATCAAAGATATTACTCACAGCCTCTGTCCAAACCAGGTTACACACCTGATAGAAAATGCACATGGGGTTACATTCGCTCTTCATGGTTTTTATTCACCCATCAAAAGCAAAATCAGCAACTAGCTGTAGCTATCACAAGGAAGGTATACATATTTAGTAAAAAATATATACAGTAAATAATAACTTTTCTTAACAGAATTTCGCTCAATAAGTACTTGCTTATTCAGAAGACAATAAAATGAATGTGTTGGTATGCCAAGAACCTCACCTCCCTCCTCAAATCCTGTATAGACGCACTGGTCTTGTAAACTTCCACTTAATTTCATACGAGCACCCTGCAGGGTCCACTATCAGCGATAAAGACCACCATGCATACACACAGCAAGAAGCAAAGCTTGTTACAGCTACCAGTAAACATCATTTTAATCAATGAACATTGCTAAGATTTCCACACAGTGTTGGTAAGCAACCCACTAACAAACATCAAAAGGACTCTAGGGAATTCTGGTAGGTCAGGTGTTAACAGCAACCAGTGGAGTGGAAGAATGGAATGCATAAAAAAGCAACTCTTCAAATTACTGTCTGTGAGGGTAACCTGTGAATCCCCTTAATGATTACAGACACAGGAAGAGGTTTTTTTTTTTTAATTTTCTGGTGTATAATTAAAATCACTTGTACAATTGTAATCTGTTTTGTTAATGTCACGTACATGATTGGCGTAATTTTGATATATCAGCACAGTCTCATCCCAAGACGTCATACAACTGACGCTTTTGACCATACGTCAACTTCCGCCGTTTTAGGGTACCCTTTAATGTCGGTTAGATGACACTATCTAATCCTAACCCCACCCAGACCTAAACCTACCCCATCACCTAACTGACGTTAAAGGTAAAGCGTCAGTTGGATGACACCCAGGATCGTCATCTAACTGACGTTAAAGGGTAGCCTGAAACGTATGGTCAAAAGCGTCAGTTGTATGACTTCTTGAGATGAGACTGTTATATATATATATATATATATATATATATATATATATATATATATATATATATATATATATATATATATATATATATATATACATAATAATTAACACAAAGAAATAGTAAGAAATGTGACTGATTTCAGAAGGATCATGTGACACTAAAGACTGGAGTAATGGCTGCTGAAAAAATGCAGTTTTGCATCACAGGAATAAATTACATTCTAAAAACAGTTCTTTTAACTTGTAATAATATCTCATAATATGACTTTTTTTACCGTATTTTTTATTAAATAAATGCAGCCTTGGTAAAAACAATAGCTAATTAAAAAATGGTACTGTCCCAAAAACATTTAAATAACTGTGTACATAATTAACACTTGGCTGTTACTGTTATTATCATTATTAAAAAGAACTTCAATTCAATATTAATAATAATAATGCATTGTATTTGGTTGCTCAAACAATGATAAAAATACTTCAGCATTGGCAGTCCCCAAACTCTAGATTACAGATAAAAGAGAGCAATGAAAATGATGAATTACATATTCAATTCAACTAAAACAAAAATGATGAATCCTGCATATTATCAAGTGAATGAAAAAACTACAACAAATATCAGGCTGTCATGGTATTAAGTGTGAATACAGGCACACACCCTCATACAAGAACCCACACTGAACAAAACTCACAGGCTTGAGAGAGTAACACGTTTAGCCTTGAAGCTCCTAATGGAACACAGCAGCCAGAGTGAACATCTGGCCCTCATCAGGAGCCATCGACAGGGAGCCACACGCTCATCCTGCAGATGGTGGAGAGGTTCACACACAATGAGCGCTACCTCACATCCACTCCATTTTTCTCCTCCTTTCTGTTTCGCTCTCACACACAGGCTATGCAACACACTAACAAAAACCCATTATAACCTATGAGCATCTGCATTTACTGACTCCAAAAATGAAGAGCCTGACACAGTCATACATCAATAAAAGCTCATACACACTAGATGACAGTTGGAATGGAAATACGCTTCAGCTGAAAAAAGAGCGCTCGGCTTCCAGGAATATTAATGTGGTTTTTCACTATTAATGCATGAAACAAATGAGGAGAGAAATGCACACATCTGGGTGCAGCAAACATATGAGGGCTCTAAAGTGGTTCATAAGATTTAAATGGTGTGTTTTAGAAAGAGATATTGATGAAAAATGTACACAATGCTTATGCAGTGAGGGATATTCAACCATTTAGACTGTTCTCTCACACACCATAAAAGAAGAAAAAACACCCACGCTGCATTCAAACATTGAACCACTCTGACAGTTTATTTTTGTTTTCATTTTGCTAAAATGAAGATATAAACCTAGAAAGTCAAATACCCTGAGCTGACTGAAATGAAGCATCTCTAAAAAAAAAAACGTTATCTCTTTCTTCTCATTCACACGGTCATCATCCAAAGGGCTATTTAACCTACAGACTGAGCCGCAGCTTTCGGGCTGCCAGTATATCTTATTGCCACATGTCAGAGACTCCTGCTTCAATAAGTATTGGAAGGGCCAAAAGCAATTGGTTTGGGCACATAATCTGCAAGGCATCCGCAGGATCCGGCGGGGAAATGAGAGCAGGGGAGACCGCGGACGGCCCGTGCCTCCAGCCAGCCGCTTTCAGTATTCCAGAGCCGAGCCAGAGCAATTAACGGTCCTATTGCCTTCCCTCCGCACTGCTCTGTGTTTGCCGTGTGCTATTAGGCACCGGGTAGCACCTGTCAATGGCCGGCCGTTCTCCCAGGCCCCCAGCATGCCGGCCGTGATTGATGACAGGTCACCCGCAGACAGTCCCTTTGAATTTTCAATTCTTCCATGGGGAAATTGCTCATTTCTTAGAAGTACATTTTCATTTTTGCAACAAGACAGCCTCCTAAGTTTATATATTACTCTTGGTCGGCTGTGGAATTGTGATGTATTGCGGCATGCATTGGACACGAAAAATGTTCATTTGCACTGACTTTATTACGTTCTATTTTTTCCACCGTCATTGACGTGCCAAGTTACCGCGGAATACAGATTTAAGCGGGCGTGACGTTCTTATTTAGATAAGCGTGGCAAAACACCCTCACTCCTCATAGCTACAGAGTTGAGATTGTCACTTTGACATTGTACGGTGCTTTTTTTCAGCCATTGGGGCATTTTTATAATACAAAAACTTGTATCCTATTGGACGCGGCATTGACTTCAAAGGAGGTTATTTGTCATCGTACAGATTTACGCTGTCACTCAAAAACATTTATATCACTTTAAGCTCCTCGGGTGTTCTCGGTCGAGGATGGCAGAGGAGTGGTGATGCCGTGTTCTGGCAGGGGCACAGCAGTCTGCAAGCTCAGAAGCACCATGATTCACGGCTGCGTTAAACACCTAATAAAATTCTTGTATTTCAACCGCACTTATACAAAAGAGCATCTGCTTCTGAGAGGTGGTTAAGGCTGACTGTATTAAGACTTCGCATATTCTGTGAGCTTGGGCCTGACCCAAGGGGCTAAAACCTGCACCGTGAGTGTTCGGGTGTGTAAATATTTGGAATGCTTATAAAGTGTTTCCTTTTTGGACAGATGATTAGCTGGAACATCTGGAGGAGAATCAAGCCCACATCTTTAATAGGAGCTTCAGATGCCAGAAGAGTGAGTTCTGCAAGCAGTCAGAAAAGCGAAAGACAGGAGAAATGGGAAGAGGACTTTAATAACGGCAATAATGATTTTAATTAACCCCAGTGGTCCGCCGGCTTTCGCAAACATAAAATCGAAAAGTCATGGTTGGTCTCTGCTCCACAGTGGGCTTTTTTTACGATGCTAAAACATTAGAAGAATAGAAATGAGGAAATGGTGGCACAAAGTGTAAAAAAAAAAAGAAAAAGGGCTGTATGTTAATTTTGTTTGCATTTAGCAAAGGCCACACAACTGCAGCACATGTATACAACTTTTGTTACCATCTCTGAAAACAACCACGTATATTACCAAGTATAAAATACAAAAAAAAAATGGTATAAAGTACAGAACTAAGTATTTAATAATACATATAAAAATAATTATTATTATTATTACTATATTTATGTACTATTATATAGTAATTATTATAATGTTTTTTCCCTATTTTTAAAACCCAAAATAGATAGGGAACCCCTGAGATAGGGAACCAATCACAGAACGGGAAGGACCAGCAAGACGATGATGACGTATATGCGGCAACAGTTTGTTTAAATATATGGACCATGTCAACGGACGCGAAGTTACCTTTTGATACAGCCTAATGTTTGACATTAAACATATTGGCTCAATTGATTTGCAGAGGGGGGATTTAAAGGTTTTCCCTGTTACTGGTGATTCACTTTTTAAATTTTTACTTCATATAACGTTAGCCTTTTTGTTGATGACATATTTTGTTGATGACATATTAGTCGTGTTTGAACAGGTTTTAAACAGTTTCCTTCATCTGTGTTCTCTGGGTCTGATTCAGGCTCAAATTGATATGGTAATATGTTTGACATTTTTACAATAACAATCAGTGCATGCAACTCCATTTTATGGTAAGAGGCGTGACCTTTCCGGGTAAGGTGCAATAAGCTGCTGTCGAATCACAATACAGAAACCGCTGGCACAATCAGAACGCGTTACGTATTTCTGAAGGAGGGACTTCATAGAGCCAGGAAGTCATCAGTCATATTTTTTTGGACAGTAAAAACAGCAGTATACAGATAAGTTAATTGTGTAAAAAAAAAATACAGTGTTTTTTATACGCAAAACATGAGCACATGTTATATTGCACACTGTAAACACAATCAAAGCTTTAAAAAAAACATGAAAAACAGGACCTTTAAATGTATTTCAAAGTCAAAATGCGTACAGTAGTACATATAAATATAAGTACATATAAAGCACTATATAAATGCCTCATTAATTAATTCAAAATATTATTTATTCTTATGGAGCCTGATTGATTTAGTTTACCCCTAAACGTTAATTAATACATTATATCAAATGTGACTGCTGTTATTCATGCATGAATCATTCTGACTTCTGTCATAAGGATCGCTCTTCATTGGTTCATGATTCATATCTTCACTAGTCATGAGTTTATGTTAAAGTAACTATTAATTCAGGTATAAATACATGATTATGCATGCCCTGGTAATGTAAAGTGTTAAGCAGTATTAAAAAATAATATAATTTCTTCTTAATTCTGTGTGAAGCATGTCATATCACAAAAGAACATTATTTCAAACACTCGATTAAATGTTCTCTTTTGTTGGACTACAGGTTTGTAAACGCTTCTCATTACAAGTTTGGAAATATGTTTGGCAGCAATTCCTTTTTCAAATGCACATTATACTGTAAATGACTCAATCTCAGAGCGCTTGAAGGGATAGAGCAGCATTTACTGAGAACATTTCTGCGCTTCACTTGTGCATATATTTATTTATATTTTAATTATTTCATAATTTCACTCAGCGAAATTGCATTTTTGGTTTAATTGTAGTCAATTGTGCAGCCCTATTAACCTCACATAAGCACAAAACATATTCTCACTTCACACAAACAAACTCTCTCAGCACGCTTAACTGTATCACACTACTACTGTGTGTGCTACTGTGGTAAATGTGGTACATCCCTGCCTAAAAAAGAACTGCAAGCAGTTGCTGACTGGGTTGTTTTACAAAATGGTACTGACGGACAGTAATAAGAAAGCTGCAATGTCTGCATGTGAGCCTTAACTCCCACAGCTCCTCCTTTTTTGGCCTTAATTAGACAGACTTAATGTGAAGTGAAGTGTGACCAATACTGTGATATTTGTATCCCTGATGGAGGCAAATGTGATGCTAACACCTCTGCCAGCAGTGGCCCATCAGTGGGCATCTGGAGAATGCACAGGGGACGCAAAACCTTACAGCTTTCACCACCTAATGAAGCAATGCTTGGTTACCGAACTCCAAACAAACAACCAAACCAACAAAGCAAATCATATAGTCTGGATGTAATGTGGCTGTTTACACATTTCAGACCATGGCTTTCACCAGAAAAGTGTATGTTTCTTTGTTGGGCCCGCAGTGCCCAAAAGGAAGTCTGGGCAGCATGTGACGTATAAATGGGATATAGTGAATATTACTCCATAAGAAAGGCCCACTGTTTGGTAATAAAGGGAGACACGGACCATCTCTATTTTGCCTCCTTTTGAGCTATCAAATGAAGGTAATATATTCAACAATATGAGTCATAGGGCTTTTTAGACTTGAAATAGATAACCCTGGTTCATTCTAAACCCCAGGCAAACTATGGGTTATCTTGCTTCATGTTTCGCATTATTCATAATTTACCCAGGGTTAACAATTAATCCTGTGTATTCAATTCACACCGTACATTATATTGCTAAACTCTGGGTTAATGTCCTTATTTGCATATTTGCAGTGTCGGTGTCATTGATTGGACGAGCGCAGTGCACACCCAGTTTAAATAAAGGCTCTAACAGTGTGTGACTGTGCGTCCTTATTTGCCGACTGTACCATTCACGTTTTTCCTGAATGGACTTTTAGAACTCCAATTGACGTGTTTTCCATCACCATTTGAAATGTTTCCTCATCAAACACTAAAACGAATGTTCAAACCAGCTCAGTCTCATCCCGAGACGTCATACAACTGACGCTTTTGACCATACGTCAACATCCGCCGTTTTAGGGTACCCTCAAATGTCAGTTAGATGACATTATCGAATCCTAACCCTACCCCAGACCTAAACCTACCCCGTCAACGTTAAGGTAAAGGCGTCAGATGTATGACGGCCCAGGATCGTCATATATCTGACGTTAAAGGGTACCCTAAAACGGCTGATGTTGACATATGGTCAAAAGCGTCAGTTGTATGACGTCTTGGGATGAGACTGTGTTATTCAAACAATGTACACAAATATGAGTCACACAATTGGTCTGTCGGTTGCTAAGCAAAGTCATAATATTCTAACACCGCTTTGTTTTAAACTGTACAAGTTTGGCACTGCAATGCGGGTTAACACTCCAAAAGCGTTGCTAATGAAAATGATAAAAATAGTTGTTCTGTGACCAACACAGTCTCATGAAAATGCGTATCTATACCACGAATGTAATTTCTCGTGGCATTTATACGGCAAAAATGTTTTTTTTTTTGCGTGTATATGCTACACACTAAAAAACCCTGGGGTAGGTTTAGGGGAGGGGTGGGAGTTTGTGCGTATTATATGCCAAAAAGTGCGTATCATATGCACGCGAAAAACGCGTACCATATACACGCAAAAACTGTTTTTGGCGTATAAATGCCATGAGAAATGACATTTGTGCTATAAATACGAACTTTCATAAGATCGGGCTCTTTGTGACCTAAACAAATTGGGCAGATTCAAAAAATCAGTTATAATAATGACGTTTTTGTAGTTTTTGCCCTTCAATAAATAGCAATGAATCATGTATCATACTTTAGTACATAACGTTATTTGTGGCTGTATTTCTTCTGAAAGTATATGAAATCAATATAAATAAATGAATTAATACATTTCTAAGAACTTTGTACATGTGATTAAAAGATCTTTGTCTGGACACTCTTGTATGTTATTGATAAAAATGTGTTGTTTTACTCAATAAAAAATATTGGATTTAGAATAACAACATGATTGATTTGAAACAGTTTTAAGATTTTTCTCTCTCTCTCTCTCTACACACACACAGACATACGCACACACACACACACACACACTCAAGCTTCATTGCAAAGGCTGAGAGAGGGCCATTCCCCCGCCCCCTGTGCGCCCTTACAAGTCATTCTGTCAGGACACTTTACTGTTCTCTGGCCTGAGAAGGCCACCCAGCTTTGTCACCTGAAGAAATAAAAGTCAGCCCTGATTTACCTGATGAGGGGCTTTTTTCTGGTCTCTCCTCTAACCGCAAACTCTATCTTGTCTTCCATGCCAACCCCCAATTTTTTTTCCCATTCAAAATCAGTGCATTTGGCAACAACTCAACCCCGGCAGCATTCAATCTAATTAGATGCCACAGCTCATTTTCAGGAAATCATTTTTTCCCTCTTCACCTTACAACATTTTGTCTAGGTTGTCCACTTTCCTTTGCCATGAGGACAATGGGATATCATTGGTATGCCCCCAACCTGATAACAACACATCACAGATTAAAACCCAGACATAAGATTAAAGGTAATCTTAGTATATTTATAACATGTATGTGCCCACGAGTCAGTAGTCTCGCTACCAATAAGTAGTAAATAAGTTTGGTTGTATTTGATCAATGCATCTTTCATCTCATTGTCTTGCATGCAAGTCACTCAATATCATACAGTATTAAAACGTACTAGTAAAGCTAATTGATTGTAGAGCTACAAACGTGAATAAATGCGATTTCACAGGCAATCAACAGTAATGTTCTACTGTTTGCGTTGTGATTAAGAGTGGCTAATAGACTTCAGCAAGCACAAATGACAGTCAAAGCACAATTTCGTATATTGGACATTACATAACCGCTTCCACCATCCTCTAATCACTTGGGTGTAACCACCTGATACAGCCTGTTGTAATAGTGTTTTATCAATTTGCTTTGTACCCTGGACACCTTGATAGTGCTCAAAAATGGCTCACTCGGTGAACTAAAAGGAATATTTCAATCGAAAAATCATTCAGAGCTGCCACTGGTTGCTCATCTTGACTTTTATAAGTTAATCTCTTCTGCTAGCATTATCGATTCGCTCAGCAGTAAGACTAATTTGGTCTCGCATACTAACATTGAGTTTGTTCCCAAGACATATTTTTGCTCCGGAGGCCAGCATTCAGCGCAACAAAAAAGCAAATAACGGCCATTCACAACTTTGAAGATCAAAAAAATAAAGTATTAGAGTGCGTTTAATTTAAAATGTATTTATTTGGAGAAGCAATTTCTCAATTTCACCTTAGAGATTCACTATAGCTCTCAGTGACAATGGCATGTTCATAAGCTCAGCATGAGAGAAAGTTAAAACAAAATATTTCTTGAAGCTGTATAATGATTAAAGTGCTATTCAAACATGAGAGCAATCTAACTGCAGACTATCCTGAATTTTTCCTTTGCCAGTGAATCTGAATTGAAAAGTAATTTCATATCAGGTTGTCTTTTTCTGCCCTACTTTTATCTGTCTTTCAAGCTGCTGATGGATTCGTTTGTGGAAAACGTGGTATTTTTGAGCAAAGTGTCTGGCCTTCCACATGGTCTGGGAAGCTTTTGAACCAGTATCCTTCAGTCTCTCTGCCTCCACACATCAGAGACGCACATCTTGAAAGTACCCACACATCACTAAAAGGAAGCCAGAAAATGCTGTGAGGTCAGTTTGGGAAACATGTGTGTTTGAGTCCTTGTGTGAGTGAATGCATCATTGTGTGCTCTTCCTCGAGGTAACGCAAAAACAATGTGAAGTGACAGCCATGACACACAGGCCATTAATAATAAATGGGAGTCCCAGTGCTCACAGTGCTATCAACTGTCATCCAGACAACATCAACAACAACAACTCAAGAGTAACTCCCACAGCCACAGACCTTAATATTCCATCACTGGAAGTTAACTTGCACCAGTTTTTTACCTAAACTGCATGCTTCATAGTCCACATTCTCTAACTAGGGATAAAAAATAACAGCTGCAAGTAATTATTGTTAAATAATAATAATACTAATAATTCAACCAAGCGACCCAAAATGTCAATTCAGTCATCATTTACTCACTCTCATGTCATTCCAAACCTGTAAAACTTTGTGTTATCAGAGCCAGACAGTATCGGAGTACATTTACTTGAGTACAGTACTTAAGTACAATTTTAAGGGATCTGTACTTTACTCAAGTACATTTGAGAAGGAAATATTGTACCTTTACTCCACTACATTTCTATCCATAACCGTGAGTAAAAAGTAACTACTTCTAAAAAAAAAAAAAAAATGGAAATAAGAAAAATCTCGAACATGATTGGATTGTGCAGGCGCCACTGATTGAGACAGCCTATCAGAAATCACCTTCAGCTTTCCGCCAAAGTCAACTCTGTAGTCAGAATTAGATAAGAGACGAAATCATGGGCGAAACAATGGATGGAGAAACAATGGATGCAGCAGGTCAATCCCAGGAATGTGCCAACCCGTGACCCCACCTCGCCGTACTATTTCAATTTTCTGAATTTTCTGAAATGTTCTTAAATGTTAAATAAAGCAACATGGTAAAAAGATGAAAATGATTTGATTTTACTTTCAATTACTTTTACTTTTACATTTTCCAAGGTATTGACATTAACAATTTTCATAACTCCATGTGGACATTTCTGTCCATAAATGTAAGCACTGTTGCAGGTAATGCAGTATTTAGAAAATGTACTCTTGTACTCTGATACTCAAGTACTTTTAAAAATAAGTACTTGAGTAAAATTTAGCAACGGGTATATGTACTTTTACTTAAGTAATAAAGCTGTGTACTCTGTCCGCCTCTGTGTGTTATACAGAACACAAAAGGACACTTTTTTAATGTACCAGGCACTCTTTTCCATACAAAGATGGTGGATGGATAAAAATGCTTTAAAAGGCACTTTAAACATCAAGAAATTTTACATTCAACTCCTGTTCTAAATTAGAAGTTTTCTGAAGCTGTACAGATTTTGGTAAGATGCAAACTAAAATGTTCTGTTGCTGTAGCTCAAACAGTAGAGCATAGCAGGCATCGCCAAGAACAATGGATTCAATTTCCAATGCAATCAATGTGTACCTGCAATGTATACCTAGATAAAGCATTTACAATTTGTAAAAACATTCTATAAAATGTCATATTAACATTCCTGAAACAAGACTTACAAATTTACTGGAGAAGCCAAATTGCAAAAGATAGTAAGGTTTGGTTTCATTATTTAAAATATTACATTTAATTAGTAATTTGTTTTTGTTACATATTTTGTTTGTTTTTGAAGCTATATCTAATACAATTTTGTGGTTGATGCATAAAACAAGATAAACAATTCATCAATGAGATAAGAAAAACTAACTTACATTCTCTGAAAATAAGTTTTTATAATATAATAATTTATCTGTGACAATTTAGCTTCTTTTATATGGCGATTTTTTATTTTATTTATTTATTTTTTAAAAGAGACTATGAATTCTGTTGCCGGGACGTTTGCTATTCCAGAATCTTCTCATTGTTCTCCCCTCGCTTGCAGGCGGTGACTGAGAGTGATGTTATATATTCTCACCAGTAAATGAGATTGTCCCATAGAGTGCCTTAGGGTCTCTGATAGTGCAGTCAGGGTAAAAAGTGGTGTGGCAGCATAAATTAGCAACTGAGCCCTGAGAATTTTACAAACAGTGGGCAGGAAAGGATTCAGATGGCACCTGTCCACTCTGTCTGGCTTTCTATTATCACAGACAAGGCATCAATTAAATATGGCGGACACAGATAGCGGGACTGTCAGCTTGTTATGCATGTGTGTACACAAGTCTTGCGGCCTCTCGCTTGTTGAGGTTTATAACATTGCAGGAAGGTCTCCCTGGCTTTGCGGCAGGTTTCCATGGCAACAGAGTGGTTTCACAACATCAACTTTTTCCCGCTCAAACCGACTTCCATATGTTACTGTCCCTCCCTGGGAGACCAGTGAAGCTCATTTAAACTTTTTCATCTCACCAATCACATAGCCAATATTAATGTGCGTACAGAAGTTCAGGACTAATATAATAAAATAAAAAAATAGAAGGGTGGTGTGATTTACCTGACCAAAGGTGTCGTAAAGCACTGATTCATCTCATATCATTATCCAAAGTGTTACACTGGGGTGCCTTCATACTAGCACAGACATATTCAGAGAGAAGAACATGAGTAATAGAAAGAAGACTGGAGTTTTTTTATTTTCTTCTTTCTTTCATTTTTTGCACGCTATGTTTTCTCCTGATGTTATTGAGTAGTTCATATTGGCAAGTGCTGTCGGACCTAATAGAGTTGGACCTGCTATTGGTCCCATAGGGAAAGTAGAGGCCATAATCGGAAAGTGAAGAGAGAACTGCTGCAACTAAGCCTGTGGATTGCTTAGTGAAGGAATTCATGAGTAATTAGAGGCTGCATTTAGTGAATCCTTGCCCTCTTCCCGGCTGTTATCTGAACGAGTCCCTATTCTGCATTTAGGGGATCAGAAAAACAAGACACTTCACATTTAAAAAAGAGCAACGAAAATGATGATGAAAAAAAATGTAGACAGACTTGCTGCAGTGGCAAATTGGAAACATTTGTAATTTTGCTGTAGGGTTACAGTGAAGTTTTATTACCTTAATTGTGGATTTCAGTGGCGTCTCTTCCCAGAATTGTTGCTGGGATATGTGTCAGGGGAATAAAACGTCTTCGTTTTGATGGGAGTAAATCATATTGATGTGATAAAACACACTGCGCAATCTGCATCCATCATGCCCGACAACGCTAAGGACATGAAATACAGCGTCAATGGCCCCTCCTATTTACATGAAATGATTGAATGTGTTGTCCTTTAAGGAGAATGTCAAGCCGTTGGACATCCCCTATTGAATTTCCCCGACTCGGCCTTGCCAACTACACTTGGTGATGTCTTAATGTTGGCTTGATGGATTGAAGTCAGAGAGTTTGTGATGGATAGCATTCAGGAGTGTCTGGGTAGGCACTTGTAGGGCTACGTTTTCACATGAAGGACGGAGGTGATCGGTGGAGAGGCATGTCCTCTTTTTGCCTTTGCCCTCGCCCTCAAGTAAGGTGAAAGAACAGCAGGCTGGAGCATGAATACGAAAAATAGCGAGATTGGAATAATGCATGCACCTTGTGTTTTGTTCATATTAAAGGGGCACTCAACAACTATTTCAACGTAATAAAACCGTTCTAGAAATCATTTAAATGGTTCAGAACCTGTTCTGGAGAGAATGGTGACTTTTAACATCGGAATAACGATAGGAATAGAAGTCTCGTGAGAAGCGAGAACGAGCGAGAAACACGAACTGCTTTATGGCATTTCGACATAATTCTATGATACTGTCTATGATTTATTACCTACTCGGTAGACATAGCTGCACACGATAAAGTTGAGTGGCTCCGATAATAACAAATGCACATAAGCAGCGGTAGAAAGCGGAAGGTGCCATGCCGAAAGTCAGGTTTTTTTTTTATGACAGTGTTGTGAAAATATAGGCCGTGCAGCTATAGGGGGAGCTCGATGAGAAAACATGCGACAACAAAAGTGAAAATCAGCAAAGAAATTACTAGAGTTGCTAAGTGCTCCTTTAATATTGTTCAAATAATTGAACAAAACATTGTGGTTTTGATAATAATAATAAAAAGAAAGCAGCACAAGAAAGTGATGAAAGAAAAATAGTTGTATTGTTTTTCAAAGGATGATTTAGCACTCCTGGAAGTGTAAGGAGAGTATTTTCTGTTCAATCCTCTTTCTTGTCTAGCAGGCACAAGGCTTCGTGATTAATAAAAATTTACTGTGATCACTGCTATGGACCGGGCAATGGTGGATGTGTAGGCCTATAGAAAGAGTTGATTTGTCTAGTTCTTGTGGCTGGAGGCTTCAGCAGGAACCCTGTTGTCTATATTAGCAGTTCAACAACTGCAGCAAAAGGCCCTCAAAATAAAGTATGACCCTCAGGACACATGTTTACGAATTGTTACACAAGAAGTGTTTATTGTTCTCTGTCAGGGATGTTGTTTTACCGTCTGGGGACTGGCTTGCTGAATTGACAGTGAAGCAGTGCCCTGTTCCTCTCCAATTACCAGGCTCAACAACATTTTTTTTTTCCTGCACTCCCTCCTGTTTTAGTTTGACATTTGCAAGATGGCTTCCCAAAGTAAAACAAACAAGTGTCTCTTTGATTCTCAAAGGTATAAAAGGATGGCCAAAATGTTACCCTGATGTTCATAATTTAACATCTCTGTACATGTCGTACAACGAGGATTGTTTTGTTTTTTTCTTTTGATGAGCAATATAACCTTGCTGTCTTCGTTCTATGCGAAAAATGTTGCATTATGTATCAACAGGTATGAAACATTCTTATAAAAGTTGTCACTTACCATGGTTTTCACTATGATTTTTACATAGTGGTTTTTACATTTTTACATAATAATAATAATAATAATAACCATTTCTTTATACATGATTTAAACACACACACGTAATTGTCTTATTACTATAATGACAGTAGCATTAATAATGGTACATAATGAAGTATAAACTTGCTGTTTGTGTTGCAATAGTAATGATAATGCTAACAAAAATAATAACTAATGTTTACAACAGCAATAAATACAAAAATCACTGGGCTTTGCGTCCTTCTCCCTTCAGCCGTTACTTATTCACGATACAGCACAGCCTCTCGTACCTTATTGCTTACATATACACTCACCTAAGGATAATTCGGAATATCTGTTCAATTATTCATTAATTCAATTATCCAATCAATCAATCAATCAATCACATGGCAGTTGCTTCAGTGCATTTAAGGGTGTGGTCCTAGTCAAGACAATCTCCTGAACTCCAAACTGAATGTCAGAATGGGAAAGAAAGATGATTTAAGCAATTTTGAGCGTGACATGGATATTGGTGCCAGGTGGGTCGGTCTGAAAATGGGCTACAACAGCAGAAGTGTCATGTGGTAGAAGGATGGACCCAATAGCAGACAGTATGTAACACTCAACTAGGTTTATTGACAATAAAAACAGAAAAACAAAACCCACGATGGGGCAAAACAAGACACTAAAAGCAAACACTAGACTAACACTGAGATTTAGACAGGAACAATACTAAGACACAAGCAGACTCTTGAATAACAATTTTCTCAATGAATTACTCACTGCTAGAATCACACAACCTCAAACAATTAACCGACACAGGACAGCAAACACAAGGAGATTATAAAGGGAACACTAATGACGAGGACAGGTGAAACCGACTAGACAATAATAACAAGACGGGGATAACAAGGGGGCGGGGAAAACATAACGAGACAACACAAACACATGGCCCAAACCACAGACCATGCACTTGTACATAAAACATGATTCTGTCATGATCCTGTCTCAAGACTAGGGAAAATCAAGGACATTAAGGCAGAATCATGACAAGAAGACCCCATCGGGTACCACTCATCTCCACTACAAATAGGAAAAAGAGGCTACAATTTGCTAGAGCTCATCGAAATTGGACAGTGGAAGACTGGATAAATGCCTGGTTTCATGAGTCTCGATTTCTGTTTTGGGCGTAATTTGGCGTAAACAGAATGAGAACATGGATTCATCATGCCTTGTTACCACTGTGCAGGCTGGTGGTGGTGGTGTAATTGTGTGGGGGATGTTTTCTTGGCACACTTTAGACCACTTAGTGCCAAATGGTCATCTTTTAAATGCCACGGCCTACCTGAGCAGTGTTTCTGACCATGTCCATCCCTTTATGGCCACCATGTACCGATCCTCTGATGGCTACTTCCAGCAGGATAATGCACCATGTCACAAAGCTCAAATCATAAAATTGTTTCTGGAACATGACAATGAGTTCACTGTAATAAAATGGACCTCACAGTCACGAGATCTCAAGCCAATAGAGCATCTTTGGGATGTGGCGGAATGGGATCTTCGTGCCCTGGATGTACATCCCACAAATCTCCATCAACTGCAAATATTCAATGCCACGTAAAATTAAGGTTATGAATTAGTTATGAAGGCAAAAGAGGGTCAAACACAGTATTAGTATGGTGTTCCTAAAAATCATTTTGGTGAGTGTGTATA
This sequence comes from Hybognathus amarus, assembly GCA_030378365.1. NCBI lineage: Eukaryota > Metazoa > Chordata > Actinopteri > Cypriniformes > Leuciscidae > Hybognathus > Hybognathus amarus. Next base: position 135,419 of record JAQIUQ010007764.1, read on the forward strand.
TATAATTTTACACAGGCTCTGCAAACCTGGCATGGATATGGATAAAGAAATTAAGTCTCATCAGTGTTGCCAGATTAGAAATATAAGTATTACTTACCAGACACTCAAATGATCGTAACAAAATGATCGTACACAAGCCAAACGGTTGAGATGGGGGAGCGGGGGGTGTTGACCAGATTGTTGATTGGCATGACCGGATTGTTGATGGGGGTGAAGCTTTCATTAGGCACACACGGCAAGGTCTCTCACTCTATCCTTCTATGCCGTGCTCTCTCACATTCACTTTGTCCTCACAATCATGACGTAGATCCACAGCTAGATCAATAAGTGTAGAAGCACTATGATTGAAGTGTCACAAAATTCAGAAATTATTGTACATTGTTTTTTTTTTTTTTTTTTTATTATTGATTGTACAGGTCAAAATGATCATACAAATATTATAATTATCGTACATCTGGTTACACTGTGTCTCATTTCTGTAATGATATTGTATAATGATGGTACACAATATAATTAAGGATAAAGTCATGATGTGTCTAAACAATTCAATTAATGTTATGTTATAGGCTACTGCACTCATTCAGACTTCTTAATTATTTAGAAACATTTAGAATTTGCATTACCCATTGATCTCAAAATATTTAACTGCAAGGAAAGCATTACAGAGCTTACATAAACAAAAGTCATGTCACTAAGCCATGAAGGAATTACACTTCTTGCCACCTCATTGTGGCAGATAACTCTCTGACAAAGAGAAGGCTAAATACAATAAGCCTGCTAAGGGTTGGGACAATAAGGGATTATTGTATCTACCATCATCTATAGATCGTCTTCATGTGGAGAGAGAGAGCTACAATCATAAACCATTCATTTCCATCTCTGCTATTTTTATTCCACAACAACACACAGCCCCATCCTTTAACATCTCTGAATACCATGTCTGGCTCCTCCATAGGGTTGGACCTGTAAGAGGGGAGGCACCACTGAAATAAATGGCCTTGCTTACTCCCCTGCAGGGATTCTTAAAGATCAGAATCAATTGTGCTCTACAATTAGACCACATCAATATGAACACTGATAGATGGTGATTGGCCTTGAAAGAAACACCATGGGGGCCACAGCACAAAAACTAAACCTTTAGCAAACAGACAGTCTCATGTGTTGAATAGGCTGCTCTTTCACATTAAAACACACTTGCAGAATTAGGATTGAAGTTTGCTGTAACGTACATTAAGTATTATACTAAATGAGAGAAACCTAAGATGAATGGAAACTTTTATATGACATCCCATTCAAATGTATGAAACCCATTTATTTAGCAATATGCAGCAACCCTTCTTTAATATTTAAAGTTGATATGTCAAGATCACCAATTTTTGCTCAAAAAATGGAAACAAATTATAAAAGAACTCAATCAACAAACTGGCTTGCTACAATATCTGTCCTAATTTGTTTGTCAAGCATTATTTATGCAGGAACAGTTTGTAATCCTTTCACAGATGGTCTATTGAAGCTCAGTGTCCAATTGACAGACTCTCCCTGTTTTTCCTCATGACCAATCGGTTTCTCACAATTGACGACTACAAATCCAAAGAATGCTGCCTCAGTGCTGTTGGCATTCCACATGTGCTTTCATTCTCACAAGAACATCCCTGAGCCAAGTCCAACACATCTCAACATCCCGGTCGTGGTGTGTTTTTTTTTTTTTTTTTTTTTTTTTGGTAGGGCCATTTGAAGGAGGCGTTAATGAGACGGTCTCTTGTGTATCAGCATGTAAACACTGACGGTGTATGAACTATGGCACTGCTGATTCCCATTTGGTTCAATTACAGCTGAAACTGAGAGCATCAGTGGCACCAGTCTTCATATGTGTGTGCCTGTTAGCAATGGCCACATGCTCTCCAAACAAAAATGGGAATAATCAAAGGCTGTAATTATTTGGCCAGCGAGGGGTGATGGTATGTTTTCTCATGACTGACGCAAGTGGATTGCTTTCAGACATGGCTATAGATGGCAAAAGAAGGCAAACTGTTATAACCTCAGTCCACACTGAAGTATGCTATCACGTGGATCGTTTATGCTGGCTTGCATCAGATAAACAACAATATACAGCAAAAGTGAGATAAAATAATATCAGGGTCTAGTCTTTTTAGGGTAGTAGACAAAGTTTTAGCGGCATTCAAAATCAAAGTGAAAAATTGTGGCCACTCAGGCAAAGGTTTTTAAATAATAAATGTCCAATATTAAATTCTCTATGGTTTTGTTTAAATACATAAATAATAAAAACTAAAATACAACAGCAATTTAGGTGCATTAAAATATATTAAGTAAAATGATCTAATGATTCCTGTTTTATTCATACCTTTAAGTGAGTGTCTACACTGTAAATGTTCAGCCTGTCTTTAGTGACTAAGATTAGTTACTTTGTACTTTTTTTCTTTTCTTTTTTTTTTTACTTTTCTTCACCCCCAGTGCAGCTGGGATCATGGGCTCTGGGCCGGGCCGTCTGCTGTCACTACCCTGATGGTGATGTCTTGGTCTTGGATGAACTGGAAGAGTCTGACTGGGAGCCAGGGCAGAGGAGTGGGAGGAGAGAGCAGGTCATGCAGGTTCTCGTTGGTTTGCTTGTGGCATATTCTCAGAGGGGGTAGGACTAATGATGGAGATGATCGCGTATTCGTTAATCACTGCCATTGGGCGAGGGAAGCGCCCGAGGAGGCTGGATGGAGATCACAAAGTCAGCTTGGCAGATCTCAAACAGTTTAAGACCCTATGGAGCGACTCATCAACATAGATATATGCAGACGATAGTGAAGGTGGACCACAAATAGGAGCTTTTTCAGTACTAAAGGAGAAATTTTACAGTCACATGAATAGTAATATACCTGCTCTGTCATCACAACCTTTCACTGCAACCTCATCACCTCAAACGGACGTTTTTCTTCACCTTTGAGTGATTCTGTTTAGCATAGTGAGGTTATGAAAGTGGCTGAGTGCCGCCATGATTCTGAGGGATGTGCCTATGAGACATTTATGTACGGTATTAGAATTTATGAAGGTTAAATGTGCTATTCAAGGATTCGTTACGTCTTATCTTCCGCAAGAACCTTGAACAGATGGGCCATTTTCCTTGTGTAATGAACACTTATTAACAAGGGGTCAAAGTGTTTAACATCTTCATTTAGTCTGTCTTTTACCTCTATGCTGAATTAATGTTGAAACGACTGTATGTGTGTCAGAGCTCTCTCCGTTTTTAGTCTCGGTTTCCTCTTGACGGATATCACCGTAGTCGAGGCAGCTGGAAATGAAGCTTTGCTCTCTTTGACCTTTTAAGAGTCATTAGAATAAGGTAATATCACATTCGTTTTTTATGGAAATTACAAATCTGCTCAAATCTGCCCAAGTACAGTAAAACTCACTGCAGTCTTCATTCACAACCGCAAATGACTAAATCAGAAAAATCCTTTTTCATCACTCCATAGCCCCATGGTCACTAATAATCCTTTGAAAGTGTCTTCTCTTGAAGTTAAAATGTGCAGATAGCTAGTTAAATGTGGCAGAGCCACTGTCCTTGTTTTGGTATTCTGCAGTTGGTTTGTTTTATCTGTGAATATTTACACTTGTCAAATGAATTTGCGGTCTCTTCATCACTTGTATTCTCTAAACACAGCAGTCATGCCATTGCATCCATCTATATAGTCAATTTTTAATGAGTTCAGTCAAAATGACTTAGCAGAGATTGTTGCTCTTTTTTGCTTTTGTATTTTTGGTGTGTTGCTGACTTCTGTTCTCAAAATTTATAGCTGCTTGTCTACTTGCGCTTACCTGAAGAAAAAAAATCCCCTGCCGCAGGGTTCTTCGTCAAACTATTGCCGGCCAGAAATAAAATAGGTCATCTGTTTTGATCACTGCAAAATGACTAGAATTTGAGTTATATATTTATTTATCTCTGTTAGCCTGGAGCTCATTACTGCATGGCTGAAACTATTAGTTGACCCAGAGCACTCAATGACCACTAAATTGTATTCTGCAGGTTACCACAGAAACTGTTCTCTCCTCTCCCACTCAGCGTAAATTGCTGCAATGCCCAATAACAAATGCATACCATAATTTCTGAATCTCATGTGTGCTGCGCCATTCTTCATGCTTGTGTGCATGTCTCCGATGTACTTTTTTTAATCAGAGGAGATTGGGGGATGAGGTGGGGACAGTCTGGCGCAGGCATGTCATACATTTATAGCAGTACAGTGGGAGCGTATGGCTGTCATTTCTGCTGTTACTAAGCTGCAGCAATGCCTCTCCGACGCCACTGTACCCTGTAAACACATGCAGTGCTCCTCCAGGGACCTCTCTGTTTAACATGATCAAAAGGGGGAACGGTACAAAATGCAATTTGATGCGACAGACTCCTCGCTTTTGCACGCGTTAAAATTAAAGTGTGTGATATCACCATACAGAGACTGATTCAGACAGAACGTGTTGTTTTCTCTTGTTAAAACTCTTTCTTTGCCACTTTTGGACTGACATAAAAGGGCCATCTCGATACCCAATTCGTTTATTATTTTTGTTAACACTTCACAATAGGGTACCATTCGTTATCATTATTTAATGCATTAACTAACAATACCCAACAATGAGCAAGACATTTGTTACTGTTAGTATATATTTATCTTATCTACATTGTTATAAAATAAAAAGAAATACATCTGTTTAGTTTTAGTTAATGTTAGCTGAGATCTGTTATGTTGTGCCAAAATGTTAGATCAGATGGATCTGCACTTCAGAAATATCAAATATATTAGATTTGATGCTGGTAGCTGAATCCCTGCCAGAAGATATGAGGTAACACATTAGTTTAGGTTCCAATTCTCACTATTAAATAGTTGCTTATTCGCATACTGGGATATTGGCTGTTTATTATGAAGAGCATATCAATACATACCGATACATAACAATTCCTTACTAACTATTAATAAACACTAATTTGGAGTTTATTAAGGCAAATTTTGTTGTTAATAGTTAGTTAGTAGTGAGAATTGGACCGGGGAAGAGCAGAAGCAGGAGATGAAGTGATGATAATCAAAAGAGCAGAGTTTATTGAGCAATCTTAGTTGCGGATGTTTCAATGTGTAGACTTTGTCTAGATGTTAAACTACTTACTGCTTCGACTTTGTGTGACCAGTACATTTACAAGTGTTATTATACCAAGGGGAAAACAATGGAAAATTACTGCTACACACAACATTGTACTGTGATGTTAAAAACCTTAAAATGGAGACTTTATTTTATCTCCTAATTGTGAAGACATAGGTTCCTTGTTGTAAAGTGTCAAGATTTTTAGAGAGCATGCTTTAGAGAGAGATTGGGGAAATCTCTTTAACCATCAACAACATGTCCCGCATCCACCCAGATGATGAGACGGCAGCCATAGTGACGTACTGTAGAATGCCCACTTCACTTCAGACAACCGCTTTAAGCAGACGTTTAAACCTTGAATTCGCACTGCACCAGATTCTCCCCATTGAACAGATGCCGAGTGACAGCACAGACGATTTAGTGTTTTAAACCGCACAACAAACTCAGCCCCCCGGTGTGCATCTGTAGGTCATTTCAATAATAACACAGAGAAAACAGTAAGAGCTTCCCTTAAAGACTTCAAAGTTTTCAAATTAGTTCAGCACTTTTGCGAAAGAAAAAAAAATAATGAGAGACAATGATCTCTGACCTTTACCAATGCTCCCATTCTCTACTGTGATTTGACAGAAATAGAGGAGGTGACTAGATGAAAAACTGTAGGCTGATTGCATCTACCAAGTGACAGCCAAAAATAAGGCTGCAGTCTGATAGACAGCAGAGGTTAGCACCTCTATTTCTTCCAAAAGTGTAGCAAATGCACACTATACTACGTTGAAAAGTATTGATTGTGGTTTTGCATGTCAATCACATAAGCTATTTGTTCATTTCCAGTGCAGACTCTTCAGGTATGAGATTGCTGTCAAATCTGTGGCCAAAACCGATTTTGAAAGCAATGAAAGGTTGCAAAAGACAGTTTGCTATTTTCCTCACAGAAAAAAAAAGGGTTTTGTCGTTTTGCTAAAATTGGCCCTATTTTGCGGAGGGCTATGAAACAATCCAACATGACAATTTGACCTATAAGAAGCATAAAAAACGAGTAGTGTTTGTGTTTGCTCCCAGCTGCATGGCTTAAATGTGTTAATTTGCAGACCTGCACTGTGTGTTTGAGCAGAAAGATGGCCCATAGCACAACTGTATCCCACATGATTTCACTGAAAAGAGTCAGTTATAGGGCTGCAAGCACTTGATCGTGGACCAGAGCTTTGGAGGTATCCAGAAAAAACATCAGTGGATTTTAGGTCAGTCCCTCTGCTGCCCCACATGGAGAGGAGGCCAAGAGCCTCTTCTGCCCTTTAATGTTTAATCAATAAACACCCAGCTCATGACTACAGGCTAAAATTTTTTGGCTGAAAAAAAACTGCATGCATCTGAAAAATGTGACAGGGAAAGGTCAATAGATTTTCCTCTCTCTGCAGGTGTGATTGATTGTAACTGACCAGTGCTGGTGATACAGGACTAAAAGAGCTCAGCCTTTCATTAAAGCACGTCAGGAGTCGAACATCTGGAATGAAAGAAGATGATAACCGATTAGACAGGAAGATCTTGCTACATCTGACCTTTTTCTGTGGCATATTTTACACTCCTTTGTCTCCCTGGCTTTGCTGCTTGATTTTTTAACACACTCCTTTTCATGCCTTGCAATCTATTATTTCCTCTCCTCTCCGTTGCTTTCAGACATCTTTGCGTTTGGATGCAAACTTGTTTTCCTACATAAGTAGTTCTCGGTTTGAACCATTTTGTTCTCGAACGTCATTATTAGCAGCTGAGAAACGGAGCTCAGAATAGAGGATTAATTATGGGCGTTTTGTAGTACTTTACTGAGCGCAGAGCCCATTTAAAGACTTAGCGAGCTGGGGACTTTCCAAAAGTCTCCCATTTAATCTTTTCCATGAGAATGCATTTTCTCCTTCAAATTTAACATACGTATCTCACGCTGCCTAATTATAACTATACAGCAACGAATGGGTTGCAGTCACCCACACAAATATACACACAAGAGAAAGCAATGATCAAAGCAAGCGTGTTGCTCTAAAAGGCCTGTGTTATACTCATTTTACTAAAGGCTCTTAAAACCTTCTTAGCGTGGGGAGAGGGGCATTAGCCCTCAGAGTGCCAGGCATATGTTATTGTTGTCTTGATTGTTTCTGCATGCATATGCAATGCTTTAAATCTGTTCAGCTGAACCAAATCTCAGTGATGCATTCTGGCACCACGTATATAAAGACGTTATCCCATATATCCTATTTGTAACACTGACCCACACTGGACCCAATATATCCGGGTCTACAACAACGTGATGCTAAATTAACGCGCCACACCAGGCAAAGAGAAGATACAATGACATTATTTGATTTCTTTTTTGAAACTATTAACAGTGTTGGGGAAGCTACTCTGAAAACTGTAGTTAAAGTAGTTTAACTACAGTCAAGCTACCCGTTTGAGAAAGTAGTTAGCTACACTACAAGTTACAATCAAAAAGTAGCTAGCTACATTGAAACTACTTTTGCTTTTTGAAGAACGTATATTATAAATAACTGAATAAGTGTCTGTGTAATGTTTTAAGTAAAATATTTAGTGTTTAAAACAAGGCAATGCCATTACGATTTCAGAGTATTGTTTTATTACACACAACACTAAAATATCTCTGACTGTTTGTCAAATGTGCAACAAATAGCCTACAAAATTGCAAGAAAAAAATATAAATCGCAACGTAAATTGCATGTAGAACATTTTTCTCAAAAATACTGATTGAACTTGGACAAATAAGGCCATGGGTAATTAATGTTAGTTTTTTCTCCATCCTCCAAATCTGCCGTCACGTCTTGCTATTTAATCATAATATAGGTGTGTCAACCCACTTCTGTAAGTCAGTGAACCGTTAGCCGCAAGATGCGTGATTGAACAACAGGTGGCGGTAGTGGCAAAAAAATTGTTTCTACTCTAACAAGGAGAAGAATGTCCTTGCATCGCACTGATTCGCACAGGCTCGACAATGTAGCTTTTGCTCGCGCTACACCGCTACTTCCTGCAAAAAGTAGTTAGCTACTGGAAAAGCTACACTGTTTCGTAAAACAGTGTAGCAAAAAAACTGGAGATATTTTGCTATGTTTGCACCGTCCAGACTAAAACGGAGTTTAGAAACTCTGCCGCTCCGTTTTGCGTTTTGAATCTCCGGAGGGTGTTTTAGTGTAGACGAGACAAAACGGAGGACTTCAGAACCGCTGAACGCAGAGGCTGACGCTCGGCTCTATGATTGGGTGTTATCAGTCATGACATATCATTCCCTAGTCATGACTATATACACCGGGACATGCATGCCCAGTGTTGGTGAATGGTCACATGATCTGCGTTTTCAGTCGTTTTAATGTGGACGGAAATCATTTCTAATATGCAGATAAAAGCACTGGTGTGGACGGAGATCGTATTCGTTTTGATTCGCCATTTTAAACAGAAACGCAGTAGTGTGGACGGGGCCTCAGACTGTGAGGTACGGTACCTTCATGCGCAAATGCTAAGTTTTCGGATGCATTCGATTTCTAGAGACCGTATTAATTTTGTTCTGGAGGCTGAATGTTGTTCACGCTCTGCACTGGAGCATACTCGCCACCAACTGTACAGGTTTAGAATTACAGTAACAAGTTTCAATAGATCACTCTCAATGTAATTTGTCAAAATGACGGACAGCCTTTGGATTTTCCCGACACTGTCAAAGACTGAAAATATGCATGTTCAAATGTATATATCATCACTGTAGGAAGTAAAGGCACGATGCAACACTCAGTCTGCAGATAAAAATGTCAGTTTAGGAGCATCTCTAAAGAATTGTGTTGGGCTAGGCTCTAACATTTACCAAGCAGCAGTACAGAAAGCCATAATAATCTAGTTTTAAAGGGATATGAGCCTTGTCTCTTCATCATGACTTTCATTAGATTGTGTCTCAGTAAATTCCACAGGGTGATAGATCAGCCATGCAGAAATGCCCTTGCTGAATTAATAGGTAAAAGCCAAATCTGAAATTCAAATATGACATACAGTAAAAGTAACCCACATCAGTAACGAAACAACTGTTGGCTGTACAACTATCTTTACTCTAATTAAGTGTTGCAGTACTTACTAGAATTGTCTTTTGCCTTTTCAAGTTAAACCGCAGTGCTAAATTTCAGGAAAGACAAAGTCAATGTGTTCAAATGACAAAATGACCCCATATGAAAAATGAAGAGTTACCGGAACTAAACGGTGTGAGTGTCATCAACAAACTAGCATTGAGAAATCCACCACAGAAACACTTTAACACCACAAGTGAAGCAGGGGACAGATTGACTTTCTCCATTTAGGTGTATTATCTTTCAAACCCATGGGCCGTATTGGGCAGGTTGCAGACATCAACTCTCTGAGTAGCTCTCAAATAGAAATCAACACCACAATTTACTTAACTGAGAAATAAAATAAAAAAAGGTAATTTTGTAAAGAAAATTCAATACTTCATAGGGGATTAAACACATATGGCTCAAGGGATGTACCTTTACATTTTAACATTTTTTTTTATTTGTTTGTTTAGACCAAATAATGGTGCTATAGCCTTCCTGTATCTCAATCACTAGAGCAAGGCGCTAGCAAAGTCAAGGTCATGGGTTTTATTCCTGGGAAAACAAATACTGATAAAATGTGCACCCTGAATGCAATATAGGTCACTTTGGATAAAAGTGTCTGCCAAATGCATAAATATAAATGTAAATGTACTTTTCTCAAGACTTTTAGATGCAAGAGTTTACTTCTGCAGTGAATACTGCCTAAAGACAGTATTTGTGTCACTGGTTATGTATGTGCTAAAATATTATGAAGAGTTGTGTCAAAATTTACTGCAGGTAAACTGATGTAACTTTGTCATGCAATGTATTGCATTGTTTTGTTTTTATTTTGTGCCCCATTAAGTCACCAAAAATCTGCCATTTTGTATTAACCACATAATTTCAAACCTTTATGACTGTCTTCTGTGGAACACAAAAGAAGATATTTTGAATATATGTATATATGTGTGTGTGTGTGTGTGTGTGTGTGTGTGTGTGTGTGTGTGTGTGTGTGTGTGTGTGTGTGTGTGTGTGTGTGTGTGTGTGTGTGTGTGGGTTTGTTTATATGATTTATGAGGACACAAGTTTGTATAATGACATGTGTATTACACTGGTATTACAACTTATTGGGTGGTTTATGAGGGACATATCAAAAGTCCTCATAAATCAAAAGGTTTAAAAAACATAAAAAACAATGTTTTATTAAAAAGATGAAGAGAATGCAGCATGTCTCCTGTGATGGTTAGGTTTAGGGATTGCGTTAGTGTAGGGGATAGAATATATAGTTTGCACAGGATAAAATCTATTACGCCTGATGGAGAGTCCTCATAATGCTGTTGCACCAACATGTGTGTGTGTGTGTGTGTGTGTGTGTGTGTGTGTGTGTGTGTGTGTGTGTGTGTGTGTGTGTGTGTGTGTGTGTGTGTGTGTGTGTGTGTGTGTGTGTTCAATGTTTGTTACAAAATGAATAAGTTCATAAAACAATGAATTTGGGGTATGTACATTTCTGAGATTTGCCTCAGCTGTACAAGTGCCTTTGGGGAATTATAAGAAAAGCTGTTGTTGTTTTCCCATAGATGAAGTCTACATTATTTGGACATGTCATTTTGCATGTTGAGTTTTAAGACAAGAGCATATATATATTTTTAGCACGCAACTGAGGTAAAAACTACAAGCTGGCAGATCATTATCCTAAAACAGTGCTCGACTAAATAAGCTGACCTCAAAAACATGGCCTTGTCTTTGTTCTCTCATATTCCTGGTCAAAGACCTGATCTCCCTGCCATTGTTATTTGATGTCTTTTAAACTATGCTGAGTCAAGGGAAAGTATGTTTCTGAAAATACATTTTGACACATAACATCATGCTGTTTTTAGCTGCGATGCTCAATGTTTTTCTGATCAGGAACAGTCTTTGGTCTTTTCAAACAATGCTGAAAGACTTAGTAGTTACCAAAGACAGCATCACTGCCTGGATAAAATGAACGCCTTTGACATCAAAAACAACACCCTATCAGCAATGTATCAGTTATGGGGTAAAAAACAGTAGGGGGTTTCAAAGTCAGGGAGGAACAACTGAGAGAGTGAGAGGAAGATATTTTACACTTAGAAGAAATGCTTTAGTAACCTAACCCAAGCCTGAGGATGCGCCACAGGTTAAATAAACTGGGCAAATGAAGATCACTATCATCAAAAGAAAACTATCAATAAAAGTAAAGTTCACTCAAAATGGAAATTCTGTTATTTACTCACCTTCTTTTATGCTCAGCAGAAGAAAAGAAAGTCGTATCGATTTGTAACAAGAGTAAATGATGACAGAATTTTCATTTTTGGTCTGGCTTTTTTTTGCAATGTTCAGGTAATGCATGTAAACGAAAGATATTCTTGATAAATGTATAGCATAAAATGGCTGAAGTTAGTTATTGTGTCTTTAAAGTCATTGTATTCATCCAAGCCGATTTCTTTCCCCTCAGCTGATCCCCTTGCAGATAGGATCTCAGCCTGGAGCAGTCATCTCTCTCACCGAGGCGATGCAGTGCCATCTTGTGTAGAACATGCAGTTCACCTCATAAGTGCCATTCTAACTACTCTAGATGTCTAAAACCTGAAACCTCACAATAGGCTGAACACATGCGGAAACATCAAACATTTGGAGGTTTTTTTTTTTCTGTAGTGCTGGTTTATTTTTTTTATCTCATCTCGAGACATCAAACATTTTGGGATTTTCCTCTAATCTTGCCCCCATACTCTCCTCCTGATTCTGATACTGCATTATGAGGTTTTTATGAAAGAAACACTAGAGCTTCTACGTTTTTCATAGGAATGGCAATAGCTGTGGCTAGGAAATGAGAAAATAAGGAGCGAAAGCATACATTAGTGCTGTGGTTATACAGTGCACATGTTTGCCTTGTTCTTTCAGGGCGGTGTTTCCCAATCATTTTGCCGTAGTGTCTATGTGTGGTGATAAATAAGATGTATTGCTTTTCCTTGTAAATCAAGAGCATGGAAAAAAACCCAACTGGAATTAGATCCGGAGTTATCAGGTTCCATTCAACAGGAAACGAGGGATGTGAAGGCTTAAATATTTTCGACCCTTTCCATTTTCCCTCCATCCACTCTCTCTCTCTCTCTCTCTCTCTCTCTCATCCCTGCATCTGCAGCACAGCACCTTCGTAAATCAGGCTTAAGGAGTCACGTCACTGATGGACTCTATCAAAAATATTATCACAGGCCTGCACACACTTTTACACAGGATTACGCTCTCCACCGTACTTAATGCTGCGACTACAGGGCCGTTTACATGAACAGCCTCATCCTGCCAGAGACAGGTCACATTTACTGTGCCCGCATAAATATTTACGCCTTACAACAAATTCACTTCTTGGCAGGGCCCAAATATCAAATGGATCCAAACCATCAAAACAAAATTAGGAAGAAGTGAAGAATTTCGCCAAGGAGTCGCAGTTTGCTTGCAATCTAAAATTTAGCCGTTTTGTTTTTGCTTCAGATCATGAAAAGGACGACCGTGACGAGATCATCAACTCAAGGTTAATGTGAAGAGGAGTTGGTGATACACAGCTCCAATCTAGGCCCACTCAGCGCTGCTGCCTTTTCATTTCTAGTGTTCATCTTGTTATCTGTAATTGTTAAGGGATGAGAAGACCAAGGTCGGGGCATTGCCTGATAAGCATTTGTGTGGCAGCTTTGCAAATTGATGCTTATGGTCCAGTGCTGAAGGCTGCCGGCTGAGTATTGTGGGTGGGAAAGTGAGCTGCCTGGGCATAAGACAATACAATTATGAAAATGATCCATTTCATAATGTGTCTTTTAAACATTGACTGATCACATAGCTACACGCGGCGGTAGATGCAATAAGCAAACAGGAGAATGGGGTCTATTTGCCCGGCAAACCTAAATGTAAATATAATGAAGAAAGTGTGCACACCGAGAGAGTGTGTTTAAAGAGCATTGCTTTAAAATGTTCTCATCTCATGGCCACCTCATATAGGCAATAAGCACTACCAATGATGTTTTATTCATCTACATAAGTGAGAGTCAAGCCAGTCCCTGTTGAAATATTACAAATTATCATTTATATTGCTTCATTTTGTGGTGGAGAGTGGCTCTCTTTAGATCTAGTGTAAAGGAGACTGGGTAGAATGGCTCAGGAGCTTTAGAGGTCACAGGGATGACAGCGGGTTGGTGGTGAGGAGATCGGCGAGAGGTGTGTGTTTGAGTATGAGAACAGCAGAGTACAGTAACGTTCATCCATTTACAAGATACAGTGGCCCCACACACATACACACAATTGTAATGATACTTTATTAAATGTGAACTGAAACTGCCAGTAGGGTGGTGGCTAGGCACTTAATTGATGAGTCATTAAGTCATTCATTTAATCAACTGATTTGAACGGTTCTATTCATTCAGGAACAAAACAAATTACCATCTTTATGAAAGAGCCACTGAATCATTGACTTACCTGATTAGTTTCCAGAAGTTGGAGGGCATTGTAAGTGCATGGTAGGCTACATCACGCATGCACTGTTGAAAGGGTTAGTTCACCGAAAAATGAAAATTCTGTCATTAATTATTCACTCTCATGTTGTTTCAAGCTTCGTTCATTTTCGGAACACAAATAAAGATGTTTCTGATTAAATCTGAGAGCTTTTCAATCCCTCCATTGGGAGCAACACAATTTACACATTCAAGGTGTAAATGTTGTTGTTGATTTGCATTGACTTTGCTTCATAAAATCAAGGTGAAACCACTGGAGTCACATTAATTATTTTAATGATGTCTTTTCTATTATTCTGGACCTTGAATGAGTAAATTGTGTTACTACCAATGGAGGGACTGAAAGCGAATGGATTTCATCAAAAATATCTTCGTTTATGTTCAGAAGATGAATAAAGGTCTTGTGGGTGTGGAACAATGAGTGATTGATTGAGTTTTAGAGTTTTGACAAAGATTCGGAAAGATTCGGATTCGGTAACAAAGATTCGGAAAAGCACGTTCAGGTAGATCAACCAATCTACTCAAGAGGAAGCGGGTATAAATAAAGGTTTTCCTCACCTCCTGTCTCAGGACAAGTGTTTTAGCATCCCTCCACCACCCCATCACCTCACACTCGGCTGGGTCTATCGGGGAGAACTCTGGGTTCGGGTAAAATTCTGAGCTCGGAGCCCTCCCCCGGACAGCATGACAAATATGCATAAATATAACTTTAGATTTCATGTTTGTGTGAACTTGTGAATTCACATTATGTGTCCTTTTGGAACAATCACTGGTGCAGTTCATCATATGAACATATTCCAGAAAGTATGACAATCAGCATTTTAAACGATATATTTCAAACTATGAAATATTTAGAGTGTGCTTATGTTATGTTGCTTGACAGTAAATACCACTTTATACATTTTGGGGGGAACTGTATGTGAGTATCTGCAACTACTACAGCTGTAAAGCATATCACACGCATACTGAACTAAAATGATAGTCTTTTCACACATTTCTTCCAATTGATCTTACCATGTCGAAAAGGTTAAGCCAAGGCCGACCTACTAAGCCCAAGATCCACCTATGCAAACATCACTCATCCTGCATTTGTATCCATTTATTTTAACTGAAACCTCTTGATGTAGACCTCCAGTACACAATATGCACAGCTAAACAACAGATAAAGACAGAGATAAAACAAGAGGGCAAGCTATGATCACCATGTGCAGCTGAGATATACATCACAGAACAAGGTTGTCCTGTTGAAAACATAATCGTTATGGCTGCAAAAAAAGGACTTAAAGCAAACTGTGTGGGTTAAATAAAGGTTTGTGTTGCCAGAGGGGACAGGGTGGTAGCAGCGATATATATCACCCAGCAGATATTTTGTCTCTGAGCCTCCTGGGACGGGGAATCTGTGACTTACATGGGCGGTGAGTCCTGTTCTGATGGACAGAGCTGTGACAGGCGGTGTCACACAAGCAGTGTGTGGCGGGTGTGGGCTGGGCAGGAGGTGATAAACTCTGTCACTTTTCCCAACTTCCAACGCTGATGAGAAAGGCATCTACAGCTGTCCTGCCATTACCATTTCAGAGTCTCCACCTGCACTGAGCTTATGATAACCAACAGCTGGTTAGCCTGATAAACCAGCATCTCCTCTGGCCATAAAAGCAATTCTGAACATTGCTTTGCAGTTGATATATGGTGAATCTGAACACAGTGTTTGGGCAGTGTGTGCATGTCTGTGTCTCTCTGTTTGTGTGTGTGTGTGTGTGTGTGTGTGTGTGTGTTTTAGACAGTGAAAGGTCATGGGTAATAGTCTTGAATGTGGAGGACTCCTGCAAATCTGGATGTGACGTGCTGAGCTGATGGCCTGTCACTGTGCCATGAATAGCCCTGCCTCTCCAACAGAACACACACACACACACACACCATTTGAGCTCCAGATAAGAAAAAGCAGAGGAAAGAGACATAACAACAAAGGAATGAATAAACAAACTAAAAAAAGAATAAATAAATATAGAGGAAGAAAGATGAGAGGAAGCATGAGTGGAAGGAAAGAATGAACAAATAAACAAAGGAAGGAAGACAGGAGAGAAGGAGAGGAAGAAAAGAGTGTATGCCTTAAGGTTGAGTTGAACGAAAACATGAAACAAATGAAAAAAGGAAGAAAGAGAAGTAGAAAGAAGCGAATGAATGGAAGAGGGAAGGAAGAATGGGCGAATGAAACGAGTAAATGAAGAATGGTAAGAATGGAAAAAAAAATAATGAAAAGAAGGAAAGAAGTAAGGAACAATAAGCATAAGGAAGAACGGATGAAAGTAAGAAAAGAGTCAACATATGAACAGAATAAAAAGATGAATGAAGGATGGATGAGTAGAAGGAAAGTGAACAAATAAACAAAGGAAGGAAGGAAGGAAGAAAAGAGTGAATGAATGAAATAAACAAACGAATGAATGAGGGGAGTAAGAAAATAGTGAATAGTGAAAAAGAATGACAGGAAGAAAAGAGTGAATGGAGAAAAGTAAGGAAGAAGTGAAAGAAGAAAGAAAGAGAAAAGAAAGTAAATGAAAGAAGGAAGAGAGGAAGAAAGAAAGAAAAAGAAAGAAAGAAAGAGAAGAAAGAAAGAAAGAAGAAAGGAAAAAAGAAACGAAGAAAGAATGAAAGAAAGAATGAGAGAAAGAATGAGAGAAAGAAAGAAAGAAAGGAAGAAAAGAAAGAAAGAAAGAAAGAAAGAAAGAAAGAAAGAAAGGAAGAAAGAGAGGAAGAAAGAAGAGAAGAAAGGAAGAAAGGAAGAAGAAAGAGAAGGAAGGAAGAAAGAAATGAAAGAAGAAAGGAAGAAAGAAAGAGAAGAAAGGAAGAAAGAAAGAAAGAAAAGAAGAGACAGACAGACAGACAGACAGACAATAGAAGAAAGATAGAAGACAAAGACAGAAACAGACAGAAAGACAAGAGACAGACAACAGAATAGAACAGACAGACAGAAGAATAGAAGACAGACAGAATAGAAAGAATAGAGACAGAAAGACAGAATAAGAACAACAGAAGACAGAATAGATAGAAGAAAGTACAGAGAAAGAAAGACAGGAAGATAAATAGAAAGACAGAAAGAAAGGATAAGACAGAACAGAAACGAAGAAAGAAAGAACAGAAAGAGAAAGAAAGAAAGAAAGACAGAAAGGAAGAAAGAAAGAAAGACAGAAAGAAAGACAGAAAGGAAGACAGAAGAAAGACAGAAAGGAAGAGACAGAAAGAGAAGACAGAGAGAAAGACAGAAAGAAGAGAAGAAAGAAAGAAGAGAAGAAAGAGAGAAGAAGAGAAAGAAAGAGAGAAAGAGAAAGAGAGAAAGAAGAGAAAGAAAGAAAGAAGAAGAAGAAAGAAAGAAAGAAAGAAAGAAGAAGAAGAAAGAAGAGAAGAAAGAAAGAAGGAAAGAAAGAAGGAAAGAAAGAAAGAAAGAAAAAGAAAGAAAAAGAAAGAAAGAAAGAAAGAAAGAAAGAGAGAGAACGAAATGAAAAAAGAGAAAAAATATTTTTGACGGATGGATGAGTGGAAGGAAAGTGAACAAATACACAAAGTGATGGATGGGTGCATGGGTGGATGGATGAATGAATGAATGAACGAACGAACAAACGACAATGAAAAGAGGAAGAAAATAGTGAAAGGAAGGAAGGAAGGAAGCTCTCAAATGAAAAAGAAGACAATGAAGGATGTACTAAAGAGAGACAGAAAGCTCTCTGTGTGCGGTTGAATACAGGTGGAGTAACTCACAGTGGCTTGTGGCAGCAGGATTCAGTATCTGGGATTCAGCCATGATGCAAAAAGCTCTCTCATTTAGAGCACAGCCCTGTCCCATCCAGAACGCATGCAGGGCAGCTCTGCCTGGACCACCACTCCCTGCTTCTGTCTTTCAGGGAGTTTCAGGGTGTGATGGGGCAAAGCAGAAGCATTCTGTTGTCTTTTTCCATTCCCTGATTTATTTATTTATTTTTTACAAATACAACTGACCCTAGCCTTCAGTAAATATTTCAAGTAAAACAAAATGAAAAGGAGAGAATTATAGAAAGAATGCAGTGATAACACACAAAGCAAAGAATGTGAATTTTTGTGCGCCTGTCATCGTTTAGTGTTTTAAATTACAGCAATATGCTGTTTGACATTCGCTTATTATTTATCTCCAGCTCTGGTCTCGTTGGAACTCAGTCATCTCAATGCATGGCCTTAGAATAAAATAGAATATTTCTAGAATATTTTTTTAATTTATTTTTCTTTTGTTTATTTTAAATTGAACTGATATTGAAGTACATTCAAAATTAGATGGGGAACTTTTGCTTTTACACCTGTGTGATATAAATGTCCCTAACTAGTATTTTACCACTTACCAGACCATTGGCATTATCTCCTCCTCTCTTTCACTCTCAAACCTCTGACAGCTGTAACAGCTCATATCAAGGTGTTGACCTTCAACGTGTCACTCCCTTTTTCATTATCCGCATCTCTCCTTGTCCCTCTTCGTCTCCCTCTCCACCTCTCTCTCTCTCCATCCTCTCCTTTCTTTCTCTCAGACCCTGTTATCTGCCTGCGATCCTCTGCTGATAACAATGTCTTTTATCTGCGGGTTACCTGCACAAAGGGACCTCCGAATTGATCAAATGCCAGGCGGCTGATGAGCCCTCAACAGAGTGCTTTTCCAAATCTCACAGGGCCAGAGGGGAGGGCGGACTAGGAGATGGGGACATGGCGTGCATCTAAAACACAACTCTAGCAGCTCACCGGACATTCGAAAGCCATTAAAAACGCACAATAAACACACACACACACACACACACACACACACACACACAAAAACACTGGCATTTGCTGTCATTCTCTCTAGATATACCCCCATTAGAGTCCTTTCCTGCTGCCTGCTGTGAAGCCTTTCCTTAATCCCGAAAACTCCCCCACACACACACAGTGGAAGACAGAAGAAGAAGAGTTGTATTAGAGCATATGCTATTAATTTCATAGCTGCATATATCAGAGAGCATAGTTATGGAAGCTTGTTTCCACCACAGAATAAGAAAAAATAACCTTTTTGTCTCACAATTCTTTTTCTTGCTATTCTGAAATGCCATATGTAATCGCAGAATTACAAGATATAAATTTGAAGAAAAAAATCCAAATTGTTAGATACGTATGAACGAGAAAAGCCACAATAAAGCCACAATTCCCGTTTGTGGGTGAAAATTCAGAGAAAAAAGTAAAAAATGCGATATGTAAACTCCATTCTTACAAAAAAAAAATAATTCTGAGAATGTAAACTCACAATTATGGGTATAGACCCCTTTTGCGCGAACGTCACAGTTACATCACGGCACTAACTGGAGACAAAACGAAGTGAAAACTTTAGGCGGCCAATACAAACCAGCACAGATTCGGCAACATAATAAGGAGCTTAAAGGGGTCATGAACTGGCTTTTTAAATTTTATTATATTGTTTTCTGAGGTGAACTTATGACGTTCGCTTGGTTTTTGCATTCAAAAACATAAAAATGAATAACTAATAAGCTATTTTTACCCTAGTTTTAAGACCAGCTGAGAAACGCATGGTTTTTATGGGCATCTCGCACTGAAGACTTGGAAGTAAATGCCCACTGCTGTGAGTGGATAACAGTTTTGCATATTATAATGAGTTTTTCAACTTACCTCGTAAACGTGCAATGTTGTAAAATGGCAACCAGAATGATTCGCCCATACATGTTCGACCCTAGAGTCCGTGTGTTGCACAATTCCTGTCAGATCGGTGGGTGGGGCTAAACTGGCCGTGTTGAAGTAGGAGTTGATCTTCTTCTGCGGGGTGGTGTTTTATCCTCTTTGACGTTATAGTTCCCCACTTTTAAAAATGAGTCGTTTGCAGAGGCTGGTGTCAATAAAACTTTTATTGGACTAACAAGGACGTTTTCAGTTCTGAAACTTAAAGGATATTCTTATAATATGATGACCTCTTAGATGTCAAAAGCTCAAGGAAAATTAGATTTCTCAGTTCATCACCCCTTTAAATTATTATTACTATTATTAAATGTCATCTTGTTGTGTTGTTTGGTGCAAGAATTGATGCAAAATGAATATGCTGTATCTGGAATTTTATTTCTAGAAAATATTCACATCATTAAAATAGCACCGTAATGTCACTCTTTACATTGTCGTTGCTCGCCGCTGGCTCGACAGAACTGCGTATTCGTACACATAAGTCTTGTACAGAGACTATTCAACACATAGTTATAGGCATCCAAAGATTCTTTTCAGGATAGGTGTAGAAGTCAGGCCACTCAACCGAGCTAACGTAGCGTTAATCCTGTCAGATCGTCCATGCACTGAGTGAGTGTGTAGGCGGCTGACGGGTCGGACAATCTGGATTCCGCCCATTAAAAATAACTTTTGGAAATAACAATCGCGGTCCTGGCACACTGAGTGACCTTACACATTAAGGTCACATTAAGGTAAAATCGGATTTTCTCCAGTGATTGTTAAAAACAAGCTAACAATACTTGCTAACTAGCGTTAGTGAATCGGCCAGAGGATCGTTCTGCCTCCACCTAAGCTCCGCCCACAAAAAAATGTCACCATGTTTACCAACTGATAAGGGGTCTATGCGGTGTGACTTACTCAATTGTGAGAAAAAAGTCACATTTCCATAGTGGAAAAAAGCTTCCATAAGAGTGCAGGGATGGAGGAGAGAACGTCATACCCTGATCTACCTAGAAACAGAGAGCTGGCTTTGATATACCGTCACCATCCAAAAACCCCCCTCCATGTTTACAGGAACACTTCCATTCCTCTTTTCCGTTCACTGGTGTTATGCGCACACGTGTTGCCATGTATACATAGCATGTTCATCTCTGCAAACCAAACCAAACTGTGCTTGTTTGGATCTGCCTATGCACCTGAGACTAAATATGCCAGGATATATTTGGAACTCAGGATGCGTGTTTCTGTTGAAAATACACCCCTCACCTATATGCATACACACAAACATGCACAGCTGGGCACAAACACTGCCAGTGAGATGTCTTTGACAAATTAAACCCCTCCCGCCTCACCTGTCATCTTACTAGTCAGCAGGGAATGAGCAGGCTCGTGTGTCTCTGGATAAACCAAATTCCTCATCTCCGGGTTCAGTCCTCCTGCACGGCTTTGGCCCGTGTTGTGCACTGACCCCTCTCATGGCACAGACATAAATAACCTATGCTGGGTGAGAGGACTGCAGTGGCCACAGACGCTCTCGAGAATTCAGGCAGCAGACACTCTGCGGCAATATCCAGCACTTCCAAGCTAAAAGCGTGGCTGAAAATAAGCTGAGTAGCGCTTTGGGTTTAATGTTCTGTTCTGAAGAGCAGCAGGGAGAACAGAGCTGCATTATCATCCCTCATCTTTAAAAGCTTATATTCAGATTTCTGAGAACAGGCTCTTTATAATAGACTAAAATAGCAAGTGAAATCTCGACACTACTAAACATCATTTTCCTAATCAGAGTTCTGGCTGCTTTCCCTGTAAAATGAATCATTAAAACAAGATACATTTACTTGACGAGTAAAAGTGTGTAATATATAGTAAGACTTTGATTTCACACAGTATCTCTTGAATTAAGTGTAATTTCTTTTTCTCCTTTCCCGCTGGCAAATTATTTTCCCATTTTCAGCATAAATCTCATTAAATGTTGTTAGATTGCTTAAAAATAAGAAAAGAAAGAAAAATTGTCAATGGTGTAAGAAAAGAAGTTCTTTGTGTTGTCATTTGCTCAGCCACAGATTGTTCTAAACCCCTTTCTTTCTTCCACAGAACACAAGGAGAGATTTAGCAGGATGTTCACACTGCTCTTTCATACAATTAAAGTAAAGGGAAAGAAGCACTGACCAAAGCTATAGTAAAAAAAAGACCCAAATGTCATTAATCACTGAAGATCGTCCCCATCAATGTCTCTTCAAATCCAGCCCAATCTCACAGGAATTCGTACGAATTTTACAAGGTGGTTAATTCATAACAATTCATACGACCTCACTCGTACGAATTAGTATGATTTTGCTAAATTGTACATATTTTACGAATTGGCCAATTCGTACAAATGACCTACCCCTTACCCCGTCCCTGAAACCTAACCATCACAGTGGGTTTGAGACAAATCGATACAAATTCGTACGAGTGAGGTTTTCTGACATCAGCAGAAATAACTGAAATTTTCATTTGAAAATTTCAGTTTATTCATCTCACAAAGCTATGGCAGAAGACCAACATATAGTCAATGAGATTTTGGTGCTTTTTATCATCCATGGAGCTGTTAGTCTCATCCAGTCACATTATGGAAAATATTCTGCAAAACATCTAAATCATTTCAAAGAACATCATGAAGATAAGTAAATTATCAATTTTTGTGTGAACTAACCTTCAGGAGCTTTGCTCGATCAATAAATTGTTTTTATTCAGTTTGATTTCTAAGTAAAAAGTTGAAAGTACAAGGGCTGTCAAATGATAATCACGATTAATCGCATATAAATTATTATAAATTAAAAGGGCGGCAGTGGCTCAGTGGTTCATGTAGGTTGACTACAAACCGGAAGGTTGGTGGTTCGATCCCCGGTTCCACCTGAGTCAGAGAGTGTAGAGGTGTCCATGAGCAAGACACCTAACTGCTGCCTTCCGACAAGCTGGAATGGCGCCGTTACTATGGCTGACACCGCCGTCGGTGTATGAATGTGTGTGTGAATGGGTGAAATGTGAGGCTATGTAAAGCGCTTTGGTGGCCATTAGGTCTATGAAAGCGCTATATAAATGCAAGTCCATTTCCATTTACCATAAATTATATATAAATCTATATACAGTATATACATGAAAATATTTCTTAAACATATACAAGCATGTGTGTGTATTTATATATATAAAATAATTATACTGTGCACCCACATATATTATGTAAACACAAACTTTTATTTTGGATGCGAATTAAATCGTGATTAATCGTTTGACAGCCTAAAAAGTACATTTGAAAATATATTTAAAACAAGTTATAGTCATATGAAAACTCAAACTAATTGCCTCAAGTAACGTTTCTTGTAATGTTAATAACATATTGTAATTAATAATGACATTATCTTTTTTTATTGTTTTATATACTTTATTAACATCATTGATAATACAGGAAGGAGCCTGATTTCAAACTTGTTCCGTTAACCACAGCTGTGATGCAGTATGCACTCGACAAGAGATAGTCCTCTTTATTGAGTGTGCCTTGTCCAGGCTCCAGCCTGGAACAGTGGGAAGGTATTAAGGAGTCAAAACAACTGTCTCTGTTTCTCCTCTTGTTGCATCTGTGCTGGAACTAATCGTTGTGTCCCGCTGTTCTCCAAAACTACACTTCACAGCTCTTTTTCTGAGGGTTGGTCTGGTAATCACTTCTCCACCAGCATGCACCGCTCTGGACTAATTAAGCCCCCTGAACAGGTTCTGGCGAAACGATTCTTTAAATCTCCCCTAACTGATGTGATGCCAGGGATGTGAACAGGTAGACGGTAGGCTCTTAGGGGGGATCTGGCAGACTGTAGAGAAAGAGTAAACTTCCCACAGCAAGGGCTTATGGGACTGCAATCATCCCCCTCTCCACCCCGATTGTGGATCCCAAATGAGAATGTGAGCCTTCCCAGAGCAAAACAGACCTTATTGGTGCTGGAGAATGCTAATGATTGTTTATTCTCTCTTTGAGAAGGTGATGGGGGGAGGGGGTTGGAGAGGTGATTGATTTGCTTCATTTGCTGTGATATCTATTGTAATTGTTACCGTGTTTGACAGCTGTGCCTTGGGCTTTGGGCACATGCAGAGAAGGAGAGTGCGCTCGTGGCGCTCGCTGTCGCTCCCCTTAATAATGGAGTGATTTGTAAATATGATTTATTTATTTGAAAGTTATTAGAGGCGCACAGGCTTTATTTGTTTTGTGTCTGACGGCTTCACGCGAAGGCTCCGGAGCCCATCACGAGCGTGGCTTGGCTTTCAGTGACAGCTTGTTTTGTGCTTTAATAACGACAACGGGTAGCGACGCTGCCACAACTCACCACTTTCATGCTCACTTTACCAGAGGCTACGAGTAAAAAAAGAAAAAAAAGAACACAACTTAAGTGCGAGCTGTAACTGTCATCGACACTCCCCTGTCTCCTGCTGACAAATTTGACAGCTCTGAAGCAAAACAGTTGCAGGTAGCTGAGATAGTGGCGTTATCTTTGTAGATGGCAGGCCAGTTCTGAGTTATACCTGCCTGTCACTTGTCTTTTAGAGGGATCTTCAGAGACAACCGTGTAAAAATAGCTCGCCTTTAGAGTGCTGAATACCGACTCTGTCAATATCTATGAGTTTTTTTTAGACAGACGATGCACAATGTCAGCTCCACCAAACAGACACTTAAACAAAGATGCACAGCAGTTACCACCAACTAAAGTAACGGAAGTGTGACAGCTCCTGTATTCATACTGAAAAGTAAAAACTGTGATTTGTCATATACATTTCACAAATGGTTAAAGCTCACATGTGAAAATCTGAACCTCTTTTTGAATATTGAAGCTTTGTTCCATGTCAAAAAAACGTGTCCATTTTCAAGAAACGGCTGAAGACGCACTTGATCCATTAATACTAACACTTTATCTTCTATTCTATATCTATTATCTTTAATAATAAAAAAATACAGGTCATGTGTTAGATTAAACTGGGAAGGGTCATAACATATTGTTGTCCTATTGTTAGTTTAATTGCTTCCATTATTCTAATTTGTAAGTTGCTTTAGATAAAAGCGTCTGCTAAATGAGTAAATGTAAGTGTAAAATGTAATAAAAGGATTTGGGCTGTGTATAACAAATTTGTGGTGCCTTATTCAAAAAAATGAGAGGTCTACTGGATTTCACTAATTTAGGGCTGTCACTATTATTTTGAGATTAATTGAGTAATCGATATATTTTCTGTGGTAATAAAAATAGACCTAAGCCTTTAAAATCCATATTTTTAAAGGGGTCATGAACTGGCTTTTTAAATTTTATTATATTGTTGTCTGAGGTCAACTTATGACGTTTCGCTTGGTTTGTGCATTTAAAAACATCAAAATGCATAACGCTATTTTTACCTAAGTTTCAGCTACCTGAAAAACGGTCGGTTTTTATGGGTGTGTCGTACTGAAGACGCCCACTGCTGTGAGTGGATAACAGTTTTGCATATTATAATGAGTTTAACTCAGCCGTCGGTGCACGTGCAGTGGGGAAAACGCCCAATGTTGTCAAATGGCAACTGGATTCGCCCATACATTTGACCCAGAGTCCGTGTGTTGCACAATTCCTGTCAGATCCAATATAGACGGCACAGCACATTCTTTACTTTTAATCGGTCTGCAAATCCAGTCTTGTTTACAAAACAATCCTCAGTGAAATGAAGCGAACAGACAACGATGTTTTACCCTCATCAGCTGGAACGTCATTAAAAAAAAAGTTTATCCCTGCAGTCCTATTGGAATCCAGAGGAAGCATATGCAGCGACTGTCTTCCACAACCATGCACTGCACAATATTCTGTATTGTTGGTAGCTCGATCCGGTTTGTCATCACGAGGTAGGCATGTATGTTTGGCTACTTAGCTATGCGTGTAATGCGCGAATCGGTGGGCGGGGCTAAACCGGCCATGTTGAAGTAGGTGTTGATCTTCTTCTGCGGGGTGGTGTTTTATCCTCTTTGATGTCATAGTTTCCCACTTTGAAAAACGAGTCGTCTGCTGAGGCTGGTGTCAATAAAAGCTTTATTGGACTAACAAGGACGTTTTCTGTTCTGAAACTTACAGGATATTCTTATAATATGATAACCTCTTAGATGTCAAAAGCTCAAGGAAATTTTGATTTCTCAGTTCATCACCCTTTAAACTACATCATAAAAATTGTCATCTCATGTAGGCCTACCTCATGTATTATAACATGCCTGCAGAGGACGCCAATGCCTGAGGTTGTTACACTCTACAGCAGATCAAATCCTTGTTTAATATTGGCCAAATTACATTTAATTTAAATATGTGCTTTAATATTCTGCAATGTTACAGTCACTGTAATTTCTTGAACAAATATACAGAGTGTTTAAACTTTGAAATCACACTGAACACATACATGCATACCCAGGTGAATGTTTTAAGCAATCCGAACACACAGCATATACAGAGACACATGTAAATGTTAACCGTTTATTCAGAGAACTCTCAGATGCACGTGACCTAGGGCTTAAAAAAATACAATTAAAATTCAAAACCGTATACAACCAAAAAGAAGTAACAAAGCATTTGTGTTTATTTTAGATTTCTGCTTTTCATTATCGTGGACACTCTTTTGTGCCATTGCCCAGAATGAAGACTATTATGATATGATCTAAATCGATTTGATGCATCTAAACAAATGTTGTGGTCGAAAAAGAAAAAGTATCAGAAAAGAAAGCTAAACTCTGTATCTACACATTTGCGAGTGCAGATCCTCTTTAAATGCTCATGTGATCACTTCTGATGTTCCATCCCTGAAGGAATCTAATTCTGGTTCCTTGTCCTCGGAGACAAAGCCTGCAGCTCAACAGCAGGTGAGCACCTCCCTCTACTGGAGTCAAGCGGAACAGTGCTGCTTCACTCGCTGCTTCCTCTCCAATGTCCCTGTTCTAAAGGGACGTCTGGCATTCTTCATGCGTACAATGAAATATGCAGCAGCCACTCAAGCAGAAAGGGCTTCACTGACCTGTGCCATGTGCTTCATACCAACGCACAGGTGGCAATAGCTGAGGTGACCTGTTCCCTCCCACTGTTTGTATTACTATGTAAAATAAATCGATGTCCTCCAACACAGCATCTCAGGGGAGGCGAGAAAGAGAGAAGAGGGTCGGTCTGTGTGTGTGTGTGTTCAGGTACGATGCTGTTTTACAATATCAGGCACATCAGCACCTTGAAATACACTGACAAGAAATGGATCTGCTTTCGGCAGTAAATTGATTAATTCTGGAGTGTCAAAAGGAAGGACTTCAGATTGCCAGTGGTCTTTAAGGTAATATGCTACGACAGTTTAAGAGTCATGAAATGCATCGCAATAGCCTTGAAGTGGAGAGGTTAAAGTGGAGGAGAGAGAGAAGAGAATACAGGAATGAACGCTCCTCTCGTCGGTGCGCTAGCATCTTTTCTCTGTGCCAAGGTCAGCGAGGCTGAAGAGGAGGCAGCGGCTGTCTGCTGCTATAGGAATTGTAATCAATTCTTACATTTAGAGGGGAGCAAAATCTGAACAAGTCGCTCAAAGGAAGATAGATGAGAGAGCACAGCCACAAAACACTCAGATCAATAATATTCATAGCGTACAGAGAAAAACCCCAATAAATTACAATTTTAATCAATGATCTGTAGAGGAGATGTACAGAGACATGCTGCAGTAAATTTGCCCTTAAACATTGCAAAATGCATTATTCAGAAAAGCGAGGGAAGGGGGTGTTTGTGGATTTCTCAATCTGAAGTGCCAACATTGTGCTTCCATTGCTTCACTGTTTATCTATGTGTGTAGGTGGGATGTGAAAGTAAGTGAGCATAGAGAGTAATATATTAGGACGAATGTAAAATCTCAGAAAGAGACGTGTGGATGTCCAATTAGAAGCTAATAAGATAAATAATAATCATAATTATGTTTTATCACGCTGTGTCTGAGCATTTACGACTGGAGTCTCACAATGGAACACGAAGGCAAAATAAAAGAGGCAAAGCTGAAGGGAAATTTTTGAAATAGCCCCTTTCATTTTAGTCAACGTGACAGTGCTACATCTTCTGATCCCAGTGCTTTATAATTTGATAAGGTGACAATACAATCTCAGTGCCACAAACATTAAGCTCCTTCATCTCTGTTGTGCAAATTATGTTAAAATGTGCGGTTGTTATCTTAAAGGGGTAGTTCTGTCATCATTTACTCACTCTCATGTTGTTCCAAACCCGTATGACTACTGCTTTCTTCCGTGAAACACAAAAGGAGAAAATGTGAAGACAATTGTTTCAATGATCTTTTCCATGCAATTCGAATAAACTTAGAGCTTTTAAACATAAAAAAAAAACAGCCGGGTAAAAGCATCAAAGTGGTCCTTGCATATACAATAAGTCTGAATAGAGAAACAGACCAAAATTTAAATTTGTTGTTCAACGACAGCTTTTCTCTTCAGTAAGATGTTAAAGTGTAATTTTGATGATTTTCATTCCTAATTTTGTATTGTTACAATGTTCGACAGAGTGTTATTAATGGAACAGTTATTATAAGAGTGGGTTTATCGCTGAAAATATGTGTCGTACATTGTCTACTCTTTAAACAGCACTATGGTAAAAATGGAAAACTATGGGCAACAGTTTTCATCCCTGTATGTGACAGTTTTTCTCTTTGTTTAGTCTAAAACAATGTGTTCGTGGTCATCCAGTTTGAAATGTTATCTACAAACAAAGATATTTCAAATTTCTGTCATGGCGTTGTCTTCGTATTTAGGATTCTTTCAGCCTAATCACTGGATCCATATCACTGGACATCTAAAAGTAACTCACTCCCACTAAATGTTTACTTTTTAAATTCTTGCTCATTGGAACAATACAAATTCCATACCATTATGACTAAAATGTTTGCTATAAAGTATGTTCTGAGTCAAGCAAGTTAGCATTTGACTCTAGTAAGCATAAAGGCTCAGTTATACTCCAGTTTGGGTGCGTACAACAGCTGCGGACAGCGCGGAACATGGACTACTTGTGTTTATACTGTCTGCTGAGGTCCGCTCAGTGAACGCGTTCCACACATGCGCAGTACATCGGCTGGGACAGTAGCAAAGACATGCTTTTTCAAGCTTTTTCTTTTGCCTTGACCATAGACTGTAAAACATAGGCCTTGACAAACTGGTCCCTAATATATTTCTACTTCTGCCGACACATACTTTGCCTAAACTCTCGCTAATTTCCCTCCAGGAATTATTGCACATCTGTTTATGATCCTTTAATGATGGGTTGTCGAGGTGCGGGTAGCGACGGACTTCTTCGCACAGCCTCTCTTCGAAATTGACGTCCATTTTTTTACCCTCCGCGTTTTGCAGTTTTAATCTAGTAGTGGCCGCGCGTACTTTGACCGCGCGGTCACAAAATATGGGAGGCACACGGACGTCCGCAAGGAACCTCTGGACAGACCCTCCGATGACGATTTTCACGTCTGTGCGGACCCTCGCACAATTGCGGAGCGCGGAAATTATAACACAGGCTGAACACCATAGCAGATTGGTGGGAGTGGCCTTGGACGGCAACATTATGGGTCCTACCTAAAGAGGAAGAGAGCAGTTTTTGTTTTGTTTTTTGTTTTTCTGGTCAGGTAGGACAGATTTAAAATTGCTTTTTATGGTATAAGCAGACTAGTTTTATTGAAAACCCTTTTTGGCAGCAGTGAATTACCCCTGAAACTGCTACATTATGAGTAAGTGCATTGATTATTGCAATGTTAAGACTCAAAAGATTAAGACACCACTACCTCTCTCATGAGTTGGCCGAGAAATGTTAGGGAGGATGTCACCATTTTAGTGATTTTGAGTGAGAAATGGTGTGTGCTGTGCTGAATTTTGGTCTGTTTCTGGCACAAAAATATAGTATGGAAAACAGAAAATTTTGTATATAGCATTTTGCTATATGGACTTATATATACAAACTTATTATGGCACTTTTGCATCCTTTTTTAAGTTTGAAAGTCTCTATTCTTTGTAAATGGATGGAAAAGAGCATAGAAAACAGCCTTCCGTTTTTCCTTTGTGCTCTGCAGAAAAAAATAAAGTAACGTTGGTATGAAATGACAAGAAAGCTCAGTAAAAGATGAAATAAATTTCATTTTTCCCCTTTAAGGAGCATCTGTATTTCTATCTGAACTGTACTCTTAAAATATTGTTGTTGGTGTAATTCAATGTTTTGGGGTGATTTACACCTATTAAATAATATTTCTGCCTTGAGTAAAACTACTTAATCGAGAATGTTACCACAAAACCATCTTCACAGTGCAGGTTTTATGAGAAATGTCAAGTTCTATAATACAGCCCTATTTTCCCCCAAAAGCCTGTAAAACGTGGGTGGCATTCCTCAAATCTCCCCTATATAGACTCTCTGACAGGGTTTTAATGCCACCAGTAAAACTTTTCAAAGTCGCAGTGCTTCCAGGAGTCGAGACATGTGGGGTCGGGGTTTTCCGCTCAGCTGGAGAGGCAGCCACACAAAGGTGGAGCAAGCCACTATCAGTCCCTTTGAGATGATAACTCTGCGAGATTGGCTCTTGCAGCGACAAACGGGGCAACGGAGACTGCCATCTTTACATTACTGAGAAAAGGCCAATGCCGACTGACAGCTACAAATGAGCCCTGCTTCTGAGCCTAGACACAATCACAGCCATCTAAACCCACACTGACGTTTTAATCCTCCCGAAATAACCTACTCTGAAATTCTCCCACAGAGGCAATGAGAAATAGTGTGTGTGTGTGTGTGTGTGTACTGTGTGCGTGTGTGTATGCGTGTGTGTATGTGTAAAAATCAAGAAATGGGATGAGAAGAGCAGACATTGAGAGGGATGCTTGTGTGAATATCCTGTATGAGTGCAACTGTGATTCTAGATCAGTGGTTCTCAACTGGTTTTGCATCACAATCCAGACTTTACAATGAACATGGGGATGGGTGACATGACCAAAAGTTTATATTGTTATGTCATTTCATTTCACAACAACAGGCCTACATCACATAATAGGTAACTTTTCTGGGAAAAAAAAAAAAAAAAACATTTGTTACAATATCAACATTTTGGATAGTAGTGATACAGCAAAAACGCTGAAACTCTTATTAATTCCAATAAACAGGGGATTTGGGTTTTATAGGTATATCTTATAGTAGTATTTAAATAAGAAATACTACTAAATTAAGTAAATCAAGTGTATACAAAATACAAAAACTACAATTGAAATGCTTTAATTTTATTAAAGTTACAAAAGTTATTCATCAAGAGCCGTGAATGTATAATGGAAGTTATAATATTGTTATAATGACACAATCGATTTTTTTTCCCGTTTACATTCACTTTACACGATTTATTAATCAACTGTTTCAACTTGCACTTGCTCAGGAAAGTGCGAAAACTGTGTGGATATATGGATTCTCTCTATTTTGTATGATACAAAATGCTTCAAAGCAACTTTACAGGGAAAAACAGGAAAATAATGATACAATGATGATGTGTGGTAGCTCTAAAAAGTCTGTTTCTGCACTTTTTAACTGACCATCAAATACAAAATGACTTCAGTTCAGCTACTGTATAAAGCAGCTCCATAGAAAACAGTGACATCCCACCCCAAGTGTCCTCAACTAAGGGACACTTAAAGCTACACTGTGTAACTCTTTTAGTTTAATCTAAAGCTAAAACACTTAGTTCTTTCAAAAATATATGTGGTCATTAATGTATATTCTACTTTGTTCAAGTAATAAAGTATATATCGGTGAGTGATATGGCATTGAAAATACATACGGGTGAGGGTTATAATATCGGTAGCCATGTTGCCCCTCCATCTTGAGTGTACATTAGCCAAAGAGGGACATACCCGTTAATTCAAGTCTTCGCCTTTCGCGATTACGTTCGAGTTAACACTCTATGGCTGAGGTCAAACTGGAAGCCATGTTAATCTTGGACTGACATTGGCCACCGTAGGAGTTAAAACGAATTCGGAATTGAGAGGAGCAGAAACTAATATTCACTGGATGATCATATTACCTTTTCACTGCTAGATGGGGGTAAAAATCACATAGCTTTAATATTAAAGAACCCAAACTCCATCGGTGACAGAGAAGAATAGTGTGTAGCATATACCTCCATATTGCCAAACCCTAATTGGACACCATCATGGTACCAAAATAGTGAACTAAACTGCATAACGTCCAACAAAATGCTAAGTATCTCGACACCTATGTGACAAAACACACAATGCCACAAGGGTCAAGCTGGACTTGCTGCGAAACCTTACTTAGCCTAATCACAAACAGCCAAACAGGAGTGTTTCCCAAAAGCATTCGTTAGCCAACAATAGTCGCAAGTTCCATCGTTATTAGCATAGTTAACGAGTCTGTGTCCCAAACGTCAATCGAACATTCGCAAACAGCATCGCAAAGTTGTGTGGTTTAAACGACAGCTCTCAACCTGTGGTTAGAGGCATTGTTTCTATATTGCAACACATTTGGAGGTAATAAATCATTATCTTGAGCAAAAGTCTGGTACAACCGGTGTCTTTTATTTAGAAAACATACAAATGTAATTTACGTCTTTTAGTTTGTCAAAAGATTTAAAGTAACGTGTTTGAAGAGTGCGCATGTGCGAATGTGCTCTACTATGAACGAGCTCATAAATTGAATTTGGTAATAAAGCAAAAGCAACTGAGAACAATTAGAGATAGTAATCAGATGACATGTCTATAATTTATATAAAACAAATCTAGCATTAATCAGATCTCAAACAGTTTCATTAAAAGTAGTTATTTTCCACCACGTGTGAAACTAACATGGTTGAACGATACTTTGCGACAATGGGTTTGGGAAACAGTTGTGACTAGCTAGTTGATTTTTCCAACGATGCATCGTACTATGATGGTAGTGAATCAGCGAATTACGTCGTTATACACTAAAAAATTAACTAGGGAGGTTGTGCACTTTACATAATATATTTATATATAGTTTACTTGTAATTATTGTGTTTTTTGATTTTACATGTTTTTTTTCTATTAAGGTCTATGCAATTGTGTCTCAACTTGACAGTACAAAATCCTAATGTGTTGTCTAAACACAAACCATTTATGTTAAGTAAAAAAGTGTACATCCAGAGGGTGGCAGTATAGCTGCGAGCCGACTGCCATTTTGCCCGAACTTAATTTTTATTGTGTTCAATCTGCTTAAATCTACGAACAACTTAAGTTTACTTAATCCGTTTGTGTTGGATTACATGATTGATTTGTGATGCCTTAACTGAAACTGGGCAGTGCTTTTAGTTCCCAGCATGCTTTGCATATGGTTGAATTAAGAGAGAATTAATGTTAAAATTAAGTGTTATTTTATGTTTTTTTTTTTTTTTTTGAGAAATTTAGAAAAGGGGAAGACTTGATAGTGTGTAATAGTGTTTAATGTTAAATTATATTGGAATTGACCCTTCGCTGAAGCTCTGCCCTCCCCTAGTTACTGTTGCTACGCTGTCAAGCTTTCACGGCTGGCCCATCTATTATAGTGTGGATGCACCCGGTGTCAGACATTCCCAATTAGATAATTAGTAATTTTCGGTGAACAAGTGAAATATCTGAGAGTGCAAGACAAAAGGCACTACAGTATGCATTTGAGGGATATAGTCACGACATTATATGCAACCGATTAGAGAATCATTTCTTAAAAATTGAAGTTAAAGCCTAACGTTATAGTCCCAGCGCAAGCAGCAGCGCCTCATATGCCGACCGTTCAAATAGGAAACACAAATTGAGGAACAGCTATGTACACAGCAGGGTATGTGAAAATAATCTTAATAATTATAAATCAAACAGCTTATCAATAAATATTGTGGAATAACACTAATACCGGGAGAGCCGCGAATCGGATTGGGTTAAGTTACTTAGTAAGGGGTAACGTTCATAGGACGTCGATTAACAAAATGCTGAAAAATATTTTAAAGTACGTTAGTGAGCCTTTGTCTTGTCTCTTTAATCGTCTTATTTTACGTTATCATTATGACCAAAGAACCATCAATATTTACAAGCAATAGGTGTTCTTGTTAAGCATGTCGACATTTACCAGTAGTTGTGAATGGGTCATAGATGCTAGATCACGCCAATAATTTCTCCCCTTGGCTTTTAGATTTCCTGGAAGGAAAACAATTCCTCTCCCCGTCCAAACTTTTAGTATAACAGTTACCGGTATCAGATTTGCACAATCCATACGCACAATGCTTTGGCATGTTTCCCTCGTTCGAAAGCTTGCCAGACCTCCGCGCATAGATACGGTTGCTAAGACATGATTGGCCAGTGGCGGTTTTCAGGCGTGGCTCAGCGAAGGGTCAATTATTGAACCATTTCAATTGAAGTGGGTTACCATTGTGGAGAAGAGTGGAGCATTTTGTTAGGCTGTCGACTGATTTCATTATTTTCAATTGCTTTGAATGAAGGAGCATGTAAACCTAATATAGAGCTAAAGTTTATCAATTTAATTAAATGTCACTGAATCAAATGAAATATAAATGGATGAATGAATATAATAAAATGTCTTTGAATCATGTCAGGAAGCCTTTAAAAATTCACGTTGAGACTACTTACATTGGGTAATTTAAAATTACTAGTGATGGGAAGTCCGGTTCTTTTCCGTGAACCGGTTCTTTCGGACAGTTCGTTTTAATGAACCGGTTCAAAGAATCGGTTCACCAGTTCTTTTACGTCATCACGTAATGACGTCAATTCTATCAAACTCGCGGATAAAAATACTTTAAATTAAAGGCATTTGTAATTAACTTCAGTTAAATAATAGTACTCATCGTCATAATCATCTTGGATAAGTTTCTTACATTTACATTTTGCAAACGAACCCTTTTGTGAATGTGCTAACGTGGATGTTTTACATGTTTTAAATATATAAAATGCATAAATGGTCTTCATCATTTTATTTTTCATTAAATAAACTTACATTTCGCCAATTCGCCCTCTCATTTAAGTCCTGGGTTCACCCGTACTGCGTGCTCATGTATCAGCACAGGATCAGTCGGCCGAAAGAAAGTTCTGTTCAGAGACGGTGCTATCACGCATGCGCAGTATCTCCAGCTCATCGGTTCTCGCATCGAACGTGTCCGAAAGAAACAGTTCTTGGTTCTGTACTGGTGATTCAAGAACTGCAACAACCAGTTCTCAACTTGAGAACCATAGCATAGGCCTGTGTGTGCTGAGCTGAAACCTGAATAGTCGACAAAACTAGAAAAACGATGCATGTCTGACTCCAATATAGCCTTCTGTAGCCTAGTATTCAGTATACATGTTTATAATGTGTTAACATAACGAATTAAACATATATGTTTAATTCTTTATGTTAACACATTATGAACATTTGCTAAGCAGTGCACCATTAAAACCTTGGCAAGAGTTTACATCAAAGATTTATATTGTTACTTAGAAATTAAATGAGCTGTTCCTGAAAATATTATTTTAGTATAATAATAAATGTTTAGTTTGACAGTTTTACAATCCAATCATTGTTTCCAAACTTTAAAATAATACAGTGATAATACAGTAATTATAATGATAAACATGTTTCCAAAATGTTTTATTTTGTTGCACTTACTGATGTTCAACTAAATACTTAGGAAATGTACATTTCGTCCCTCAGAAAAAAATTGCACGCATGCTCAGCTCATCAACTCATCAGTTCTCAGTATGTCGAACGTGTCCAAAAGAAACAGTTCTCTGTTCTGTACTAGTTATCCGAGAACCGCTGTACCTGTACGTTCGGTACACGCATGCGCAGCTATCAGCTGCTCGTGCTCATCACTTCTCTCAGCACCAACATGTCTCAGTTCAGTGAACTTTTTGAGTTACTGGAATAAAATGTACTCCTGGATATTGGTTTATTTCGATTCGGAGGGACTGTCAGGCATGTCTGAAAACTTTAGTAACTTGTGTTTCAGCGCTGACGCAAGACGCGAATCTGTTTCGAACGATTCAGTCCGATTTAGTGTACTGGTTCGAACCGGTTCACTAAAAAGAACCAGGTTCAAAAGAACGATTTGTTCATCGATAATTCTACATAATTCATATTATGTTGAAGTTACATGAACAAATTATGTTTGTTTAACGTTAATCCAGTTATGTGGAACCTGTTGACAAATTAAAATTAATTAAAGCCAACATATGTACAACATAGTTTTTTTCGAGTGTACGGGAAACGCAACCCAGAACAGCACAAGAGCCAGTTCTCTGTTTTGGCACGTTTTCACCCTCCAACACCAAATAAAGTGTAATTTAGAACTAAATGAGATGTTTCAAATTATATCCGATTCAAAACTTTTACAAGTCTCTCCCGTCAATATTTGATTATTAATACATGACTGATCCAATGATAATTTAGGGTGTACTCACACTAGCCAGTTCGAACCGTGCCTGAGTGCGTTCTGACCACCAAAGCGCGGTTCGTTCGACTGAGTATGAGTGCTCCGAACCGTGCCTCGGCTTTATTGGCCGGCCCTGGCCTGCTTGGAAGAGGTGGGCAAGAGCACGGTTCAGTTGGGACTCGTGGCGCGGTTCGCATGCAGTGTGAGCGCTAACCGTGCTGGAGAATGGAACAAGACGTGTGACGTGCAAACCTCCTCATACGAGCAGCACGATTTCATGAAAACCGGTGCACCATAATGACGTAAGCGTGATTCCGGCACGAATGCTGCTATATGAGTGCAGGCCAGCAGGGGAGGGGGGACTATTCAACTCGGGCCCGGTTCATGGCAACTCGTAGTGTAGGTGGGGCTTCCAGACACTACCATGTTTTTTGTTTTGTTTTTAATTTGGCTAGCTTTTGCTATTGACAGATGAATTTTTGCCAGGACACAGTAGAGTCTGTTTGGATAATGAACTCAAACAACAAAACTGGAAATGGGAAGTGGAACCATTTAAAAATGTATCAACTATACACAGTTATATGGTTAATTGCATTTTATTATTTGTATTTAGGTTTTTCCCTGTCGTCTCATGATCAGAACAGACCTGTGACCACCTGTTGGGAATCACTGTTCCTGTAAATGTGCATTCTCCCTTAGAGTGATCTATCGTCTGCAAGGGCACAGAGTGAATGCTGGATGATACCCTTTAGC
Source organism: Hybognathus amarus (assembly GCA_030378365.1). Lineage (NCBI taxonomy): Eukaryota > Metazoa > Chordata > Actinopteri > Cypriniformes > Leuciscidae > Hybognathus > Hybognathus amarus. Next base: position 172,029 of record JAQIUQ010007764.1, read on the forward strand.
TGATGATTGGAGATATGTCTTAAAGAGATGACAGCTCTCACTTCATCTAAGGGCTGGGAGAGAGAGAAACAGATTGTGCTTATATGACCAGGGTCCTGTTAAGAAAGCCTGTCAGAAGTAAAAGAAGCATAATTCTGCCGTAGCTGAGTGACACAATGACATAGAATTCCAGAGAGTGAAGAAACTGTGTGCATGTTTGTGTGAGCAGGCAAGGAGAGAGAGAAACAAAGAGAGTTTTGCACCATGCACAAGAGGATAGAAAAATGCCACAGACGTGCTTGGTATTCAAGTCTTCATAATCAGTGTCTGTGCATACAGTGACACGGATAGAGGAATTGCTTCTTTCTTTTACGAGTCTCTCGATGCTGTCAGAAATTATCACAAATAATTGTACACACAGGAAATTAAGAAATATGACAAAAATGACAAATGTATGCATATTATGAGGAGGAATAGATATCCAAGAGTGTCGAGGGAGGACTTAAGCAAACTCTGTGTGATTTACTAGGGCATTTAGTACACACAGGAACATTTTGCCTGCATGGAACACAAAAAGGGAAGTGAGGAATATGAATGTTTGGGGTATTTAATCGTTACGGTTGACTGGAAACATTGCTATCTGTTTTAGAGGGGGGGATTTTTTCATGTGTCTATAGCTTCTTATTATTATTATACAGTCTGTCCCTTGGTGGCACATTTTAAATAACGTTTTATATTTGCACAGGAACAAGTCTGTTTTCCTTGTCGATAATATGCTAGGGAGTATTTTGTCTAAACTCCACTTTGCTTCTGGCTTGATGTTCATAGTAATTTGTTGTGATGACAGCATATCACTTTTCATTCCTTTAATATTGCAGCATTTTTATCATTCAAGGGCTTTTTGTACTCAAGACTGCAAAAGCGCTAGTGGGAAAAAAGCCTTAATAGAGGAAAACAGTAAATCAGAGACTTTTTATTATAAAACTTTCAGTGGAAGTATTTAAATATCACACATACTATTATACCGTCAGCTCTCTCCAGACAACACTGTCCGGGAACTATTTAGACATAGCAATAAATTACAAAATGTTTCAATTCAGATAGTGAAGAAAGACATGACTCTCCATTTGTACAACATACATAATGTCAAAACAAGGCTAAAACATGTATTTTTTTTGTTTCATTTGTTTGTGATTAGAAACATAGTCGAGTAAGGAAGAAATGAAACATACTGTAAAAGAACAAGAGATGATTTATGGAGATCCAGAAATTATATAACTAAATTAAAGTACCCTTTAAAATGGTTCAGGCAGCAAAAAAAAAAAAAGAAAAAAAAGAAGAGGACAGAAACCTGCAGTGCAACATCTACTTTAAAAGTGACCTTTTGCACTTATTAGTGTATGCAAAATATCCCTTCCAGGGATTGGGGGTTGGTAATGAAGTGTTTGGAATAAAATGAGGACAGAATGAGTGCTGGTGCTATACCTCATGTGGCATCTGCTCCAATATTATTGTTAAGGCCCGTACACACCGGGACGAATATCAGCGCGCGTTATTCTTTAGCGTTTTTCAACACGTTTTCGATGTTCACACCCAAGCGATTTCTGCTGACGATGAGCTGAGTGAACATGAAATTCATTCCCTGACATTAGATGGCTCCAATTTGCTCTGCAATACAACTCCATAACAGTTCTCTTTTATCAAGATGTTTGTAGTCCCTATCACGTTTGTCATACAGTTCTTTATGTTCTAGCACCAGCATGAACAGCGGCTCTACATTCATCTTGCCCTGCATCTTCCTCGTCTTGTTTCTTCCTGGCTGTGTAGATGGTGACGCATATATCTTCTTCACCGTTGCATATGTGTGCTCGGCAAGACCGTTTTGTGTTTAAGCACTGCCAAGTTATGTTTTACTGTCTCTTCAGAAGATCCAAACACTGTGAGCAAAAGCGCCAATCTCATTGGTCGGATAGTTTTTGACGCGGCATGTCAAACTAAAAAAAATGAACCCCGAGGCGTTTAAAAAAATAAATGATGCTTTTACGTGTCGGTGTGAACACTCACATTGGCGCCCTTTGTTTAGTCACGATGCGTTAAACGTCGCGAATAACGTGTGCGAAATTATGTCCCGGTGTGAACAGGCTTTTAGAGCAGGACCGTCATTCCTGAAACCTGTTCAAGGATCACTAAGATAAGACTCTACTTTTCTGTCAAGCTCAAAACAGTAGCCCAACGACTACAGCACACAGAGAGATAGAAACAGAAAGAGATGAAGAGCACTAACAAAGTAAACTGAGATGAGGTCCCAAGTCCTGAGAGGCTTGGGTTTGTTAGCAGCTCCTCCTCCTCTTCCTGAACATGACACTCACTCCTGCACACTAATTGGTCCCGCCAAAGTGACTGAGAGTAACCTTCTTTACTCTCTCTGACACTCATCTGGGACGAGCTCAGTCCTCTCGTCCGCCTTGTGGGAGACAGCACTGCATGAACTGCACACAAATTATACACACACACATACTGGCACTCGTACACATTGTTCATCCGCCAATGAACCCACTACATAATACATGATCAATCTATCCTGTCTGATTTAGTCTTCTGTGGCAATCAGACGGGACTGTGACTCAACCTTACAGGTCAGACCAGTTCCACAGAGGAGATTTAAGCATGTTAATGTTTGTTAAAATCAGAAGCCTGTAGATGCTTTCTAGACTACAGGATTTTGACCAATGTAAAAGTTTAAGTTACTTTGTAAACATACAAGAGTAGAGGGGTTTCATGCTGAAGTAAACATGTAAGGTAAGTTGAATTCACTGAGTCACAAACAAAATTAACAATGGAATGAGAATGTGCACTTCACTTCGTATAGCACCAAAACACTAATTTAACAGATTCATTGATAAGCAGGCAGTATTAGGGTGTGGTCACATTTACCATTGTTCGGAAAATTTTAACAGGCAAAATCTAATAGTTTCAATAGGAATTTTTGCAATTTGGAAATTTGGCATGAGGGCAAACGATTTTCCCATGCAGATATCGCAACAGGTCACCTCAATGCGTTTACCGACATAATGCTGCTTGTTTTAAGTATGACAATGGATTTTTGCTGCAAAACTTAGCAGAAAATTGTGACCGCACCTTTAGACTAAATAATTACAGGCCAAGGAGTCGTTAGATGCAGACGTGAGAAAAATGTAAGATGCAGCGCGGACGAAGAGTAAAAAACAAAACAAAAAAAAAAGCCACAGCAGAACATCTCAAAACAGGCTTTTATGAAATATGCTGAACGAAAAATTCTGAAAAAGCAGAATCAAAAGCTACTATTTTTTTAAATGAAAATAATAATATAATCACCCTGGCTATAGCTAAACTCTTCCTCCGACAAATTATTTTAACGCTATACAAACTCGATGCTAGCCCAACCCCAGGCTTTTTCTGATTGGTCCACTATTTATAAATTAACATTGATAAGTTCTGCTGTGCGTAAAATGTTGAATTTCTCTGAACCTGACACGTTGTCTTAAAAATGAAGCGCTAATGTGTGAGACGGGAAAAAGCGAGACGCGGAGAAACGTCAAAGATGTTCATCGAGTATGTGTTTAGAAAAACTAAAGTTTTAGCAGTGCAGTGGAACACAAAAACACTGTAGAGATGTAGTCTCACTTCTGACCAGATCTTCTGGTAATGGGTTCAACTGGAGCTCAAAGAGCAAACACAAATAATAGAGTACTTCAGGTGTGCACATTAACCAGAGTAACTCCAGTGCTCATTTAGTGCTCGTCAAATCGTAGCATATAAATCAACTGATGATGGAAGTCTCTTAATGGCTTTAACCAATGCTCACATCTCCAATCTTAAGAGAACAGACAGAGATATTTACAAAATAAATGTTCTGCAGATTGGTTATTGAAGAGTCACAATTCTAGTTTTGATAAACCATCAATGTACAGAGTTTCTCGAGTTCCTCGGATACCAAGCTCTCATTATCTCTCATCAGTCCAAGACAAGGTCCACTGGAATGCCTCTTTCTCTGCCACATCTCGCAAATAATAACTTTGTCCATAGTGGTCATCTTCATCACAATGATTTATAGATCTCAAAGAGTCAGTGAGGAGGCTTGTGGGATGTGAAGATCTTCTGATTTACTGTCTTTTGGCAGAGCAGGACTTGCAGCATTGTTGACCGTAGAATTTGTGATTACAAACACCGTGCTGAGGCACCAGATGACACCAGCTGAAGAAGTCGATGCAAGGCTGGCCTTCTGTTAATGGGAAAACACATAATGACTATTATTTATTTTGAACCTTAAAAACAACAGTGCACACACAAGCACTCAGTGTTTTTGTCAGTACTGTTTACTCTGAATAGATACATTGTGGTGATGTTGCAAACCACTTGAAATCACTGCACCAGCATACTGATAAGTACCTGACCTGCTCTCTGAAGGGCCTCGCTCAGTTTTCCCATGAGAATAAACAATTATACAGACACACACTTATGTGTCTGTGGTATGTGCCTTGTACTACCAGAAAAAGAGATGATCTCTGCATTCTAATTATATTTAACCATAACAATTATGATTTGTTAATTTAAATGATATTGTTTTATCACACGAATGTCAGTTTTTCTTATTGTTAAATAGTGGAGCACAATGTCTTTTGACCTACTATGGTCTTAAATCAACAAGTAAAAAGTGCACTACATAATGAATAAATGTAAACACCAGTGATGTTTATCAAGCTTCATAATTGATTATAATACATATGTAATCAAGACAACAATCACACTTAACACTATGGAAAATATACATGCATTTATGCAATTGGCAGATGCTTCATCCAAAGAAACGCAAAGTAAATTCATGGTATGCATTTTATCAGTATATGTTTCCTGTGAATCCAACCCATGACATTACTAACATCACGCTCTGCCAGTTGAGCTACAGAACAAGACATGAGAGTTCATAAATTCAGAAGTATGTCCACTCAGGCATTGGAGGTACTGTTAAGTGAGATAACATTTGCGCTAAAAGTTGGGGTGGCGTTCAAGGTGGCAACCGAAGGTGAGAACCTCCCTGTGTTCTGTGGTTGCATCACATGAATGTCGTGGAAATAAAATTTTTCTGGGTGTGTGCTATTCTAAAATGCCAAGGAAGGAAGGGAGCTAACAATGGGAGTAGATTAACTAGTTTCACTTCACATTGTGTAAACAGTCTGGTTATGAGGCTGCTTCTATTTCAATCTGCAGCACAAGCCCTATCTAGGCTCTTGTAAATGCTAAAATGCAATGTACTCCCATGATGGCAAAGCTGAATGTTCAGCACCATTACTCCAGTCTTCAGTGTCACATGATCCATTAGGAATCATAATAATATTCTGATTTACTGCTCAAGAAACATTTCTAATCATTATTACCAATGTTGAAAAAAATTGTGCTGCTGAGATTTCTTTTCGGATTCTTTGATGAATAAAAACGTCCAGACTATGATTTGAAATAGAAATCTTTTGTAACATGATAAATGTCTTTTTTGTCAATTTTGATCAATTTAATGCATACTTGCTGAATAAAATTATTTATTTATTTTAAAACGGTAGTGCATGAAGTCGCTTTTGGATTTAAGTGCCTTTTAAATGAATAAATGTACATTAAAAGGCCAACCAGCTTGTACCTTTATGTTTGGGTGAGAGTGGTGGGACTGGACCAGGACAGAAGTACGTATTGCAGGCCCGTGAGCTTATGGGTCTCAGATGGGGTAAACAACCCACTGACGGACGCCCATGTCTAAGACACTGAATGCTCCGTGTCTGCACCCCACCACCACAGGACACTGTGCACTGAAAGACACATGAACAGGACAGGAAGCTTAGAGGTCTGGCAGAATAGCAATGGAACAGATCTCTGATTGGTTATACAGAGCTAGTTGTGCATACCTGCAGCCAAGGAGAGGAATACCAGCCCAGAGTCACAGAAGTGCCGCCCCAGTCTGGGCTAGGCTGAAGGAGCTGGGTGGCGGGGTCTCTGGGCAGGGGCCATTATTACAAGCTTGCTTGAGGTCCGCTTGGGGCTTATGTAGGTTCCTGCACCTCCTTGAAGGGTACTCAGTGTAGCCTCCTTGGGAGTCTTTCTCTCCACAATGCAGCTCTCGTCTCCTTACTCCTGCTCCACAGGATGCCGAACACTGCGTAAAACAACCAGACAATCAGATAATAAGGTATATACACATACATATGACGTATGTTGTACATATGGATATCTATGTGCCATTCGATTCCACATTGTTGCTAAAGATACATTTTACTTTGTACAATCTTCATATTACATCCCTGCAAAGATAAAACCGTCAAAACATGAGGGATTGTGTTTTTAAGCATGTAACCCATTATGTTGATTAAATGTGTGACCTGACCTGGACACACCAGTACTGTAAGTGGTGGGATATTTGGTAACAGTAAATCTGTTTCAGTGTGGAAAAGCAACTTTTGTAAACTGCTTGAAAATGCTAGTGTGAACGGAGAGTGTTTTGAAATAAAAACGCCATGTTCTGATCTATCTGGTGAATATTTGCTCATTCTACATATGAACCGTTTGTGTGAGCGCTTCTACGTAACCTTTGCTATTCCTATGAGGGGCCTTACCTCTCCCCAGGCGGTAGTTATCCACTGCAGACGTCTCATTCTTGGGGCAGCGGCTCAGCACACAGGTCTCTTGGGCTTTGGGCTTCAGGTGTAATTTACACATGCTGTCAGGCACCACCACAGCCCTGGCACCTGGATCAGTGCTCCTGCAGAAAACACTGCGCTCTCTTCAACCCTCGCCCACAGGTCTTAGAGCACTAGAGAGAATGAAAGAAGGAAAGATAAACAGAGAGAGAGAGTTACCCTCATGTGGTCTTTGAGTGATGTTAGTTTAAACATTGTAAAGGTCACAGTGGCATGCAGTTCACCTCAAACAAGAGTTGAAATGAACTCTTGAGACAGGCGGTGTGAACTCATTCTGACCTTTAGAGGGAATTTAGTCAATATCAACTACTACTGCAAAAACTTCTCAAAGATTTCAAACTGTTTATTCAAAACATGGATTTATGATTTAACATGTTGAGCAAGATTAAACTGAAGAAAAAAAAAGGTTAAAGAATTCAACATTGCTAATGACGAAATGAAAAAGGGGATGTGTTTCAACAGTCTCTGTGGCTTGTGTGTGTGTAAATGGGAAGATCAAGTTCAGAGTACACAAATATAATATTGCAAATATACACATACAGGCCAAAAAACAACAACCAGAAAATATATTACAAAACATACCGTGTTTAAAGTACTCGTTTATCTAAAGAAACAATTCCAAGCATCACTAAAGTTTCAGAGAGGTCATTTGCATGGTCATTTCTTAAGTCCAGAATAGATTCTTATATAAGCAATGCAACAGTGAGAGGTATGTGCTACAAGTGCAATAACAGCAGGGGGCAGTAGTGTTTTAGCACTGATGTGATATAGTATTCAGGGCATCTCAAATCTTCACCTCATATTTGGGTCATTGTTTTGTACTTTTTTTAGCCCTTTTTTAAAACTGAATACCCTTGTGTTGCAATTTAGGTAAGTATTTCTATAAAAGGGTATAGCAGAATTTCAGAGACATGTTCTGGTTAAGCTCAAACAACTAACCTTTTTAAATTATAACTTGATTGCTTACACAAAGGTAAGAAAATGAACAGGATCAAATTAAAGAGCTAAAATTGCCCATTGTTCTATTTTAATATATTTTCAAATGTTATTTATTCCTGTGATGCAAAGCTACATTTTCAGCATCACATTCTTCAGAAATCATTCAGATGGTCTGATTTGGTGCTGATTTGGAAACATTTCTTATTAATATCAACGTTGAAACATTGAGCTTGAAAGGTTGAGGTTGAGGTGCTTGATAAATTTTTTTGTTCAGGATTCTTTGATGAATAGACAGTTCAAAAGGACATTATTTTATTATAAAAAGTAAACACATTTTCTGCAAGTCACAAAAGATTTTGATTCTGTCACTTTTGATCGATTTTATGCATCTCTTCTCAATAAAAAGATTTATTTTATCATTTTATTGATTTTATTTTATCAATTTATTTTCTTCTTATATATATATACAGTATAACAGTACATATAAAGTAAAAAATCTATTTATTTATTTATATATTTTATTATATATTTATTTATTTATTTATATTTTTGCTGGTAAAGTGTTTTAAAATGTTAAATCTTTGTCTGTTTACACCCCATGATGACATCCTGTTATGTAGGTTGCATGTGCATGTAAACATACCTGTGACCAGGAGCCAGTGCTCCACTCTGGAGGACATGCCTGTGTGTTGCAGGGCTGTAGTTGAGCCGGAGCCATTACTGGACATAAGGAGTGAGCCGTCACCTCTTCACGCTGGTATGTCACCTTCCTCATGCAACGGATGTTTCGTGTCTGCTGCCCGCCTCCACATGTTGTACTGCACACTCCCCATTTGCCTGTCGTCCAACTGTCAAGACAAACAAATTGACCTTCATTTGTGAGCCTTATGTTTGAACATTTCAACATATTTTAAAAATGGAAGAGGACACTTTACATCCATATGGCACAGATACTTGACACACTTAAGACACACACAAGGGTTTCATTAATGATCATCACATTAGGTAGATTTTGTTTAGATTATGATCTGATTACTCTGTAAACGACATGATGGAAAGACTAATAAAAAAACGCATACTGTCTGGTACTGGGCATATACTGTACACCACACATCACATTTCCAGCTTAAGTGTTTAAATGTTATTGATGGATGCACACCTCCTGAGTTTATAAATATGATTTCTAATTTATGAAATTTTCACATGACAAAATATTTCAAAACACAGATCTGGCAAGTAAAGGAGACATTCCAAGCTTCTGTAATAGATTAATCTGTTTCATTGCAGAAATATGATGAACAAAAGCTGGGATTAATCAATGGCTTCTTACTGAATCCTCAATATGTCAAATTTGCTTGCTTTTTGGCACTTTTGTGATAATGCAATAGTGCCCTCCTATGGCCAGTCATTTGTAAAAGAAAAAGGTTAAGCTATAGTCAGAAAGTGCAAGTCACATTGCGAATGCACTTTTTCCGTAGCACACTAAAACACATAAAAATAATAACTAAAGCATTAAGAATTGACAAAATACTGTATTTCAGTTATGTACTCAAAGTTATTTCAGTTCAGGTTTTCACAACAAGGACATTGTTAACGTTTTTAATAAATACTGACACATATTATTGAAGCATCACTCCAGTCTTCAGTGTCACGTGATGCTAAATTATTCGAATATGCTGATTTGCTGCTCAAGAAATATTTGAAAAAAAAAGTTCTGCTGATTAGTATTTTTTGGAAACTGATACTTGAATTTGACGATAAACAGAAAATTCAAAAGAACAGCATTTATTTGAAATATAAATCTTTTATAAAATTGTAGGTGCCTTTACTGTCACTTTTGTTTAATTTTTCCTGAACAAAAGTATTAATTTCTTCCATCAACATAAAATAAATCTGACTAAAATTAGTAAAATGTGTATATTGCATTTTGCACTTTTCCATCAAATAAAATGTTATTTTTGTGAACTGAAATTTACTTAAAAGGAAATGACATGACAAAATACTGGCTACACTGATGCCACAGCAGCTCTCTTCCAGTGCTCCGATTGCAACTCTGTCCTTGCTTCTCTTGGCTGTAGATGAAAAGAGGCTTTTAAAATAGAGCTGGGCAGGCCAGGGAGAGATTAGAGCAAATGACAGCTATGACAAGAGCCGTGGCCGCAACATCGGACAGACGCCCTGGGTCGAGTTCTTAGAAGACCCGGTTCCACCCAACCACTCACACAGACCTGAGCCACGGAGCTGAGAAAAATCCTTTAATTTTCTCTCCAGCCATCTGACAAATTGGAGGGAGATGGTTAAACTGCTATTTTAAATGAGGGAAGAAACACGATCCACAGCACAATATGCCTTTTCACTCCCCCTCGTGCTCTCCTCGCCACATAAATGACAATGTGTCATTGGTCAAAGAGCTGACATGCCGTGCCTCACTGCAAACCGCTGCTGGCTCTTGTTTTAATCCTGTATTTCTGGAATCTTTCAATAACTTGCATATTTCAAGCCATACAATTAAAGGAGACATATCTTTGGGGACAATACAGTGGACTGCTTCACATTTCCGGATACAGTCTGATTTTGCTGGCATTTTTTCCATGTCTGCCCAAAACGATGCACCCATAATTCATACTTATTCAAAATCACTTTTTAGCATTCTGTGTGGAATTCCTTTGGTTTGGAAGCATTTGTCAGTTTAAGAGCTCTAAGAGAACCATGTATTTTCCTAAACCCACGCGACTTTGTAATCTCCTTCGCTAAAAATATCACTTTAAACAAACCAAAGCTTGTGCATTAAAAACTTTAGGTATGTTTAGTTGTGTTATATAGGAATTTGTCTTTACTGTTATTCATTACAGTAGTCTTTGTTTTTGTTTTGTTTTTAGTGATCATGTTGTAATTGTCAACCCCTATTGCAAAGCAGGTTTATTGGCAAAATTTACAGACTTTCAACTATTTGCAATGAACAAATCAAGCCAATAGCTCAACACAAATGTTTCAAGTGGTTTCCCCAAATTCAACTAAAAATGCAACTTTTAATGACTTCAGCAGTCTCAGAATTATTCAACACCTTCATGGCAAGCATCTTTAATAATTAGTAGAACACCATTTCGCTGTTATGACCTGCTGCAAATGAGATGTAGAATCCACTGTAGAATCTTCCAGGACTTCTTCTGCAACCAAGTGGAGTTTGAGGTATGCTTGGGATCATTGTCCTGTTTGAAGGTCCAATGTCGCCCAAGCTACAGCTTCCTCACTGATGCCATGATATTTTCTCCTAAAACTTCAATGAATTCATCTTGCCTTCCACATGCTGCAGGTTTCCAGTGCCAGAGGATGCAAACCAATCCCAGAGAATCACCACCATGCTTAACTGTAGTCTGAGGGTTTTTCAGCATATGATTCATTCTGCTTCTTTCAGACCTACCACTGATTCATAGCGCTGAAAAGTTCCACTTCTGAATTTGTCTTGTGCTTTTGGGTCAGTAGTAGTGTATGTCTTGGAGTTGCATGTGTTTAGTTAGAGCCAGTGCAAGCTGCCAGTGTCAGTTGACACCAGGCCTTACTGTATGTCTTTTGCAGTCATTCAATGGTTTTTCTGAATCTGCTCAGAAAACTAGCTCTTTCACTGTTCTTTTAACTTTGAACTTGTGAACTATGAACTTGTGAACTACTACTTCCAACAGTGTCTGTATGTCAAGCAAACCTGATGTAACTAATGAAGCCCTTGATTAGTTGCATCAGGTGTGCTTGAGACAACACCTGTTTTGCAGATTTGTGCTGTTGCGAGGGATCATATTTAGGTGGTTAAAGGGGTGATGAATTGAGAACTCAAATTTTCCATGAGATTTTGACATCTAAAAGGTCATCATATAATAAGAATATCCTGTAAGTTTCAGAACAGAAAACGTCCTTGTTAGTCCAATAAAAGCTTTTATTGACACCAGGCTCAGCAAACGACTCGTTTTTAAAAGTGGGGAACTATGACGTCAAAGAGGATAAAACACCATCCCCGCAGAAGATGATCAACGCCTACTTCAACATGGCCGGTTTAGCTCCGCCCATTGATTCGCACATTACACGCATAGCTAAATAACATAGATGCCTACCTCGTGAGTTGTGATGACAATCCAGATTCGAGCTACCGAGCAATACAAAATACTGTGAAGTGCCTGGTTGTGGAAGACAGTCGCTGCATATCGAGGGCTTGGAGCCAGAGGGGCGTAAGTGGCATTTTGGGCGAATATGAGTTCTTTATATCAAAATAAAGGTCTCGGTGAGCTCTATCCAATGGTGTCAAAAATACCTATCTGAGATAAACTGTATTGAATAAAGCAACAAAAAGGCACATCTGACATATTTTACTTTTTTTTATTTTAATTTTTTTTAGAACATTGTCATTGTGTTAATATATGCCATACATTTTTTACCTAAATACTCATTCATGTAGGTATGCCTGTGGTTGAAATGTTTGTGGTTTAAGGTTATTAATACAGGTGATTGAAATGTGGTCAAAATTTTGTTTTGTCTCTCCTGTAAAGTTTGTTAAAAGCCACTTACGCCCCTCTGGCTCCAAGCCCTCGATATGCTTCCTCTGGATTCCAATAGGACTGCATGAATAAACTTTATTTTTAATGACGTTCCATTCCAGCTGATGAGGGTAAAACATTGTCGTCTGTTCACTTCATTTCACTGAGGATTGTTTGTAAACAAGACTGGATTTGCAGACTGATTAAGATTAAAGGACGGTGCTGTGCCGTCTATATTGAATCCGACAGAAATTGTGCAACACGGACTATGGGTTCGAATCATTCCAGTTGCCATTTTACAACATTGGACGTTTTAAAAACAATTTCCCCAAGTGCATCGACGAGGTAAGTTGAAACTCATTATAATATGGAACACTGTTTTCCACTCACAGCAGTGGGCGTTTACTTCTAAGTCTTCAGTGCGACTGTCTAAGTCGTCTTCAGACGAGCCTTCCATCATTGCCTCCAGGCATTCCGATTCTCCATGCATCCGGCCAGTTCGTTGGTGCTCTGGGCTCTCGTATCCCTCTTGAGTATGTCCATGCATGTTCAGCGTGGGACGTCCTCTTGACCGATGGCCATGTGTTGGTTCCCATAACACCAGCTCGCTGGCTGGCAGCTCTCGATGCCTTCGGCAATGTCCTGCAAGTCTCATTCTCCTCACAGCAATCTTGTTGGTCACTCTTGATACCCCCTCATAGAGGATTCTGTTGGTTACATGCACTCTCTTATTGATATTAAGCACTGCATGCAGCATCCTGGTGTAGCACCTGTCCAGGGACTTCTCTAGGGTTGGATTCAGGGTCCAGCATTCACTGCCATAGAGGAGAACAGACTCTATCGTCGTGTAGAATAAGCTGAGTTTGATTTGGCAGGAGAGGCTGGAGTTCCATACACTGTTCATGCCGTTCAGGGCCCTCCATGCAAGTGCCTTCCTCACTTTTAGATCTTGCTTAGTTAAGTTGACCCATGCGCCCAGGTACTTAAAGTCCTCAACTTCCTTCAGCACAGTGTCTCCTACTGTTATCAGAGGTTGATCTTCCGGTGGTACGTTGTAGGTCATGACCTCAGTTTCCTTTGCATTTACCCTAAGGCCAACCTTAGTGAACTCTAGCTCCACCCTGTGTAGTAGTTCCTGAGCTTGTTCCATGTTATTGGAGATGTGTTATTCAGTGCGAGACGCCCATAAAAACCGAGCGTTTTTCAGGTAGGCTCACAACTTGGGTACAAAATAGCCTATTACTTATTTATTTTGATGTTTTTAAGTGCAAAAACCAAGCGAATGTCATAAGTTGACCTCGGACAACAATATAATAAAATTTAAAAAGCCAGTTCATGACCCCTTTAAATAATTTTGAGACTGCAAGTAATTAAAAGTTGCATTTTCAGTTGAATTTGGAGAAACCACTTGAAACATCTGTTGTGTTGTAGTGTAGTATTATTTCAATTTGACTAGTATTGTACAATTTAAAATAACTTTATTTTCATGTAAATATGTTTTAAAATGTAATTTATTCCTATACTTCAGTGTTACATGATCCTTCAGAAATCATTGTAATATGCTGATTTGCTGCTCAAGAAACATTTTGTTGAATCCTTGATAGATTCTATGTTGAATAGAACAGCATTTCTTCTAAATGAAAAAAAAATATTTTGTATCAATGTAAAGGCTTGAAGAGTGTCAGTTGAAGACAAAAGCAAACATATTATCATGCAACACAGCTAAGAAACTGAAAGAAAAGCACTGCAGAAGTCTTTAAGGCATGTGCATTAATCTTTTCATGACATTTTAGGGGACAAATGAAACGACCTGTTTGAAGTCACCATGCTTCTCGCTTCACAGAAGCAGCAGGGCAGCGTTTGCAGCTGGGAGCATGTTGTCAGACTGAGTCCTGTAGGCCATAGTCTGGAGATTAGCGCTCGATTCCTGATTGGCTAGATTCGCTCAATCCCCACAGGGATGCCGTCTCGCTTGCTCCATAATAAAACATGGGAAAACCTGTCAACACTAAAGATATTTGCTGGAAAGATAAGCAGAAGCTTCTGTCTTTTTCTCCTGTTTTGAATGTATGCCCATACTTTTTTTCTGGAAGTGTTTCCAAAGGTCTATTTATTTTCCCTTTCCTGCACCCTGTTTTTAGTTTTCATCTTTTCGTCAGTCATAAATCAAAGTACATAATGCCTCACACAAATAATTTCAGGAGTCTAAAGTCGATATCCTAAGGCCGTGATGTCATTCAGAATGGAGGGAAACAGACTCATACAGTGGGGGAGGTCATTAGTAACTGTGGGATTTAGGACCTGTCTGTCTGAACAATAAACACCCTTACAGTATAACCTAGACACAGAGAAAAGAAAATCCATCTTGAATAGTGGGAATCTCATGAAGAGAAAAGAAAAAGCATGAGGCCATTTAATATTTAACATAGTGCCCCATTGTACCTTCATTTAAAATGGATAACATTCTGATATCACTCATTTTCTCACTCTCATGTTGTTCCAAACCTGTATTAACTTTATTTCTTCTGCAGAACACAAAATTGGATATTTTATATCAAAGTAAATGTCCAAAACAACACTAGACCTCACTGACTTTCATTGTACGGATTAAAAAAATAAAAATCACAGAGACATTTTCAAAATATCTTCTTTTGTCTTCTACACAAGAAATGTAATACAGGTTTAAAAACAGCATGAGGCAGAGTACATGAAGACAAGATTTTCATACTTGGAGAAACTATCCCTTGTCCCTGTAACTAACTCATTGTGTGATCCACAGAATGGTGATGACATTGAGGTGTGACGCCAACTGAAGGAGTCTGGCATCACTGGTAACCTGTACCGGTAATCAAAGTACCTCTGCTCACCAAGTTAAAGTGTCATAGGGTTACAGGCAGACATTGGTGGTGAGTGATGGGAATCCGTGCAGGCTGTTTCCACAAATCCAGCACCACCGCAGACACGCTGCTCTCCCGTCAACCCTGCCGTTGTTTTCAATTACATTGTTATTGGACTATTTGTCAGGCTTGGGACAAGCCAAATTGGTTAGAGCTTGTTGCTGTAAGAAAACAATCATATGGTCTTGATTTCCCCTTTTAGCATCGCCTCGCCATGGCCTGCACATTATAATAGGTCGCAGCCAACATTTCACACGATGTAAGGCCAGAGAGAAAGAGAGAGTGAGAAGGATGGAGGGAGGAAAGCCAGGAGGAGTGATTTGTAGTGCCAAAATGGTGTGTCAATGCCTTTCACCCTTGCAAGTGAAGGATGCTGGGTATGTAGATTCCTCTGTAAGGCAAGAGATCAGGTAAATCAAGTCGAGTTGAGAGTTGCTCTTTTGAGAATAGTAGCAGGAATCTCAAAAGGAAGATAGACCGACAGATTGAGACACCCAGAGAAAGGCTGTTTTGAGCAGCTCCTTTCATAGTCTCTAAAGCCCACAGAAGGTTTCTGACACCTACAGTATAGGCTGAGAATGTTTTCCCAGGGTCCCTAGTGAGACAGTCCCCATTTTTCTTTTCTTTTTCCATGTAAATATGTCTTTAAGCATGTCTTTTTTTTCCATTTATCCTCCTTATTTCCAAATATAACATCATCCTTTTCAATCATAACTCTCATTGTAAATAAAGTGGGAGTCTTCCATAATTATGACACCCATTCTTGGAATATTTGAGTATTAATTCACTGTAGTCAACAAAAAGACAAGACAGAACGCAAGACTAGAATTTGTGAGTATATGCCTTATTGGCAAGGCTGGTTTGCGTATGTGTGTATGTGGGTTTGTGTTTGTATAATTTAAGAGGTGCGTGTGTGGCAGGCTGTGGCTTGGAGCTGGAGTTTGGACTGTGAGGGAGCAGTCAGTCCCTGTCTGGAGGCTATGTTAATCCTGTTTTCTTTAAGAAATAAAACAGAGAGGAGAACCCAAGAGAGAACGTGACTTTTCAGGAGCAAGTCGGGTTTCTCTCAAGCTGAAGCTACCACAGCTGATTTCAGACAGACATACCAGGGCACCGTGCCCATCAATAATGCTGGAGAGCATGGTTGGACACCACTGAGAATTAAACTAAGAATGCTCTTAAAATTCAATTTAAATGTTTTTATTTGAATGGAGGTAGCAAACATGGTGTAGAATTTAAATTTAATTAAAATAACTAAACTGTAAAAAAAAAAAAAAAACTTATTTGAGAATAAATAAAAATTCCCCCTATCTTTTTTTAATGCATGTAATTGATCTTTTTCTAAATGATTAATCCATGCATTTTATTTATTTATTTATTTATTTTTGGCCTTAAAAAAACAGACTTCTCTATGGTAACGGCCGGACATCTCTAGTCATTTTGTCAAACGTAAACTCCTGCTCTTTCCTTAAAATTGACTGTATTGAGACAGATCTGAATGCGCGCTTGCAATCAACAACCAATTTATAAAACCAAGTATAAAATTTTAGTCAATGTCAAAATATGGCAAAAAAAAATCTCTGTAATTCATTACACACCCTATTGAAAAAAATTACCAAAATCTATTTTTAATCAATCTATTAAAACTAAGAAAACACCTTTTTTTACAACAAACACATTTCTTAATATTAAGCCTAAAATGTGTTTTAATACCACTATTAGTATCTCTGTATAAATTATATACTTATATTTATACTCACTATAGCACAATCAAATATACTTAAGTATATCTTTAGTGGGACCTCAGCACTACTTCCTGATAACTAAAGTGCATTAGGTACAAAATTATTCTATACCATTTCAGTATACCAAAAGTTTCAGAATATTTTAGATGAACATATATATGTAAATGTATTTTCAGTATACTTAGCATAAAATAAATGTATTTCAAATACATTTTGGTATATTTATTTTCACTAGGGTCCAAAAAACTTAAGATGTCTTGTTTTATTATTTATTTATATTGAATACATTGACCTTGATTTTATCGACAAACACTTCCACACTAAAACTGCATTTCTGGAAATTTCTATGAATTGTAATTCTGAAGTTTGAGAATTGCTCTTTAGCTACCACTGTGTGATCAATTCAATTCTAATTTCAGTGCATGAACTAGAAGATGGCCAAATTTCAAGCAAGTATGGCATAGGAAAGCCAGACACAAAACACACACACACAGAGAGAGACTCTTACTAGGCTGGGCAGGGCTGTGTATTTTACACAGGTGAGAACCAACCACAGGTCTGGTCTGAGGGTTGCAGAGCAAAGAGTTGACCTGCGTGTTTTGATCCTGCAGACAAAGGGCTTCCGTAGTAAAACCCGACCTGAGAGAGAGTTAAGAAACAGATGGGATGGCAGATGAGTACAAACACTTTGCATCTACTCTCTTTGGATATGTTGTAGAGATAAATCTCAGATAAACGAATGCATCATCAGAGCAAACTTTTGAAAAGGTAAGCTTTGAGCACACTGTCCATGAATGGTCTTTCTGGGGATTATGGGAGCTCAGGATGAATGGCAGTACTGTAGTGTGGCTTCTGTTGAGGCAAACAAAGCTGGGCCTCTGTCAGTGTGAGAGGCCAGGAGGGGCTGCCCAGAGATCTGCTCTAAAGAAAAGCATGAATGAAACTGTGTGAGAGCGCAGATAGAGATCTGTGCTCTGGGCATGTCAAAGTGCTGTCTGTCTGCCACCAACACTCAGAGAAAACTGACTGTGAATGGAGGAGCCACTACCACCAGAGATGAGCCAATGAGATTGGGGGGTCTGGAAGGGAAGGAGGGCCAGACTTTTGTCTTTCTGTCCTGCTCACAAAGGTGCATTTTATGGACCTGGACGAACACACTGATACACTTCCTTTCTCAACAACACACGAACACAAAAACTCTCTGCTCTCTCACACTTGTGTCAGACAAAACAAACATGCACAGTACATTTGGCACCGACTCACCCCCAGCACAAGGCGCTGAGCAGTCAGAGCGCACCACAGACCAGGTGTAGTTGTGCTTCTTCTCTGGAGGGGGTAAAGTATACTCCCATGATACACCAGGATTTTTACCCTGAAGAAGAATCTGTGGAGGAGAGATGATCATAGGTCAGTTATAATCAAGTGACAGGTTTCCGACTATCCAAGTGCACAATACTGTTCACTGAGTTCAGCCACTTTCATAACATTTTCAACACTTAAATTATCGCTTCTGTCAAACTGAAATTGAACTTGTTTCTGAATGTCTTGTCAATGTCCTCGTATCTTCAGCAAGGGAGAAGGTGCCAGAGTGTCTGGTGCTTTTTTGTGGCCATGGCTCCATTGGGACTGAGAGACGACACCACAGTGTTATTAGTGATGTTGCACTGGAGGGATGTTTAAATTAGATTGTCTATGTGTTTGAACTGAAGCTTGTCAGCTTGGAAAACGGCATAAGTGGACCGAACTGTGGGTTGGGTGAATCTGAATACTTTTTTCATATAGTGGTGTACAATGAGACTTAACTTCCCAGGAAGATTTACATCAAAGTTTATGTGTCATTAGGCCTGTACGCTGCAGTTTTGGTGGCTGTTCTTGGAGAAGATCTTACAGTCATTCATGTGAGAGACCACAGAGGAAGTTCAGCAGATTTCTCACTAAAGCTGTGCCCAGGGCCGGTGACGACAGCCTGAGGATGACTCTAAAGGAGTGGAAAAGTCCTCAGACAAGAAGAGGAGCTTTGTTTTTTTTTCTTTTACTTAGGCTTTGCCACATGGGGATTTTCCTCAGACTATTTGTAATAAAAAAAAAATGCAATGACTCTAAATTCACTGGAACTGGTAAACCACCAAACTATATGTAGAAAGTACAAACAAAGCAGCTGAACAAGGATCGAATACTAAGGGTCATTGCACTCACTGAAGAGTTACAGCAGTGTTCACACAAGCCAACAGTAATTGCAAGGCAGCCCAAATTTCTCGTAAGTAAGAGTGAAAACTGAAGTAGTGGATTAGGCAGATGCCACCCAACCTCTAATTACTATGGATTTGGCCTCGGTGAGTTAATGTTTTGAACAGGAAGAGTGTGGCAGGCTGCTGCTGATGTGGGAAGATTATCCTTAATTCAGTCACAATAAACACAATAAGTACTCTTCCCAGCCTCAATGCTCTCCCAGATTAACAGGTTAGCTAAAACTATCAAATTTCTTTCACAAGCCAAAATTGGGTTCAGTTTCGTGTCATGACTATGTTTTAGATTAAGGATAAGAGAGGCATGAGTATGGGTGCATTCATGTTTTTAGTTTAATGAAGATGCAAGAGACCTGTAGTAGAGGGGCAAAGAGTCTATCAACAGAACATCAGAAGGCATTGTGTGAATCAAACAAAGGTGGTGTTTGAAGGAGGATTTCCAGAGGAAGTGAAACAAGCATATTGAAAGACAGTGGCAAGTTAGCAAACTTTTTGGCTCACTTTCTTTTCGAGCATCCAGGCTGAATCTATTGCCCTGGAAGTGATCCATGAGGCCATGCACGCAAGGTCCAGATTTACAGTTGGCACTGAACACAGAGCAGCTATTCCAGCTATTCTCAGGAGGAGGTCTCTGATCCATCTGCGATCTGGCTAGCCATCTGACTATGGATGCAACACATGGAGAAACTCTACCTCTTCTGATCCAGGGTCAAGACCCACATGAGTCTATTGCACCATGTCTGTGCTCTGATATAGGAAGTCTAGAATTTCAGTCTTAACATATGCAACATGAATCACAATTCTGATTATCAACTCAACATGCAAATATCATTCCCTATCCAAATACTGCTTACTTGTGTCTTATATTGTCTTATGTTGCAATAAAAGCTTAATGGCAAGCTTCTGTCCCCATTCTCGCACTAGACATCCCCTTACTATCTTTCACCCTAGTCATTCCAAATAATGGGGCAATTAGAAAATCTGGGGCAATTACTGAACTCTGTTGAACAGGACCACTAGGATAGGTTCATTATCGAGCACTCCCAGTATAGGGTTACTACACAAACATCCATCTGTGCCCTAGCTAGAAGTGTAGAAGTTTCTCCCATCATAAAAAGAGTGGATGAAAGACTGGTGAATGGGAGCATGGATACCACATCTAAAGATGTGGATATACTTTAAGAAAAATCAACAAAATCAGGCCACAATGAGTCTCACGTTCGTTTGGAGTTTGTTTTCGAGAGTTTGAAACATGCTGAACCTTCCGGAAAAGATTGCTCCAGCTGGTAAACACCTTCAAACTACGTTTGGTGCATAGGTGTATATGCTCTGGGCTCCACCTTTTTGATGTGGAAATCTCTCTGGGGAATCTCAGGAATGCTACAAGAATGTTCATACCTAAATTAAGTGTTTAAAAGCCGAAGTTTGAAGGGAGAGTTTTGATATGTCTTGTCTAGTGCCTCTGGATATCCCACCTTGCCGAGCTGATTACAAGTTCTGGAACCAAGTCAAAGTGTACATTCACATTTTCTTAAATTGAATTTTTTTCCTTGGCATTGGATAAGGGTCTTGAAACTGAAGTAGGAGGGTAGACTGAGAGATCCAGGTGAGCGCATAATTGACCAGCTGCTTCCCTCGGATCACAACTTTGCGAGCTTCTCTGATCTACTGCAGTTCAATCGCAGAGATCTTTAATCTTTTAATCTCTCTCTAACCTTCTCTTCTTTTTAAATTTCCCGAGAGCATACTTAGAGAGATTAATGCCAACTCATCTGCAGATCAGGACCTCTATTGCCACTGCCCACCCTGGGGAAAATGCAATGAACAGAGGGCATGTAGGAGGGGATAAAGGGGAATGCTGCATGCATGTAACACACAGGTTGAGTACTGTGCAGATCAAAGGCCAGAAAATAAGATTAAAATGAAAGTGTATTAAGTGAAGCATGCTTAACTTTTATACAACTCACTTACACAACAAAACCTGCAGTACTATCAAGACCAAATACATTTTTAACACTCTGAGGTGTTGGTTACAAAAGAAATGTGGATGTTCAATTGCAAAGACTTTATGTATACTATACATAATGTATCAGAATTTGTTGTAGCTGGTAAGTGAACAACAGAAAGACATCCAACCATGTTCTGTAATGTAACATTTAGTGATGGTTACAACAAATATTTCAGAAGATATTCAGCAGAATTTTATTGTTTTGGTGTTACAGTGTTATTCTTTAGTCGTATGTTCGGTAGTGGAAAAAACCCTATACCAAAATGTATTTAAAATACATTTATTTCATACTAAGTATAGTACAAATCTATTAGCATACATAGACATTTCAATCTTTAAATGCAATATATTTAAAGTGTACCAAAAGTATACTTGCAATAGTTCAATTTTTACACAATCAAATACTTAGGTCCATTAGTTAACGTTCAGTTATTATATTAACTAATATGACCTAACCATGAGCAATATATTTGTTACTGTATTTAATCATCATTTATGTTAGTTAATAAAATAAAGCTGTTCATTGTTTGTTCATGTTTGTTCACACAGTCCATTAACTAATGTTAACAAGTTTTTTTTTTTAAAGTGTTAGTAAATATTGAAATAAATATTTACAAAGATTAATAAATGTTGCATAAGTGCTGTTCATTATAAGTTCATGCAAACTAATGTAGTTAACTAATTAACCTTATTGTAAAGTGTTACCAGAATATCTTTAGTTGGACCTTAGCACTATTTCTGAATAACTAAAGTGCATGAGGTACAAAATTCAGTAGTTCCAATTTAGCAGACTCTCAGTATATCAATTCAATATACGCAGAAGTACAATTACAGGGTATTTATATTAAGTTCATTAAATATGTAAATGTTTTTGTAGTATACTTGTAGTAATGTATTTCAAATTGGTATATTTTTCTTTACTATTGTTGTCATGGTCATAACTATATATTTCTCTACATCTTCGATATAACAAACGTCTTCTACTTGAAATCTTGACAAGATCTCATTTATTTTTCCCTTGTTTTACATAAAACTTGTTTCCTCACATTTTCTTCTTGGTCTGGAGCTAACAAAAATCCATTTCTAATTGTAATGTATACAATTGTAATGTAAGGCCGAGAACAAGCATAATATTATATCCTACAGAACTGATCTATTACAGCAAGACACAATGGCATAAAGGTTTAAATGATTCTTCTGAAATCAAATTATCACCCTTTCTCATCTGCACTTCAGGTTTGTGCAGATAATGAAACGGCCTTACAATGACTTAACCTCAATGGTCATCAGAACCCACACTCGTCAGCCATCATGTATGAGGTGCCCATTAGCAAGACAGTGCAGCAAGTCCAAAGCTTAGTGCTATTCACAGTGTCGCACTGTTTGATCTTGAATCTCCACATACTGAAGATGAAAGTCACAATGACCATGTCGGCTCTGGCCTGCAATTAATCCCAAACAGAGGCGTTAGTCTGCCCGTTTGACTCATTTGTGTGCCTTCTCTTCTGTCTCTCTCTCTATCTTTCCCTCATTTGTTTCTCGTCTCTTGCCCGCCCACTGTCCCTCAGCCTTGTTTTCATCTGACCGAATGGCCACAGTGCTCTTGCCAAGACCCTGTCATGGCTAATTCGTGAACAGGTGTCAGGCCAGGCGGGGACGGGGTCACTTACTTCAAAGAGCAGGGTCTCATTAGTGGGGCCTGTGGCGTACGAGGTCTCAGGCCGGTTGAAAGAGCGCTGATAGTTGAACGTCAGTGCCGGCGGACCTGAAATCTGCCCGGCCAGTCCACGTCCAATCCCCGTCAGGTAGTACGTGCCACGCTTCAGGCTGCGGACGGCCAGGTAGCTGGTAGAGATCTCCATCTCCTGCACCCTGATGCTCCTCGCTCCAGCAGGAACAATCACAATGGGGTAATACTCTTGGAGAGAGAGTAAAAGGATAAATAGGTTTGCCATGTCCGTTCACTTTTGCAGTTTCTGCATGTTTTAGGCCCAAAGAAAACAGGCATCTTTAAGCTGATGCATTATCACCTCCTTTAGTCAGAAGAGAATGAAAATGTGCCAGACTGCAGTGCTCTTGCTGTGTAAAGTGCTCTAAAAATTGCATTGCCGTTTTCTGTTAAGCCTGAGGAGAGGAGCTCTAAAGTGGCTCACAGACTTGCCTGCACTGCAATAAATGTATTTTATTTTATTTTATTTTAGTCTCGGTAAGCATATTTTATTTTATTCAAGGCCACTAGTTCTAAAACTTTTTTGATCAAATCAGAACAATCAAGTACCTTATTACAGTCCTCCAAAATTAAGTCCCTTTACTGTCCCTTTCACACATATACCAATACCGTTCAAAAGTTTGGGGTCAGTAAGATTTTTTTTTTTCACTAAAGAAATGAATACTTTTATTGAGTAATGATGCATTGAATTGATCAATAATGATAGTAAAGCAATTTATAATGTTTATTTCAAATTATGTTCTTATGAATGTTCTATTCATAAAAGAATCCTGAAAAATATGTATTATGGTACGTAGTATGTAGTACAGAGTAGTACAGAGCCAGGAAAATCACCAAAAAATACAAGACCTGCAAATCCATGGCCATGTCTTTTTTCCTGCGTTATTACAAATTCAATACAAATTCTTAAATTGTTTTCTTGGTTTGACATATCTTGCCAATGGAATAATAAACCGTACCTATGAGATCTTAATCCATGCACTCAGATTTGTAAACTGTACATTTAATTTATGAATTTGTGGGGATGGATTTCAAAGACTAAAGGTATATCAGAGCAGGGTATATAAACTCTTGGGTACAGTTAATCAATCCATGGAAACCGAGGGAACAGTTTAATCATTTTTGAGTCCCAATGTAAAAATGCAAGACTATTATAGATCCATAAAGATGTATTCAAATTCCAGATACATTTTTATTTTTTTGGTAGGGTCATGATGTGTATTCCCTACGCTTTAGACATTTTTCTATTATTTTATAATGATTTACTAATTGTTGTCTCTTGAAGCCTGATATTCTCTTCCAAATATTGATTTGTCAGAGAAGGTCAGAAGATATGAAAGGAACACCTTACCATTGGCCCTGTGCTGAAGGGTGTACTGGCCACTGTAGAACTTGCAAGTGGAGTTGTCACCTTTACACACCCCACAGGCATCTAAAGCGGCATTTGATCCCAACACCTGGTCACAGCCTACCGGCTACACAGGAAAATTTTTTAAAATTAAATTGACAAACTGACATGCTCAGTTAAGCCCATTAGGCCTGTTGAACACAGCAAAATGAAAACCAGTGAAAAATCAGTGGTAAATGTGATGCCAGAAATATGACTATTTCAGAATCTGCATCTCCTCACATACCTCACATATCCCATCGGATGCACACGCCGCCTTTGTAATCAGAGCAAGACGTCCCATCTTTGACTTTGCTGGACATCACGAAGAAAAAATCAAAGTCCTCAGCAATGCAGTACAGTTTGCAGATGTCCTCTTCTAAATAGGAGATGAATAGGGTCGTTAGATCTTATAGCTTCAGAGGGGTTTTATGTTAGATGTTTTTTAGCTGTCCACTGGTACCCTCAGGATGCTGCTATGAAGTTTCATGCATGAAGACATATGAAGCAATGATCTTATGAGCATTTTTCATACAAAATGCAGGTGGACTTTTAAGCCAGAAAAAATAATGATTGCCATATATCACATTTTATAGCGTCAAGTAGTTTGAGCTTAAGTATTGGATTGCTCTAACACAAATTGCTGCCTAAAAAAATAAAATAAATAAAATAAAATAAAAACCCTTTAAAATTATGTCTGTCTGTGTAGTTGTATAGTCGCTACACAAAAGAGAGAATTTGCTTTCCATCATGCATCTTTTATTCCAAGCAGACACAATGCCAATGTGTACTACTGTCTAGTGCTAATTACTGGGCACGTGTAAGCTGTGTATGGTTGGCCATGAAACAACTGGAAACTGGCAAGAGGGACGACTCTCTCCAACTCTCCAACTGAGAGAAAAATATGGACCTATCATAGATGCATCTGTATCCACAATTCCCAGTCAGAAGAAACAGACCCAGGCTTGTTCAATACAGCAGCACAGTAACTGTTTTGTCCTTCTATTGTGAACATATTAGATCATAATTCTTGCACTTTTACTTCAAAGTAAATCACAACATTTAAATTCTGCAAAACCACGATGATGTTACAGGCTTAAAGGTGCAGCTGAAAGGGAAACCAAACAATAGTAAAATTAATGTCCCTAAAAGTTAAGGCCAAGTGAAACGTCTGAACAGAAGACGTCAGGTGTTTAATCCAATTTGATTGAACACCAAAAGCCCAGTCAAACAAGGGTAAGTTCTTCCTAACACCTGTACAAGTCACTGAAAGTAAACCAAGGCCAGACATGATCTACTGATTAGAGAATGGAGCGTCAATTACCCCACTGACACCCCTGGATACACCAGCAGGACACAGCTCAGCATCTCCTCTCTAGGCTTTCTCTTTAGTTTTAAGAAAACTGGTACCCAAATGTTCTTATCCTTTCCCCCTTTTCACTTCCAGCCCATTAACTTATAAGGAAGCCCAAAAACATAAACAGCCTCAATGGGTCCTTTTCAGGTACAAACCTGTCTACAGGGTTGATCAGTGCACTGCGCTCACAGAACGAGTGGCTACATGTTTCCAGTCCAAATCCATCCACTGCTCAGTCAACACACATTAGGTGAGATAAATCGTTTGGCGGAATATGTTTGTCTGATGTAACGATTCTCAACACATATTGTCAGAAACAAATGGGCATGATATTTCTGGCAAAGCATATTTTCACTGTTATTTGGTAGGGGGCACTATTATGCATATTATGCACATGTAAAATAACGCCATTATCATACATTCCACATCAAATAAATCAAAACTGTCTATCGTTACTGAATGAAATGTAGACCCAGAAAGAGCTACAGGACTGTGCAAGCTTTTGGTTGATGAAAGCGATATATCCCATCTATATTTTGATCATCATTCTGAAACCAATACGCTTTGACTTTTTGCTAAAAATTGTGCTTTTTAATTAACTTTACCCTCATTCAAGGTTGAAAAAAAATCATGAAGCCAGATTATTTAGATATTTATAGAGCAGAGGCTCTGTTCTTTGTTTTGATATATTGCATGATCAGATATTCATATTCATTGCTGGCAACTTATGCTGGTGGGGACAGAGTTAATGAGACATGTGCTTTTGTTCGTAATTAATGCATTAAGGCCAAAATATCTCCCAAATACCTTCCACTTTGGTGTATGGCTTCCATTTGTAGTACCATCCCCTGAAGGGTTTACTGTTGTACTCGGCGCACTGCTGAGCTCTGAAGTCCACTCCATTGGGCTGGCATGGATTGGTGTTACACAGCTGGTGCAGTCGACTGGGGCCTTGGCAGAACTTGCCGTTGTGCTGTGGGCTTGGGTGAAACAACCAGCAATTAGCACAAGTGAACATGGAAGCAGAAGGAGAGAGAAAGAGAGAGGGGGGGGGGAGAAGAGAGAGAACAAACAGATGTGCATTCAACATTTGTATGGAATGACAGCCATTCAGTTATTTTTTTGGAAGAGGTTCTGGTGAGACAGAATTCATATGATGTGCATTAGCATCTGCACTAAGAGAATGCCTTTGTGTGTTATCGGAGATGTGTCTGACTGAATTACATTCAAACTGACAGCTGTAAAAGATATAAAGTGTTTGGGATACAATTCCATTCATGACTTGGACTCGCCTTTGTTTTCAACAGCAATGATTAAATAATAAGCTTCAGAAGGAACAAGACAATACACAGCTGTGCAGATCTACTTTACACATGAGTAAACGTGCTTCCCCATTGAAGTCAAATGGGAAAACTGGTTGAAAATGTTTTGTTTTGGATGATGGTAACACTTTCAGATAAATGTGCAAAAATTGTACTTTAGGGGTAAAAGAGCTTGGGACAGTACTCTAAAAAGGACAACCTCACATCTTTTCTACCCCTAAAGGGGGCATTTTAGGACCTTAGACTAGTACTACTATGAACTTTTCTGGTGAACAACATCACTCAACTGATCCAAAAAAAAAACACCACATTATCATAAACCAGCTTGAACCATTATGAATATTCAATAATTCAACTGTATTACTTTTAAACCTGTGATGGCTGACTCCTGTATTCAAGGCTGTATACCACGTCAGCTCAGGTTGCCCCCAAGTGCCACATAAAGCAGACAGTCACCATTTTTCCCTGAGGGAAAAGCAGCCCAGCAGCTCCTGTAACTGAGGCTGTGACAGCGGAGGCATGCTTGCGGCATGGCTGCATGCTCTCAGAGTGGAAGACTCTTGGGTACCCTCTTGTAGCCTAACCTCAAAGCAAAGGACTGCGCCATGGGCTTGTCAGTGTGTGTGTGTGTGTGCTGTGTGTGTGTGTGTGTGTGTGTGCATGTTCTTTTAGTCTCTGGCCTTTAGCTTTTTATTGCATGTTTACACTTGAGGTTAGGAAACCGCTCACAGAGAGAACAGATAAATCATGCTCTTAAAAATCCCTCATCATCTGTATGCATGTACAGTGATCAAACACAGTAAGCATGGGGAAAACGCACACAGTGAGATAAATAAATAACTGTTGATCTCAAAACTGACAACATCCTTCTATTGTCTAGACTAGAGCAGCCATTTTCGAACTGTGGGTCAACTTCTGGTGGGTTGAAGAGTTGGAATAAGTGGATCGACTAGAATCAGTGCTGCAGTGAAAACAAATATACAGAGTTACCTCTATTTTATATTATTCATGACTTGTTTGAATAGGTGGACAAAAAATACTTTCATAAGATTCATGAAGTATGTTCATGGGTTAAAAAATGAATTTTTTACACTTTATTTCGATAGTCTACTTTAGACATTCAACTAACTGTAAGTAACTTTTTCAACTACATGTTGACTAACTGTCATTAGAGTATTAGTAGACTGTCAGCTTAACATCTGCAAACACTTTATTTTGTTGGTCCCCCAACAGACATAAGTAACCCAAATCCTAACACTAACCATAACATAATAGTCTACTGACAGTCTTCTATAATATACTAATACTCTAATGAGAATTACTTATAGTTGAAAAGTTACTTATAATTAGTAGAACATCTAATAAAGTGTAACCAATGAATTCCCTTTGTGTTAAAGGGGTGATGAACTGAGAAATCAAATTTTCCTTGAGCTTTTGACATCTAAGAGGTCATCATATTATAAGAATATCCTGTAAGTTTCAGAACTGAAAACTTGTTAGTCCAATAAAAGCTTTTATTGACACCAGCCTCGACAAACGTCTCGTTTTTGAAAGTGTGGAAGTATGACGTCAATGACGCTAAAACCCCACCCGCTCATCAACGCCTACTTCAACAAGGCAGGTTTAGCCCCGCCCACCGATTCGCGCATTCACCATAGGTAAACAAAAGCATACCTCGTGATGACAAACCGGAGTGAGCTACCAGCAATAAACATTCCGTTGACAAAATGTTGTGCCGTGCCTGACTGTGGAAGAAGACAGTTGCTGCATAAGCTTCCTCTGGATTCCAATATTAGGAATGACTGGTTAAAATAAATTTTTAATGACGTTCCAGCAGATGAGTGTAAAACGTTATCCGTATGTTCGCTTCATTTCACCGAGGATTTTTTTGTGAACAAGACACAGTTCGAGGCTGGATTTGCAGACTGATTAAGAGAAAAGACTGATGATGTGCCGTCTATTTGGATCTGACAGGAAAGGTGCAACACACGGACTCTGGGTCGAACATGTATGGGCGAATCCGGTTGCCATTTGACAACATTGAACGTTTTCCCCCACGTGCAACCGACAGGTGAGTTAAACTCATTATAATATAAGAGGGAGAAATGAAGACGACACAGATATTCATTTTGTGTATGACCTAGAAGTATTTATTCAGTGATCGGCGGTTAAAGTTAATCTGTACGGAACATCGTTGTTGTACGGAACATGATGAGTCTACGTTACCTTCAATATTGGATCCAACAGGAGTGGTGCAACACACTTATGTGTAATATTTTTATTTTAGAAATAATAATCTACTCGGCTAGCATTGCATTGTTACAGATCGTTTGATATCTAATAATTATGTGTATGTGTCTACAAGTATCCGTTGTATTCGAGGTGCTGTTGGTTCATTATCCTGCGATTCGGGATCGGACTCTGGGCCAAACATGTATGGGCGAATCATTCCGGTTGACATTTTACAACAGTGGTTTTAAAAACAATCCCCCACGTGCACCGACCGAAACCAACAACAGAGTTGAAGCTCATTAGAATATGCAAAACTGTTATCCACTCACAGCAGTGGGCGTTTACTTCCTAGTCTTCAATGTGATACGCCCATAAAATCAGAGCATTTTTCAAGTAGGCTGAAAACTAGGGAAGAAAATAGCCCATAAATTATTCATTTTTATGCTTTTGAATGTAAAAACCAAGCGAACGTCATAAGTTGACCTCAGACAACAAAACAAAAACATTTAAGAAGCCAGTTCATGACCCCTTTAAGAGAAATGTTTAGTCGATGTGCTTTAACTGATTAACGATCAGAAACACATGAAAATGAGTATTTTGAGGTGCAATTGATAAATCTGTGCGCTGAACACATTTATTTGTGCGTAATAGTATGCTCACGTGTACATTGTTATAATTAATAACATTAAGTTAACACTTGTATAAACATGTGAGTTATGCTTTTGCAATTTCATTCTTACTTTGTAAGTGTACAGACCGTTTAATAAGAAGATATTTTATAAAGTGGTTCGAACTTGTCGAGACTGTTTTCCAAAGATGGCTCCTGTCTGTATACACGAAGTGGACTGTCTTTATAAAGTATCTTCTTATTAAACGGTCTGTACACTTACAACGTTCTCAATGCTTTGTTTTGCATTTAGGGACCCTCATTATATTACTGTGTTAGTGTGGGGCTATTCTGAGCCATGTTAGTGGTATTAACTAACGATTTCTTTTTACTTATTCTATGCCCCCATTTACAACAGTTTTTAGAGATAAAACTCTTTACATTCGATTATCATGAAAACAAATCTCAGAGAACGGTTGACTAGGTACCGATTTTTTTTTTTAGACCAAAGGTTCATTTTGCAACAAAAAGTTCTCCTTTTAGCAACAAAATATGTAAGAATCATAAGCTTTCGTTGGTCATAGAGCTCTTTGTTTTGTTTTTGTTTTTTTGTTTTTTGGCAATAACCCAAAAGCAATTGGGAAAATAATATTGGCTTTTTTGTTGAGAGAACAATGCT
This sequence comes from Hybognathus amarus, assembly GCA_030378365.1. Lineage (NCBI taxonomy): Eukaryota > Metazoa > Chordata > Actinopteri > Cypriniformes > Leuciscidae > Hybognathus > Hybognathus amarus. The sequence continues at coordinate 202,398 of JAQIUQ010007764.1, forward strand.
AACTTCCAGGACGGAATACTAAAACATGTAGGCTTCAATTACTTTAATAATGTTTTTTATTAAAGTGTCTTTTTTATTATGTCACTGATATATATTTGGAAAGTCTCAAGACTGAAAAAGTGTCTAAACGAGTCAGGAGAAGTCAATGAGATCAATGATAGTCTTAACAGTGCTGTCAGACGGTTGTTTGTGCATGTCTGCTTTTGTTTTTGGAGCAGGTTTTCAGGCTGATCCTATTAGAGCTTTAGCAACAGTGTACTATGGCTCCATATGGTAGAGAACTTATAACAACACACAGAGCAAATAAAGAGATTGGGAGAAATGAGGCGGAAGAGAACGATAAGTGATTCTTTTCTGATTAGACATTGAAAAAACTGCACCCAAATTAATGCTGTGCTACATACTAAACTCCACACAAGTGTTGTTGGGAATATTATTCTTCCTTTCTCTCTGTTGACAAGACTTTGTAGCTGTTTTGCAGACTGGGGAATGTTAAATCTATGAACAGCAGCCCTGGGTGCAAACAAAGAAACAAGGTCACCCTGTCTGTCTGCTTGCCTGAATCCCCCAAGCCCCCCCACCTAGACCCACATCCTTCTCCATCCCACTCCCTCAATACATCACCCATAACGAAGACCCCCATCTTTAATCAAATCCTCATTATGCCCACACTGTTTGCCATTAGGTATCCACTTTAAAGTCAAGTCATTAAAACAGAGCCCTCCACATATAAATAAACAATATCAAACAATGATGTGATGCAGTTTAATCGTTTGTTTGTCAGAGGCTTTTCCCGAAGTCCTGAGGGTGATCATACATGCATCCTACTCTTTCAACTTTGGCCTCTGGTAATGGTGCATTAATTACCCATACTCTGATAGTTACCAATATTTCCAAACAAACTTCAAAAGGAAATCCAATCAACTATCTCCACTAGGCTGAGATATTTCCCAAACACGACTATCAAAGATGCATGAACCTGTAAATCTGGCTGCGGAGTATGGATACAGTCAAGGGAGTAAATGTATCAGATCATTTTTTATTGATAAATGTTATTTGAATGAGATTACATCTCGTGCCGCTGGCTTCAACAGCTGTCTCTTGAGGACTTTATACTGAAGTGATAAGTACGGGGATTCCCCTTGAACCTCACCGCCAAAAACAGAAGACATACCAATGCCTATTCTGCTGCAGGTGCTGTCTGAAAGCAGTAAGGAAAGAGTATCCATCAAAATGCCTCTTTTGAAACACTTAAAGAAAAGTGTTCTCAATCATTTCCGAGTGAAATGATACAGATAAAAAGTTCTGATCAACATGAACTCTGATTCTGATTTCCATGAGGAATGCAGGCAGATGTTCGTGGCATGCACCTCTATTATGTGTAAACAGCTGCTCAATGAGAAGTCAGAGTGAAAAGCTGCAATATCCCCTTATTTTTGTTGAACCATGAAGAGGGTCACACTGATAGCAAAATCTGAGAAAATGGAGGCTAATACCTCCCCAAAATCTCAGATTATAGTGCACATTCTGCCTGAAAAGCAAACCCATCTGACAGATTCACTTCAACCTAAATCTCTCTTAGTGGATCAGATGCCATTGGACTAATACAGATCAGATCAGAATCACGAACAAAAAAAAAAAGAACACATTCACACAAAAGGCACTTTAATGTCTGCCCACAATATAAATTTAATTTAAAAAAAAGTGGGGTAACAAAAAATAGAAAGGTTTCTATACAGCATAATCTGAATTTTACCAAAATAAGTTTTCCTATAATAAGGTGGGAAATGCCAAGTCTTTTCCAAAAGTAATCATTTTGCAACATCTCTAAATGGTGTGCATTTATGTGAAGGATCTTTAAATCAAAACCAAAGCACATTGTGTGACATCACAATGCATAATATAGATCATATGTACCCAATCTAATATTTTAATAGCCTATACTCCTTGGGTATTTGCAGGGTTCTCCACCTCACTTCACATCACTTTGAATAGTTTCTTTCTTGCTTTCTTTACTGGAACTGTACATGTCAGACATGTTGGTCTGGCTGTCTAAGGCATTATAAGTATTTCCTATTCCAACAGAAATATGTTAAGATGCACCAGACAGCCAAATGTTGACGAAGCACAATCCCATGTTCCATCAGCTTGACCAAACCACCTGCGGTCTATTGAAACCCAATCTCAAATAAACCTGCCACCACATTCAGAGAGGAAGAACCTGAACCTAAATACATAAAAAAGCTACATCTTCCATTTGACAGACACTCACATCTTTAACAATCCTGCTTTATATTATATACCTTAAATGCAATGTAACTTGCTCTAGATAAAAGCATATGCCAAATAGTTATGTATTCATTCATATGTTGTTTGTTTGAATGTCTACTGTTTTCATTCTTTCTGGTGATGCAATCGTTATATATTGTAATTTGCTGTGTTCTCTGTACAAACACTGACCTTGTGCATTCAATAGAGGGCATAGCCTAATAAATGGTCCATGAATCCTGACCACACTTAATCTAAGATTATGCTTAGTGTCAAAGTTCGGGGGATAATCTATGAGTCGTAGTGGGTCAGTTGTTCAGGAAGCACACTTGTGCTTCCACCATTCACAGCTAATCTACCATTAATGGCAGCCTAATGATGAAAAAGTGTCATTCACTGCAGTGGCCATTTTAATTAACATAAACAACCTGCCATAGCACAGTGTTAGAAAAGCTCATTTTGCAATCAACTGTCATGTTTATCTGGATTCGCTCTCTTACACAAACACAAACTGAATTTACCGGACGAAGGCTTGTATGCGGAAACACGTCAGAGTGTTTTAATAGTGTTGATTATGACCAAGCCATAGAAATAAAGTCTTTTTAACTTTTCAAAAGAGAGAGCCTTGGATGTTCCTGAATCTGTGAGTTGTTGGTTACCTGGGGCTGTTGCAGGATCTCTCTCGGTACATGACACCTCCACCACATGTACGTGAACAGTCGGACCACTCGGACCAGCCCGACCACTGGCCATGTACTGCTCTAGGTCCGTGATCACTAAATTTCACACACTGTCCTCTCCGGCACCACTGCATAATGGGAAAGAAAAGGAAAGACCATCTCACATTTATCAGTGACATATGAAAACCTGTTTGTTCCTCAGATTTGAACATTTTTTAAACACTTATTATTTAAAAAAAGTGCTTAAATTTAACAAGGCCACAAACCAAATTGATCTCTTTCATGTCAAAGAGAAGGTATTTGAGTGGATTTGAGAGTCTATCTGCTGAGGAGATCTTGAGACTGCTGGTTTGGGATAAAGCCCAGAGTTACACCTGGAGAGCAGGACTTGGCCCAGCCAAGCCACACAGTCCCACACATCAGCACCTCTCACCCTCATCCCCAACCAGTGGAAAGACACACAGGACTAACGTCCTTATGGAACATTTACACAAAGCAGAGAACAATACCGCAGGTGTGCATGAAGAAAGATGCCGAAGAGAAAGGTCAGTCCATATTCATCCTTAATGGTGGTTCAGTGAGTTCAGAAAGAGAAAGGGTGAACAGACAAGCATTCACTCACCATGTCTGGTCCGCAGATGGTACCCTCGGCAGCAGGCATGAACTTGGTCTCACACCGGTGTCCTGTTCTGTGGCACCATAATGATTTACAGATGTCCTGGTGGGCACAAACACACAGAGAACACAGTCAAAGACGAGCCTGCACCCGCTGGGAACCCTTCAACCTCTCTGGCTTGCACCTCGCCACGCCGACCTCTTGTTTCTACAGCAACGGCCAATCAACTTTCTCAACAAATAAAAAAGCCTGTCAAAACCAATCACTGTGCTGCCCAAAAGAAACATGCTATTATCATTGCATTTTGTTTCTTCCCACAATACAACGATAATAATGGGTGATGAGGGGTTGGGAGACCGGCCACTGCTGGCTGACGGCCCGATTGCATCTGGCAGACAGTGAGATAGACGTGGTTTACAAAAGCTCACTACACTGGACTCTGGACTCTAGTAGCTAACACCACTAGCTCCCACGGCTAATTACATCTTTACGACTTAGTGACAAGGATGGGATGGCTTGAGGGGACAGAAAACAAAAACATTGGGGTTTTATCTCCACAATCATTCTTAATTAGGATGTATAGCTGCCTTCCATCAAGGTTGACGTTCAAGACTCTTTTCAGGGCACGTACGAGGTCTTCGAAGAGCACAAAAGCAACAGGGATCATGCAGTCCATAGCATGAGAGCTAATCCCACAGATAGACTCTCGCAGTGTTCATTTCCCAAGCATAACTATTTGCATATCAATGTGTGTGTTAGACGCTAAAAGCTACAGCGGATGCCAAAGGGGGCCCTGTCCATCTTTGTTGAACCTTTGTACATGGACTGTGAATGAAGACTTAGAATAGATTGCGAGGCAATTGGTTTCCTCTCAGAAGTTCCTTTTCTTTCCAAAGCTCAGATATGTGTTTGTGTTGACTATTATGTCTCTACACACAAACATTACCGGTTGAAGCACATTTAAATATCTGAGACCCTAAATTAACTCAATCTCTGTGAATTCTACAGTGGCATTGTGTTTTGTCAAAAGGATTGATTGAAGCTGAATTGTTTAACGAGTCATTTGACATTTCCAACATGAGTTCAAACAAGTTTAGTATAAATATGTAATCCAACACAGAAAGAGAACCCTTTTAGCATATTTGCCTAAATAGCTATGGGTTACCTTTACAAAGTCCAGGCTGCACTGTTTGGCCTTCATGCCAAACTGCCATTTGCACTGTATATCTGCATTGTACAGCTGACCAGGAAGCTGCTCAGGGTATTTGTATTGGCTTATCTGCTTGGGCTCATCCACTAGACATGAAGCCTGAGCTGTACTGTGAACACAAATGCATGCAAAGAAACATGAGCATAGAAACAGGCATTTTAAATATATATATAAAATATATATATTGTATCTATCTCAAATGGGGAAGATGTTTTATTATGTGTACAAGTAAAATATTAAATAGAACATTTATCAAAATCTATTATTAATATATATATAGCATATCTATATAGTGAATATAATGATATGTAAAGTGAAAGTTTACCCTAAAAATCTGTTCAGGTATTGCCGACTACAGGCAGACCATGAGAAAACACCATTATTCCCTGCCAATGTGGGAGACATTATGTTCCCTTCAGTCTTCCGGCAGGGATTCCCCTCTCCGTCATGGATCATTCCAAAACTGGGGCAAAAAAAAAGGACGGAGCAAATGAGCGAGAGATGGAGATTGTGAGTTTTACCCAGTGAGACTATTAATGTACAACCTCAGGACAGAAACCACTCCCTAAGTCAGGTGGGACATTACCTCTGTAACTAAAAGCTTTTTCATCCCACAAACCTCTTAAAAAAATCTCAGTATTCTACTGAATATAACAATTCATGTGATTCACACTCACACATTTACTTGCTTACTTTCATCAGCCCTGTGAGAATCAGACCAATTAATGCATGAAAATAAACATATGCACTGGTCACGAAATTCAGACATGTACAGTGTTGTACGATATGCCATGTGTATATAAGTGACCACTCCCCAATAAATGAGTGATTAATGACTGTTGGCCGGTGAAGATTTTGCCCCAAACACCATGCACGGAGTCATGTGTCCATTTAATTTGACCAAAATGTTTAAACCACTGAGAATAACAAATCCCACAACATGTTATCAGCTTGGTGGTTCTCCGGGAGAGATTTTGTTCCAGTTTATGTTGAGAATGCGCCAAATACGGCTGTCATAAAAACAAAGTCTCAGACGTACAGCATAAACTTCCCCTTATCTCAGTGGCAACCAACAAACACGAACAAAATGCTTGCCTGTTGCACAGCATATGGTTTCCAAAACTGAAATTATGTGGGACTTGAAAGAATGAATGAACATACTTATGTCCTGACTCGTGGGCGATGGTGAAAGCGAGGCCCAGTCCTGTGTCTTCATTAATCGTGCAGCTACGATATTTGCTACACATTCCACTTATTGGAGCAAAACCTGCAGAAAGAAGGAAACAGCAAAACATGGGTGGAAGAACATATATGAATGATTGATGCATGTTGGGAACGTGAATCAAATTGATTGGGTAACCCTTCCTTTTACAGTACAGTACTTATAGTGTACTTACAGTGTACTTACCTAGAAAGTACTGGCTAATATGAGGTAAGTACATGGAACAGGGGTAGGTTTAGGGGTAGGTTCAGGGTTAGTTCTAGTTATTACCCAGTAATTGTAGTTACTAAAATAAGTACATAGTATTTACATGAGTAACTGGACTGTAAAAGAAAGCGTTACTATTGATTGTTTACAGAGACAATACTATCCAAGAGGTCTGGATAAAAACCGTGATGCATGATTTAAAGGACAACTCCGGCGCAAAACCTTGAACCTTGGTCTAATAACATATTGGTCAACCTTCTCTGAGATTTGTTTTCATGATAATCAAATGTAGCCTAGAGTTTAATACCCCTAACAAGGCTCAAAATGGCCCCACACTGACACAATAACACAACGAGGGTCCCTACATGCAAACCGAAGCATTGAGAACTTTGTAAGTGTACAGACAGTCTAATAAGAAGATATTTTATAAAGACAGTCCACTTTGCGTATACAGGCAGAGTCTCGACCAGTCGAACCACGAACACCGTGACAAGTGAGCTGGTTCGATCCGAATTACGTTTGTGAAATCTAATTATATTAATTATATAATCTATTATATTTGTTTAAGTATGCACAGTCTGAGGAAAAGAAGGGCAGGAGATTTTTTGGTCATTCATGCAGATCAATGAGCAAGACTTACAGCTGGTGATGCAAACTAAAATCACACAACAGTTGCTCTATATATCAGAAATAATTGCACTGATTTAAAACATAACTTGTCTAGTGTACTTATTCAGTGGATAACTGTCCATCTGCCTCAAATTTATTTTCAGGACATGGAAAAATGTTGCAAGTACAGCCTTGTTTATAAGAGTGGGGAAATCTTCAGACTGTACAAAACGCATTTCTTGGTTGTCGCGACTCAACAGATCCTGCTCTGTTCAACACAGTCACTCCCGTTCAGTGTCCATAGCTTCACAATGTCCACAGGTAAGTTACACCACTAGTTTCCTGAAGTACGAGGCTGTGTTGCGGCATTGACCACCGGCAGCTCTCTCTCTCGTAGCCCTTTCACGGAGCTCCTGCAGCTCTTCTCTTCGTTCTAACTCGAAAAGATAAGACCGTCATTGAAACATAAACGGTTCGTCGGTTGAATAATCCGCCATCTCTTTAGTGTGTATCTTGTGAAAGCACTCTTTTTAAAATTATTTTTATTTATTTATTTATTTTCTCTGTTGCGTTCAGTGCTTCTCTTATGCGCTCAGTGCTTTCTTCTGAAAACAAGGACCATTTGAAATTATAAGTCACAGTTCAGCTCACTTGGCACGGCGTTCGTGGTTCGACTGGTAGAGAACTGTTTTTCAAAGATGGCTCCTGTCTGTACATGTATCCTGTCTGTGTATATGCGAAGTGGATTGTCTTTATAAAATATCTTCTTATTAAACTGTCAGTACACTTACAAAGTTCTCAATGCTTCGGTTTGCATGTAGGGACCCTCATTATTCTACTGTGTTAGTGTGGGGCTATTTTGAGCCTTGTTAGTGGTATTAACTAGCGATTCTTATTTTTAATACTCTATGCAAACAGTTTTAGAGATAAAACTCTTTATATTCGATTATCATGAAAACAAATCTCAGAGAACGGTTGACTAGGTACCAATGTGTTATTAGACCAAAGGTTCATTTTGCGCCAGAGTTGTCCTAGTATCACTAAACACACCAAAATGTATTCAAAACTATAGAATTTGAAACAGGATCCCATTGCACATAAACACACTTTCAAGCTATTTATCTGACTGCATGATCTAAGAAAAAACATTGGTTTGAGTTTCACATCATACAAAGGCAATTTTAAAAGCAGTCCTCTCCCCTTTGCCATACATTTGCAGTGCATACTTGTGGTTTGGAGCATCAGAGCTGAATTCATTACATTTGGCTGACGCCTCTATAGCAAAAAACTCTTTCTTGGAGTCAATCAGGTGAAGTTCTCTGCCGGAGGGCAGACTAGGACACATATCACCAACCACAAGCTCTTTATAACCTTGGCATTGTGTAATTCAGCCTCCTGCAACTCGATTAGCCTCTGACATCACAACACATGACCCATTTCTGCTGCTGGATGGTGAATGTCAAGTGCCTTACCCAAGGTGTCACATGGTTCATTCTTCCATGAGCAGATGTCCAGCCCGGTCAACAGTACTGCATGGTCGTGCCGCTTGCCATTTTTACCTATCAGGCCTGATTGCCACTGGCAGAAACTATTGAGGGATTGGTCTGCGTGGTGGTTGATAGACAGGCCCAGCTGACAGCAGTGAAACCGACAGAGATGAAGTGTTCAGAGGGGTGGTGAGAGAGAGATAAGAGAGTAATGAATGATCAGGCATCTGTCAAGTATGAAAGAAATGGGAAAAAAAGGACTGGGATTCTTAAAAATAGAGATATTAGACATCACATTTCCCTAGAGAGTAAATTAGCTAATGTGACTGTGTTTCCTAAACTATTTAGCACAAAAGCAAATTAAATACATTTTTGTATCCATTATTTGTAATAATGCCAAGAAATGCACAAATAACTTTTGTGAGCATTTTTAGTAAAAAAAAACAAAAACAAACAAAAAAACATACAAATTACTTTTTTAAAAGGTAACTAATCACTAAAACAACTTTGTTTAGTTAATGATCTGTAATACTGGGGCTTTATTGATCCTGTTCATTGATTCAAGTCATTGTTTTGTCATTTGGGTTTAAAGTGTTTTAATTCTACAATATATGTTATAAAAACGTCTGAGTTGAATTTTCTTATTGGAAGTTGTTTACTCTGTGATGTCAGAGAATACCAGCTAACCACACCCTTGCACGCCTGATGACTTTGATCAGATAAATCTTTGCAGTGAATAAAAAACACAGTGACCAGGTATTCGGATTGTCAAACAAATGACTTTTTAATGAATAAAAACAAGCAGCTTGACTAAAAAGACTGAAAACTGATTAAAAACGCTTAAGAGTCAGTTCTTTTTACTAATACATGTATACATGTATGTATGAATCTTACCGGATCTTTCTCAAGTAGGAGGAGACTGACCACAACAATGTTGATGTCATTTCCAATTGTTCCATCTTTGAAAAGACTGGAGACCTTTTTGGCACAACAACACTTTGCATATTACTATAGGAAGAAGTAAATGTTCACTGAAAATGCAAGATCAAAGTGTTTTCTCAATAACAATACTGCTGACAGTTCGCTTACCATGTTCATGACAGTAAGGACATAAGTAGTGACGTTCTCTCTTCCATGTTTATCTAGCATCTTCCTGTCTGCCACCACCAAAGTTTCCACGTTCAGGCCACCCTCTTTGCTCGAAGTAATCTCGGAGCGTTTCACCCGGCTTTGCTGCTCAAACTCATCCGGCATGAAAAAATTATCCTCTTTAGGAGGCTTGGGAGTATCTGTAGTTAGGATGAGGTGGAGAGATAGAAGTATGGAAACTCATGAAAAAGAGTGAGAGAAACTGAAGATTGCCTCAGATAACTGATTTTCCTGTTTCCAAGCTTGGAGCCAGAGAGGCGACAACAGACCAGGAAATGCACAGTCATTAACTTCACATGCTGTTTCCGAGCTTTTACTCAATTCCATTCAACAAATGATAATGATGACACAGTAGTCCTCTTACAAGAGTACTCTTGTGTTGTGTAAGCTAGCTTCTCGAGACTACTGAAGCCAAAAATTATCATTATAATTTGTATTAATTTAAAACGCATTTGCTGCAGCAAGCAGACCTAAGCGAGGCAGGTCTGAGGCAAATGCTGCCACCTATCGAGGGATGCAAGCATCAATTCACGTCCCGTGCGAAAGGGTGTGGCTGATGCCTATATAAGCCAGAGCTCGATAGTGTGCTTGATTTTCATCTCTTCAGCAAAGCCTTCGCATCACTGGGTCTCGGAGAAGAAGCCTGCGCCATCAAACAGACTTTTCAGCGGGACGAGCTCTCTGAGAAAGCCAGACGTCTTCTCACCACCTTTAGTCGCGTTTATGTTCCTACCTAGCACCCATATCCTTTCTTATGCTTGGTTTGTGTTCGCCGCAGTGACCTTTCTTGACTCTCAGGAAGACCCGTGGCTGCGGTGACTGGAGATGTGTATTCTACAGCCAACGAGCAAGTTGCACAACCCGCTCGTCTGTACCCAAACACAATTTACAAGGCAACCCAGATAAATCTCAAAAAGAGCATTATGTCTGTTTATCCGGCTCTCGCCAAAGGTGTTTTAAATGTAGGAAATGTGCCCACGTCCCATGTGTTCAACCCTACACATAAGCACAGCCCACTCAGTGACACACGCTTATTCAGGGCCTGTTTTGATGCATACAATTCATGCCAATGGTGTTTGAAGTGTAAAGAAGGTGCCCGCTTCTCAGAACGCACAATTAAACACTTTGCTCTCTGTGCCTCGCACACACATAAATCATTACACACATAAATCATTCCCTGTCACACGGGACCATAATGTTGTGTGTAAATAACATAACAGTCCGCTGCTGGTCTCAGCGCGCTGCCTCAGGTAAACACTGCAAGGACAGTGTCAATTTATCAGCCCTATCGGGTCTCCAGATGTCCCAGATGTCATTCTACCCCTAGCTATACGTGCAAAAGCATGGAAAGCTATCACAGGCGTGTCAGATTGGGTGCTAAACATTATAAAACTAGGCTACTCAGCCAATACTTCCTGGTACCTAAAAAAGGATGGCAGTCTCAGACCCATTCTAGATCTCTCTGGAGCTCTGTAGCCCTGGAAGGCAATCGGCTGGTATTAGACAGGTGTAAACCTGGGGGTAATTTTGAAACTGAAAGTGGTTTTGACAGATGCCTCCAATTCAGGCTGGAGCACCCTCTACGAGGGCAGACCGACTTTTGGCCTGTGGTCAAGTCAAGAGAAGAACTTACACACGAACTGTCTAGAGATAAACACGGTCGAGAACACCTTGCGGTTCTTCCTTCCTCTTGAAAAGAGCCACCATGTCCTTGTCCGCATGAACAACATGTCGGTGGTTTCCTACATAAATCGCCATGGCAGTCTGAGATCACAGAACCTTCATGCACTGGCATAACGCCTCCTTGTATGGGTTCAGTGCAACCTGTTCTTTATCTGAACGTGGGTCTCAGACAGGCTGTCCAGAGACAAAGTTCTTTCAGGGGAATGGTCTCTCCGCCCTCAGACAGTTCAGCTGTTGTGGGACACCTTTAACACAGCGGAAGTCGACCTCTTAGTGTCTCAAGACACCACTTAGTGTCCAATATGTTTCAAAAAACAAGGACGCGCTTGCCCATCACTGGCCATCACTCGCACTCTTTATGCTTTCCCGCCGATCATGCTGTTATCACAGGTAATCAAGTGTATCAGGAAGAACTATTCTTCTGTGCTTCTAATAGCTCCATTCTGGCTGAACCAAGTTTGGTTTCGCTGATGCAGCTTCAGAGCTTGGCTCCATGGCCTGTCCCGTTCAGGAAAGATCTCCTCTCACAACCAGAGATTTTGGCACCCACAACCCGAGCCCAAGGCTCTGCATCAACGGGTACCAATCAGTCTCCCCGATGGGGTGTTAAACAAGATTATGAAAGCTAGAGCGCCATCTCCTAGATGACTTTATGCTTCCAAGTGGTCAGTGTTCTCAAGTTGGTGCTCAGCTTGCAACCTGGATCCACAAGATTGTGGGGTATCGGAGGTTCTCTCCTTCCTACAGGAGCTCTTGGATAAACCATGCTCAAGGTATACAGTATGTAGCGGATATTGCTGCATTTGTCAAACATTTGCACGCCCAGTCATTGGGTAGGAACAACCTTGTAGTCCGCTTCCTCAGAGGAGCTAGTAGGATGAACTGTCCTTGTCCCACCTCGGTTCCCGTATGGGACCTTTCCCTGGTCCTGGAGGCCATGAAGGGTGCCCCTTTTGAACCTCTAGAGCCTGAGGACTTAAGTATTTCTCGTTGAAAACTGCCTTTCTGGTTGCTACAGCTTCAGTCAAGCCGATGGGTGACTTACATGCACTTTCTATTAGCGTGTCGTGCCTTGAGTTTGGGCCTAATGATTCCAAGGTCATCCTCAAACCATGACCTGTTTATGTTCCCTAAGTACTTGCCACTCCTTTCAGAGCACAAGTCATCTCCCTGTCAGCCCTCTTCGCATCTGACAGCGAGTCTGACATGAATCTCCTTAGCCCAGTTAGGGTTCTGAGTATTTACATGGAACGTTCGGCTGCTTTCAAACAGTCAGAACAGCTCTTTGTTTTTGTTTTTTGGTGGCCGATCTAAAGGTCTAGCTGATCAAAACATAGCTTTTCCAGGTGGATAGTGGACGACATCTCACTGGCTTATACATCCAAGAGCCTTTGTTGCCCTCTGGGCGTCAGAGCTCACTAGAGGTGTGGCCTCTTCATGGGCCTGGCCCAGTGGGATTTCCCTTCATGATATCTGTATGCCGAAAGGCTGGGTCTCTCCGTCTACATTAATATGATTCTGTAACCTGGAAGTACTTGCTCTCCAAGCTAGACTGT
>JAQIUQ010007765.1:0-65289 GCA_030378365.1 Hybognathus amarus
TTTTATGTCAAATCTACTTCGTTCAGTTACGTATTGCTGTTTATATTGACATATTTAAATATAACATTTTATTATATTCGATTATTGTCTATCCTATTTTATGTGTATATATGCAATGTATTTTTTTTTGTATATATTACCGTTGACATTATATGAGGCGAAGAAAGGGGAGAGCGGCGCACAACGTAACACTTTTTGACTTTGTTTATTTGTGTAAATCTACTTAGGGTTTAGAGAATTTTTTCCCCACATTAATTTCCCACATGTCTAGTACAATTATGTGGTTTTGTTTTATTAATACAGTGTATGCTTTTTTTCTTGATTTACCCTGAAATAATGAAAGTGAAATGTGACAACATGCCCCGTAGGTGGGGTACATTGTAACATGTGAGGGGCACATTGTAACATCACCATATAACAGATTAAAATGCTATCTGATCTAATCAAAAAAATATACAGGTCAAACCAAAATATTTTCTTAATAAAATACAATTATTAACTTTTTCATATAAAATAATGGCATTTTTTAAATAATTTAAAATTAAAAATATACTATTTTTTGAGTTTGACAACAAACACACCAGAAAACACAGCTAAACAGCATAGTTCAAAACAAAATAATAATTAATAATTTCTGAACATTGACTGTCAGTCTTTATTTACATGTTTCTCTTGTTTTCTCAATAGAATTCATAAAAGTATAGAATATAATAGCATAGTTCTAATAGGGGCACATTGTAACGCAGTGTTGCAACATGCCGCTGCACAACTGGGGTTTAAACCCTGCCTAGTTAACGAAGCATTAAAGAAGCAGGTCTTCTGCTAGTTAACGAAGCATTAAAGAACTATATCAACTGTTAAACAACAGATTGGAGATTAAAATAATATCAGATTTGTCAAGTAATTTTAAATAAACACACACAAAAAAAGATGAAAATTTTACTTAAGTAAGAAATGAACTTTTGCTATGGTTAAATGTGATTTCGGAATTTTGGTGCATTTTTTTTTCTCTGTATAGTGTTGAAATGGCAACGAGTAAAAACACCAAGTTTCGTCATGCTGGCAGTGTGTGTTATAGTATTTTAAACAAGTGTTTTCAGACTAGCCCCGGGTTACGTTGTGCCCCGTGCTCCCCTACAGTATTTTGAAGGGTGCTTCAACTGTTTTTGTCCTTTTGTCAAGTCAGTGGGGTTCAAAACAACACTGGACTTACTCATTTATGGACAAAAACATAAATCCTTTTCTGTGTTCTGCAGAAGAAAGCCATACATGCTAGTTTGGAATCAATGGCATGAGAGAAAGTAGCGTCACATTCACACGGGACGTCAGCGTTAACTCTTCTCATTTACTTTTGAACTGATCGCCTATGCAAATACCCTATTGCAGACACTAGCCAATTGCTTTCATTGCGTTCAAAAGTATGGCGATTGGCTGTTGTCACTGTGACAGTCACTTCAGACACCCCCTTTGTCTAGCATTGACCCTGACACCTTGTTTGAATGCAGTTGTACATTTTTATTTTTGGATGAACTATCTCTTTCAGAGTGAGTTTTAACAGTTTTATGTTATTTCTTATTGTTTTCCTTTGCTGACCATTTTGGCCACTGTAAAAGAGGATCTACCATTACAAACAATGCAGCCAAAATAAGGAGACTGGTCCTCACTGCAGAACATCGAAATCCAGGGGGAGGAGTTGGATCCAGATCTGACTCCTTCCACCTTACATATACCTAACCCTACCCATCTCCGCACCCCACCCCTAACCCCACCCCTATCCTACCTATCTCCACCCTTAGATCTGGATCCAGCTCCATCCCCTGGATCTTGTGTACTGCAATAAGGTGCTGACTAGAAAATAAGTGGGAAAAGTAACCACTATCTTTGTAAATCCTCTATGTGAATCTCTTTTGTCCCAATCTCAGTAAGGCTGGTACACACACATCCAGTATCTGTCCTCTCTCATCTGATAGATTTCTCTCTAGCAGTATGATTTATGATTTCAGAGTTGTGAAGCGAAGAAGGCCATAGCTGTCTGGTGATGAAAAAGGTCAACATGACAGACTATCACTGCAGAACATCTCCAAAGTCCAGAAATGAACAGCAGAACCGAATTGGACTTTGTCAGTCAAGAAGTAAAAAAGAAACTTCAGCTGCCTATGACCATAGAAAAAAAAATCATCTTCCCCATTAGAGCTCTGACATGTCTCTCCTCTCCCAAAGTCTCATATCAGCATTTTTCCACCACTGGCTGCTTTTTTTCTAGTTGTTTGTAACTTTACGCTTCCGCTGGCACTCTGTTCTGTTCAAGCTCTTTAGAAACAGAGGAGATCCGAGAGACATAGGGTGCCTTGCCCTATAGCCATATCATGGCACAGCCAACGTCTCCTCATCGAACTTTGCACAGGAGTCAGCTCAGTGTTTCTGAACCAGCATTCACAAAGCTGACCTCCAACCTGACAGGCTGTGGCTCGGCTCGACTCTAATTCAGCTGACTGGTTAAGATTTAAAAGCTGGTAATAGTGCAGATCTGTGGAAAGCATCTTTTGCTATTTAGGTGATTTGTGGAGATGCTCTGTTCGGGTTGTTAAAGCAGCGGCGAATTTCTGCGCGACAGTGCGGCTAATAAATTAATCCAAATAATTGCCGGGAAGGGCAAATGGCACGTTGCAGGGGAGCTGTTGTTTTTACTGAGTGATTATTATTGCTGGAGCTGCTGTGATTGTGCAGTGCTGACCTGACTGTATCCCAGAGGTAATTTCTTCATTCGCAGGCACCCTCATGCGCTCCCGGTTCTTTGGCTGAAGGCAGGGTGTCAGACTTTTTGTCTCCCAGTCACAACACTTGCAGATAAATCAACATAAAGATTTTCAAAAGTGTGATGAAGCCTTCCAGTGGGAATGTTCTGATGCATGCTCATTTTTATTCTGCTGCCTGGACTTAAACCATAGTATGATGCTAAAAAGTCCCTAGTAGCAGGGTCTCTATTTTTGTTTTTTGCCATTATTATAGAAAAGTAGTGTTAGAGAGAGGAAGAATGGATTTAGGACATGATCCAGATCAGACTTGAGTCCCCTGCCAGGAGCTCATACACAGGTCAGGTACATAAAAGTTTGTTCACGAATAAAGAAAAGGGAAAACTATTGTTTAAAACCCATCGGTGAAGTTATCTGCATATTCATATAGGCTTATGGTTTTGAAACCATCTTCAAGAAAGGTTTATATGTAATGTCTGTTTGTAATGTCCATTGTATGGACTGGAGCTCCTTAAGGGACATGGTGATGGGAAGAAAAAAACAAACAATTATTTTGCTCTCCCCTAAGAAAATTTTTTTTTTTCCCCCTCTGAGAATTGTTTTCCCCTTCTATGTCCCATTTAAGGGTTTCATACCATTGTGTAAAACAGACTGAGTAAATATCAATAACATATTTCTATTACACGTGAGTGCATCTTGAGCATTATTTTTGAAAAAGAAAAAAAATAATCAAGATTTTACATTCTGAACTAGAACTTATCAATTTTCTTTGTCAATTAAAAACTATTTTGCATTGTTGAAGTTAAAGACCATTGCACTGGAAAAAAATGGTAAAATGATAACATCTAGCTGATTCTCAGAAATATATATAAAATATTATTTCACTCCACCAAATCAACTTAAAGCTACACTGTGTAACTCTGAGTTTATTCTTAGCTAAAAACACTTAGTTCTTTCAAAAATATATGTGCTCATTAATGTATATTTACTTTGTTCAAGTAATAAAGTATTCTCGTGAGTTGGAAAAACATACGGGTAAGGGGTTCTAATGTTCGGTCGCCATGTTGCCCCTCCATCTTGAAAGTACATTAGCCAAAGAGGGACACACGTTAATTCAAGCTTCGCCTTTCGCGTTTACGTTTGAGTTAACACTCATGGACGAGGTCAAACTGGAAGCCATGTTAATCTTGGACTACATTGGCCACCGTAGGAGTTAAAACGAAATCGGAATTGAGAGGAACAGAAACTAATATTCACTGGATGATCATATACCTTTTCACCGCTAGATGGGGGTAAAAATCACACAGTGTAGCTTTAAATAAATTGAGTTATAGCAACAATTTTTTTTTATTGTTATTAAATCAGAAATAGCTTCATAAGTTACTAACTACTTTACAGGTTAAACCTTTTTACAGTAAAACCCAGGACCAGATGCTAACGCTTTAGTGGGAAATTTAGGGGAAAACTCGGATGACCTAAACATTTTCCAAAATATGCAGCATTTGACAGAGCTTATACTGAGATCTAATAATACGTTATTGTTTGAAAATGCATGTTTTTGTCCGCTTTGACTCTCCGTTGACACTGGCGGCCAGATATACTAATGCTTTTGCGCCCACTTCAGGCATATTTGTTTCGCAAAGTGTGCATAAAACCATGACGATTTATGTACGAACGGGAAGCACAGAGATGAAAATGGGAACTGAAAATGGCAAAATGCACTTTTCGTGTCATGCATATGCATTCAGGGGATGGTCAAGGGGAAAGTGGGAGTGTCACATAAAGAGATGGGAGGGGACGCGTAAACTGCGGTTAATTACCTGTATGTATTCCACGTTATGTATGGAAAATTGAAAGCCATTGAAAGCACGGCTCTATTTTCTGCTGAAATTTCTCCACCTTTTAAAAGCAGGTGTAACTTAGTAAGCGGGTTTCCTGGCATATGCCTCCTGTTGAAATGGCTGCAGTAATCCGAGCCAGACGAAGACATAGACTAATAAGGAGACGAGCTGAAAATATTTTTCACACATTTTCAGTTGAGTGAAAACAAAATCATTAAAGGTGCTCTTAGCGATGTCGGTTGACATAACTTCTTCTTTCGGTTGACCTTTAAATTATTTTCAAACAAAATGGAGGCTAGATGGATCTTCCCTCCTCCTCATCTGCACTGACCCCTGAACCCCACCCCCAGGGCCTTCTTGTCAGTTATTGGCTGGAAGAGTTTGTTTCGTGAGAGCGGGTTGCCGCACTTTGTTTTTATTGCTATTTATGGAGCCTGGGTTGTCTGCATAGACCGTGTTTTTTACAGTGTGTTTGTTTAGAGGACAGGCAGCTAGCGGATAGTGAGGAGATGTTTGTTATATGTGACAAAAAATGTTTGGGCCTAAAAAACCTGTGACATCGCTTAGAGCACCTTTAAGTGCTACAGATTAAGCAGCAACGCAATATTACAGATACTGGAAGAATCAAATCAAAGATGACATTGAATCTCAGACTCAGCGTTCACATTCCATTCCAGCATTTGTTAAACTTCTCGCTACATTATAATTATTGGCATCTGGATAATTTCAAACAGTGATAGCATCAGCAGTGAGAGGAGGAGGCCCATTCAAATACGCAAATTACGGTATAGTGGGTGGGGACAGACGCTGATTACTTGAACGGTACACTGCGTCTTTCTGTGTCTTGGCCATGATGCTATTAACGCTGCGTTCGCTAATGTACGTACATCTGGCCCACTGTATTTAAACTTTTTGTCCATAGCATCATGCAACCTGGTTACATTTATCAACAGAACTAAGGGTTAGAGTTCAAATGGAGAACATTCTGGAACATCTCAACCCCTGAGGAGCTAAAGCTGGACCAACCTGCTGTTCCTGGGTTCCTTGCTTGAGGAAATTCTAGTTTCTTGGTTTATTCATTCCTAAAAAATCGGGCTATTTGGTTTATAGCTCAAAGAAATGTGTTCTATCTTAATAATCCATATGGTCCGATCAATGTTTTACACCCTTACCCTAAAGAATTTTGTAGGAGTCTCCAGTAAATTTTGTTCCCTTTCGTCAGTCACTTCCGAGTTACGTCAAGGAGTGACGGAAATGGGGTTTGGCAATCTCTGTCACTCCTTGGCGTAACGTCTCCGTTCCCTACTCAAGGAACGAGGGTTACACTAGTAACCGAGACGTTCCCTTTCGTAGTCACTCCGAGTTACGTCAAGGAGTGACGGAGAATGCGAAACCCCCATTCTCCGTCACTCCTTGACGTAACATCTCCGTTCCCTACTCTGGGAACGAGGGTTACACTAGTAACCGAGACGATTTTGTTCCTATTAGACAATGGTTTCTGTTAATCATAAAAAAAGCTGTTGATCTTGAACAAGGTTTCTGAAATTAATAAATATAAGGCAAAAAATAACTGGTTCACACAAATATATGCATTTGTTATAGTGCATAAATAATCATCAGTCTGAATACTGTAAAGCAATTTGTGTATTCCGGTGAACTCTAGTGAACTCTTCTGTACTCTACCCTCAAGGCTGAAGTTCTCTGGACAGTAGGGTCTAGTGTCACTCCTCGTGAGTCGTAATACCAATAGATTATTCACATCCATGTGACAACGTGATAATAGTGTTGGTGACTCAGGCCAAAGCCGATGACTGCTTTAGTCAATTACTCAATTGCATCCATATTTGCCTGTTAAGATGTGTCAGGGCATTGCGGGGGAGGGGGAGCAGAGAGCTGAAGGTTATGACACCACCTTCTCTTAAGAGTAGGAATCTGTATTTCTCAGATGCAAAGTGGCTCATGAAAATGGAGGTGCTGTTTAATATTCATCCATATTTTTGCAGTTTGTAAATTGAACATGTTTTATTCAGAACTGGTTGTTTTGGTGCACATTGGGCCAATGCAGATGAAAGATTAGCTACATTAAATGGCAAGCATAAATCAAAGAGAGTGACAAGAGCGGCCTCGATTATTTTGCCGTGTCACAGTTTTGAAATATTCCCCATCAGTCAACATTAAAGGCCATATTAGTACACAAGTCACTGAAAAAAATATAAAGGTTTGGGTATTTTTGTCATTCCCTTGCATTTTTATGGTTTTTTTTTTCTATGTGTGTGTATGTGTGTGTTTTAATTGCAATTTTAATTACTGTCTTTTATATTTATGTGTATGTGAATGAAGTGATGTGCAGGCTAAGCTACTCTTAATTTAACTAAAAACTTACTTGTTTGAAAAAGTTTATTAAAATAAAACTATTTAAGGTGGCAATATATTTGATAATATATAATTGTCAGACTTCTCATTTATATTTTAATCAGAGAAAATAATACAGTATTGACTCAGTTTGGACAGTGACATTTATACCAAAAATATGTGCGGAACCACAGTCAGTAAATATTAAAATATTAAAATAAATACAGTATAGTATGTACAATTTCAAATAATGAAAAAAAGAAGCTGTACAAGGATGTCTGTGCTGAGACTCATATGAATTGTTTCTTTTCAAACTGATTAAAGTTTTCCCAATGTTACAATAAGTTCGAGGTTTTTGATAATCCCTTTGATCTCTCAGATGTAAAGCTATTTGCACAATACAATTTGACAAAAAAGTGATGCACATTCTTGTTTAGAAAGTACAAAGCCCTTATGGGACATGGTGATGGGAATGCTTTTTCATTCTCTCGCAAAAGTATTGAGTACTGAAATTCTTTTGCAAAACATTTGTGTTTTCATGCAGAAATATTGCATTCTTATGAAAAAATGTTGCTTTCGCAAAAGTTTTGTGAGCAAACGCAAAGATTCTCAAGGTAAATTTTTCTTCCTACCTCTCTCTCTCTCCCTCTCTTTTAACCATCACCATGTCCCTTTAGGAAAGGGGTCCAAAGTCTGTCCTGGAGAGCCACTGTCCTGCAGAGTTTAGCTAAACTCTTCAAGACAGTGGCCCTCCAGGAACAGGATTGGACACCCCTGCTTTAGGGGCTCTGTAAGAAAATACCTTGATCCAGAAAACAAAAACAGTTGAGCTTTTGTGAAGTTTGCAATGCCACTTTTAGTAAGTCACACCAGGCCTGGCCCCCTTCTAGTGACTGAAAGATGCTACTATACAGTTTTACAAATGAATTATTATTATATATTTTTTTTTCAAATCAAAAGTGAATATGCATATATGCATGTAGGTGTTATAATAATTTGTAATTGTTATTTTGAAGATAAATTAATACATCCCATAAAACTTGCTAACAAAATGAATCTGCATTTTTACAGTTACATGGAAACCAAACCTCAGGTGTAAAGCTGCTCTGGTGCAAACAGATGCATGAGGTTGATAAATCACTCTGTGTAAAGAGGATCTGTCAAATTAGACACATATGTTTAGACATAAAAACACTTTTTGATAAATGAAGATCAATTTGTACTTGTCTAGCAAGCCAATGTTTGCATGCAACCATTGATTTTTAGAGGTCATAAATAAACATTTAGCCAGTCACCCTCAAATTGGCCCTGTGTACAGAAGCATAAATAATCCATATGATTTTAAATATGCACATATGAAGAAATTTCATAAGGGCCAATGCCCGCACATGTGAATGATTGATGCTTTAATATATTTGATGCAAACAAATTTAGAACAAATAAAATATATGATTCATGATATTTTATCCCCCCTCCCTCTCTCTCTCTCACACACACTCACTATATATATATATATATATATATATATATATATATATATATATATATATATATATATATGAAGAGTTCAGATGCAAAAGCCTCTAAATGCCATTTGAAATTTCTTCTAAAAATGACCATTTTTATCAAGCTTGTATATTTAAGTTCAGTAATTTCACTTAAATGACAATTAATAGGTAATCTTCATTGCCATTTAAGTGAAATTACTGAACTTTAATATACAAGCTTGATAAAAATGATCATTTTAGAAGAAAATTTCAAATGGCACTCTTGTGTATATATACAGTACAGTGTACAGTATATATACAGTATATATACAGTATATATAGCTAGCATTCATTTTTTTTTTTTTTTGCGAATGACGGATACAAGTGATACAATTGCTGAACAGTGACCAGATCACTACTATGCTAATGGAGGACAACATTATCTGACTTGCTCCTCCAAAATACCCCAAAGTGGCCAACAAATATTTAGATCTGGTGACTGTGCAGATCATGGAGGATGTTCAACTTCACTTTCATGCTTATCAAACCATTCACAAGTCTTGGTGTATGTATTGGTGGACAATCATGTTCATACATAGCACCGCCTTTAGGGCACAATATTTGAACCATTAGGTGCACATGGTCCACCAGAATGTTTCGGTAGTCCTTGGCAGTGACGTGGCCATCAAGCACAGTATAGGGAATGGCTGATCCACCCCTGTGCTTCACTCTTGGCAGCAACAGTCCGGGTGTTCGGCCTCTTGGGGGCTTTTCCACAACGAAACTCTTACGGATTGTCCACAGCCCAAGTTTTGCACTTGGCACCAATGAAACGGACATTGACCAAATGTTTGGCTATAGCAGCCCGACCATAAATATTGTCTCTGAAGCTCCTGATAAACAGTTTTGGTGGAAACTGGAGAGATGGGATGTGCATTAAATTCTTCAGTTAGTTGGGCAGCTGTGGTTTTATGTTTTTTGGATACAGTCAGGTCAGTACCTGGTCAACCCTTTCAGAGAGCTTATTCTTGCGTTGAACCGTTACTCCTGTTGGATGTGGTTCGTCCTGCGTGGAGTTATGCTGGAGTTATTAGCTATCAATACACCACATCTCGAACACACTTGCTCTCCTGGTTACAGATGAGTCCTCTTTTGAACTCTGATGTCTCCCATTATGTTAGCAAGAGCACAACTGTACATAAAATATTGCAATCCAGACAAGTTTTTTGGATTGCAATATTTGATGTACAGCTGTGCTATTGCTCTGCTTATTCAACCTTCATACTTGCTCTTACTGATAGAATGTAAAATCGGTGAAGAATGGCCACAAGGCCGTGCATATAGACGTGAAACCTCCACCACTATATTGACCAGTGTTTTAGTTTCATTGACCAACCCCCACCTTTGTAAATGAACATACCAGCCAGCTGTGTCAGCTATGTTTTATATGTGTGCTATAAAAACTGTATGGGTTAGTACAGTATAATTAGTTTAATTCCTAAAATCACTGTAAATTGTTCTGATCATTTACGCAGGTATACGTCATAATATGCCAGACATTTTAAACAAGTATTTAAGCTTTCATTAAGCACATTTAAGCAAAAATATCTTCCTTTTTTTGCCATGTTCAGCTGGTTTCTAGCGTCTCACTTAGAATAGTGCAGTAAGCTCTTTATGGTCACATATCCTATAGATTTATTGGCTTGGGAGTGCATGGCAAGGCTTTATAACCCCTGTATATGACATTGTAAAGATGCCATTTCAGCTTTATTAGTTAATGCTATTTGCTAAAACCCAGAGCTTTGAAGCTAAAATTTCCCAGCAGAATGGTCAGAACGGTTCCCTGTTGTACTGTCAGTTGAGCCAATTTAATACTTTCCCCTAGATTTGTTCTTGCAGGGTTTCAAACTCAGGCCTTTAGAAATGACAAATGGTAACCTCAACGAGTGATTCACAGAGCCATCAGATCCTAATGAACGGTTTGACTCTGAAGTCAAAATCTACAGAACAAAAGCCCCATTGCTGCTAACATAATATAATTACAACTGTCACAATAGGTAAATATATGGTGAGACTATAGTATTTAATGCTTGTGTTGATGCCGCCAGCTTCCACGGGACACTAATTGCCGTCTTGTTTCTCAGCAGGGCAACATTAGCAGACTTTCTAAGCTGTGGCAGTTCTAGCTAACTAAGTTTAGCAAGGCTTACTGTCCTTTCATCCATAAATTACAACACGTTTGGTCCAAATACAGAGTTTATTATGAGTTTAATGCAGTGCTGGAAGTTATAAGGGTGTGGTGACTAATGTCAGTGTGACAGAGGCAACGCTTAAAGTGCTGAAATGTGAGTGTAATCTTCCCACTTTTACATCACAAGATAATTAAAGACATCAATCACACGCCAGACACCTTCACATCCTTGTAAGTGCTCTAATTTGAGGGCTTGCTGGATGAGACACAGTTGTCATTCATCTAGAAGAGATAGATGGCATTGACAGATACAGTGGCTTTATTGACGTTACACATGATTATTTATAGGAAAATCTTTTAGCACATATGCAATTACATAGATTGGTGTGTATTATCCTGTATTTTGAGTGACAATTGTAGAGTATGAATATATTCTGCAATTTTATTAGGATCTGTTCTTACAGGATGAGATAAATCACTAAATACTGACTTAATTTCTCTCCCTTTTAATAAAGACTGAGGAGAAAATCAACCCTGAATAACTCATATTCTTAACCACTTGTGTAATAGTCTATTGAGGTGACACACCGGCCTCTTTTTCACCAGTTTTTTATTTATTTTATTTTTTATTAATCAAATAACATTTAGACATAGACAACATTTGAAATGGATTTCATTGGTTTTCATTCACATGGTTTTATTTTATAATATTTTATATTATTATTATTGTGCTAAATAAGAAAAAAATAATAATAAAATAAGAAAAAAAAGATCCACACACAAAAATAGGCTCACAGGATTTTATTGTCCAGAGGCCATGAAAAAAATGCAAAAACTCTTTGTCAATGGCGGGTGTTACCAAGCATACATTGGCGGTCATTTATACACCTATTACTGTAATCCATGTAACATACCAGAATCTGATTTGATCCCATATACAAATATTTACATCAATTTACGTTATTCAACACATTCTCATCTTTTGGCATCATATAGGTGATGCCAAATGACATTTCGTTGAAATACTACGCACATGGCACCCTTGAGCGTCAATATAACACACACTGTTATGGGTAGGTTTAGGTCTGCGGTAGGGTCTGCGTCTCATATTGACGCTAAAGCATGCCAGTCACCTTTATGACGCCTTGGGTTCTACGTGTTATATTGATGCTAAAGGATGCCAAATGCGTAGTCATATGGCGTCACCTATATGACACCAAAGGATGAGAACGGGCTCACATTATTATATATACATACCACAATAATCCTGTATTCATTTTTTTAACATTTAAAAAAACAAAAACAAATCTGGCAATCAATATAAACATAAATATACATTTTTGAATATCACAAAATATTATTCTCATCATCCCTACTACACGTCACACATTAGACATTGCGATGCTTATATGTATATTATTACACTATAAATATAAAATAATAATCTGTAAAGTAATATAATATATACTATTGTTTTGTATAATATAAAGAATATAGGCTTATAAATGGTATCATATTTATTCATTAATTCATTTGTTCAAACCTTTATTTAACCAGGATCTCTTTTTCAAGAGTGTACTGGCAATAATTGTAATTAAAAATAATGTAAAATAAATGTTTTTCTTTTTTAAATTTCTATATTATAATATATTATATTATTATTTAATTTGATAGAAATAAGAAATAGAATTACAGTTTAAAGTGTACCATAGACATATACACTAGACCTCACCTTGGGGTTCTAAGCATGCGTCAAAACCGCCGCCATCTTGGAACAGGGGTCTTGTCATAGGAAGTAGCTAGGTAACGCTGCTATCTCTGCCTTTACTTTGAATTCATTGATGGTGGTGGACTTTTGTGCTGCGTATGATGTTCACGGATGAAATCTGAACTAGGAAGAATGTTTTTAACTTTTATTTTATTTTTTCTGGAATCAATGATAAATACATGTCTGACTGTTGGAACAAACCAAAAACAAACAAGATAAATCGCATTCATGATGATTTATGGTGATTTTATTTCCGTTAGACTTGAGTCTACATTGTTGCTGATGCATTAAAGTGGAGGGGCTCCCCTGTTCCAAGATGGCGGCTCTATTGATGCATTCGTTCCAATGAACTGCCGTAGCCAAGGTGACATCTAGTGTATATGTCTGAAAGTGTACAAAGTCAGTGAAAACTGAATGGTGATTTTTTTAAAAATCTTTTTTAAAATGGTATTATTGTTATTATTTAAACATATAAGACAGAGGTTTCACTAGATTTCGTAAACATGGTATTGACAATTTCTGCTCTATTTTTCATTTCATTTAATGAAAAATATCTCATGAATTATTCCACTGGACTAAAAGTTCTCTTTTCTCTCCCAAATTATTACTCATAAATCTCTCTCTCAGTCTGTTTCCAATGGGGCACTTTAAAACTTTATTTTCTCCCCTTTTCTTCGCTTCTAATCCTTATTAGCATCCTTTACTGTGGGAATGTTTCCAAGGTAGCCCAAAGCAACAGACCAAATGCTTTATTTTTAAAAGTGTCTTGGATGATCTATCAGCATTTTTTTCATTAACATTTTTATTTTATTGCCTTTGCATAACAGGCTCTGACTGGATATATTGGGACATTTCTGGCAATTGAATTGCAGTGAGGATGAGATGACACAGCGTGTTGGGTTGTTGACATCCGGCTGCATACTTGCCTCTTACATGTCACACGCAATTTTAAATATGCTTTGAAATGACTTTCTTAAAAATGTCACCAGCCTTATATTAACCGCTGAGTCACAGTCCTTTCTGCTGGGCCATAGTGGTAAAGATGGGACATTTTCCCTGTAGCACTAGCTACATTATCCTAATGCGCAGTCATAGGTGGTCACCAAGCGGGGTTGAAATTCCCAGCACAACCTTTTAATGTCTGATTCAGAAGGCATCATTTCTCTCCTGTCAGGTTATATTCAAAAGAGTGGACTCAAATTCAATGGGAGACTATTTTTTATTCCTGTGTCCTAAAGGGATCTCCTCATGCAAAGCATTAGATTTGTCAATCTCTCAACTTTGTCATTGGAGATGATGAGCCCTGTGGGTACTGTATGGCTGTACTATGAAGATTTTGAAATTGTGAAATAGATTTGTGTGTATAAGATGTTAAAATCATGGTGCAGTATCATAAGTAGCCTGTGTGTTTCCACTCATTTTTTTTCTACTTGTTAAAGCACTGAATTATTCAGTGCAAACGTGTTTATTATTTTATCTCTAAAGTTGTGTATATCATGCTTTTAAAGTGGGACTGGGTTTTTCCTGTCAGGCAGTATATTTTGTGCTCTGCAGCTTTAAATATATATATGCACTTGTGTGGTAATCCAAGGAAGGCTTTCTATAAAAGGGTTTACCAGACTCAAGCTCAGACGCTTTATTAATTATAAACTGATTAATTACACAATGGCAAGGAAATGAACTGGATGCCTAACAGGATAGAAATCTAACAGGATGTAAATAAAGATCTAAAGTTAACCACTGCACTGCGAGGGGTTGAGTTATTTACCATGGAATATTACAATGATTAATATAAAAATAAATGAATAAAAAAATATGGCAAAAAGTGATATTGAGGATACAAGAAAATATTTATAAACGTACTTAAATAAATACCAAAAAAGAAAAGAAAAGCATTGACCGGAATGAAATCACTGTGGTGACCTTCCTGTAAAATTATATTACATTGCTTCTTGAAGCTGATGAGCCATCAAGCAAGTTTAATAAAAGATCCATATCGGAGCTGGTTATCTGATGCAAACATCAAAATGTATGCAAATCAGGCTCTATGATTAAAGTGTTTTGATGTCTTAACACAGGATTGTCCACTCAAGTTTTTGAAGTAGTTTGAAAATTCACTCTCATATTGCTGGACTATGAGATAATATCACATCCATGTTTGGTTTATCTGATCACTGGCTTGCTACAAGGACAAAACATCAAAATAACTTATTTTTACCATCCCAGGGGCTGCAGATAGTTTATTATAAACAAGACATGATTGAGACTCGTGCTCTGGTGTTGACTGATTAAACTTTGTTGGCTGGGACATGTGAAAATCACATAGCGAGCATCTCTCTGAAAGCGACGAGTGGGAGGCAGACTGGAAAGTGTCATGGGAGATGTACCTCAAATGTAATATGTATGTACACATTTTGCTGTTATTGCTATTTTTGAGCTTACCACAGGAGAATATCACAGCTATCTGGTGGTCTTTAATATCCATGTTTAGTTGAGCATATTGTAGATTCTAAAGATCAGTCTGTTTTGATTTTGTTCTGGCATTTATGTGATCTGGCTGTCCTCCTGCTTTTCATCATATTTAGCATGTGTAGCTGTGTATAACATAATTCACAATAATTCTCTGCTGAAAAACATTTTTTTTGCATGCTGAGTCTGACACACCTCTGCTGAAAAGACTGGCATAACAAGTCATCAGTACATGACTTTGATGACCTTACAGCTTCAGCAGGTCAATCTTCCCTTTGCTATGTTCGTCTTCCTTTGTGTCTTTCCTGCTCTCTTGACCCTGAGTGAAAAGCTTTCATTCTTACCATTGAACTTTGGTCATCACTTCTGTAATCTTCTTTCTATTAGCATTACAAAGGTACAGTTTCATCCTTCGTTTTCTCCCACTGTTACTAAGCAGGACCACATCATAACCCAGAGGTCTGCATGAATACTGATCACGCCTTAACCCGACGCCTTACAGCCTCGCTCAACTGCAAAAGCTTCTAGTAAGTAAGAGAAACGGCTTGACATTAGCATTCTGTGCAGTTCAGGAAATGGAATTCAATGCAAATTACGCTGACAGTAAATTGTTGTCATAAATCCCCCTTCCATGCTATTTCACAGTACAGTAAAAGCTGTTAACTCGGCCAAGAAATTGACCTTGCAATAAATTTAATTAAGCAGAGATTGACTTTTGACATATATAAATGCTTTGTATTTACAGGGCTCAGCCAACAAGTCTATAATATTGTGGGCTTTGCCCTGTTAAAGGTCAAGGTGTGTGTGAATTGCACTCTGCTGTGTGGGTGTGCGCGCATGCGTGTGTCAGGAGTTAGTAAACAATAAAGCACACAAGATAGGAGTAGCAAACTTTATTCATCTTGTTTACTCTTCATTTCCATTCTCACACACACATTACGTAAGAACGCTAGCCTGACTACGTTAGACTTCATACGTCCGCTTAATTTCAGTTCGCTTTTGTACCAGTAGCCTAGCCAGAAAAGAGACTTTGGGCGTGCATCTGAAAAACTGGGTGTGCAAAATTAGCCTGGATGCCAGCCCGAACTCCGCCCACAACATTTTTTGGACGAGAAGTTCAGTCTGGACTGGATCCATTGAGGAGTAATTATGAACTGTTAAAAACTGATCGGGCCAATCAAATTGCCAGGGCGGGCTTTATACGATGATGGACAGGTGATCTGCAGGGACGTAATCATCATGTTATCAAAGCGCGCTAACTGTCTTCCCTCAGAGATGACTGCAGCTGGAGAATTGAGATGTACAGATTCCGCTGTCGTGTCTGTTGTGAAATAAATCGACTGCACATTAATTTTAATAGACAAACAGAAAACTGCAATCAAGGCTTTTGTTCGATCGGAAAGATATTTTTGCCGTCCCACATGATTTCGGGAAAAGTGTAACTTATCAGCTGACTCTGACGGTCGCTAAGAAGATGGGACGTAATGAAAAGCCTGTGGTCGTTGTGGTTTCTCCTTTGGTCGCACTCATGAAGGAGTAAGTAAAAGAAGCAACACTCGTTATTTAACTTCTAAAATAAGTAAAGTTAGGCTACGTTCTGTTGTTGACAACTGTATGCAAAGTAGTTGACTTACTGCGTTGCTCTGATTGGTTGTAGGTTTACCGACTATCCAATTGAGTGCAGAGTTGTTGTTTTTTTCCTGAGACACGCCTCATAATCAAAGCCAGACGGAGGGGTTTCAGACTCCTCTTCCGATAGGAAAATGAGTATGATGAAGTCAGGATAGTGCAAAATTATTAACCATAACGTCCATCAAGACGTGTTTTTTTTTTTTTTTTTTTTTTTTGCAAAAGAAATTAAGCAGGGAGCTCTGCAACATATTGCTAGCAATTTGCAGTAAAAAATTCTCTGTTGATCATATGTGCGGCAAATATCTCAGAGATACTGCTGCTGTTAGCTGATTGGTTGGCAGTACGAATGTCGGCAGATATTTTTTAAAGGACTCTCTAAACTGCGGCGATCATCTTGTTATATAGATTATAGATCAATATCATTCATAAAGGTTTTTAAACGAAGAATTGGAATATCAGACATGGTAAATGAAATAAAAGCAAATAGCGATACATCGGTCAGTTATTGTGGCTGCGGTGCGTCAGTGACAATCATGATGCGTTGCCATGGAAACAAGGTCAGTGAAAATTGGTTTCACTTATGCATGAAAGTGTTGATTTAAAAATATATTTTAAGTAATCAACAATAGCCCAAGTTTAGTAAAACATTTTTTATTAAGACTATAAAAAATTATTCTGCATCCATTATTGGGTGTGGCTACACCAGTGTTCTGTACTCAATCTGAGACATCGACGTCTCTGTCTTTCAGTTTTCCTCCGGCCTGAAAACAGCCTGCCAATCAACGAACAGAGGGTGGGCCGAGAGCCGTGATGTACGTAGATGCTAAGCGCAGAGCTTAAGATTGTATTTTCGGCCGCGGATATAGAGATATGTGATGCAATTCGCTCTGTTGTTGAGAATATTCACTGCATTTGCAAACTGAAGCCCAAACAAGAAGAGTGTTTGTTAACCATTTTGAATGGAGGTGATGTTTAAGTTGGGGAGAGAGGTGATTGCATTATATGATTGGCTCATGGGTAACCAACGATTTTATACTTCAGACAAGCAAGAAATTCCATCAATCCTTTGCTATGTTCGTCTTCCTTTCTGTCTTTCCTGCTCTCTTGACCCTGAGCGAAATGCTTTCATTCTTACCATTCAACTTTGGTCATCACTTCTGTAATCTTCTGTACAAAGGTACAGTTTCCTTCTTCCTTTCTCCCACTGTTACTGAGCAGGAACACATCACAACCCTTTATGATAGGTAACCAATGATTTGATACTTCAGACAAGCCAGAAATTCCATCAATGGCGGGAAGCATTTTCTCACAAATGATGGAAATTTCCATCAATGGTAGGGTAATGCCTGGTTCAGATTACACGTTTTTAGCCCGATTTTGGCACGAATCCGTTTGACGTAGGGTGTTTTGTGAGGATTCGTAAACGACAACGGGCGTCGGGACGCAAGATTCAATCGTATCATCTCTTATAGTGTGTCATAGTGGGAGACAACCTACGTCGCGTCTGCGATGCTTCACGACATCACGACACAAAGACTAGCTAGTTTAATTTTTTTAATGGTCGTTCACGACGGTTCCGTCACATCTATGAGGTTGACCAATAGGAGCACATCTTTTCTGTACACAACTTTCAAAAATGGCGAAACGAAAGAGAGACTATGGTGCTAACGTTAAAACTAAAAGTAAAAATATATAAGAAAACAATAGTTTACCTCAAGTTCTCTTTGGAGGATTGACAGCCCATACTGTCCTCTTCGAGCAGGGTTCTCAAGTCTCACGCAATGGTCGTGAGACATACGCAATTCAACCAGTCCACACGCTCACACGCCACACCGTGTATTTCTCACGCTCAAAAGGGAATGACGAGCAATCCAGGAACGTGTCCATTGTCGGGTTTTCTTTCTTTATTTTACTTTTTTTCTGACCACAGGACAGCCAATACAACACTCACCGCTTCATCCATTGTTTACGTTTATTTAGTTTCGCCTTCTCGATGACATCACGCGCCATTAAAGACAGCATGCGGTGACTTGTCAGGAAGCAACGTTGTAGTCTGACATTGTGTCTTGTCCACGACACGACAAGATTTTAGTATTCAAAATCGAGTAATCTGACACAGTGACTATCGTAACAGACAAAAAAAAACGTGTAATCTGAACCAGGCATAAGAGTTACTATTAAAATAAAAGATAGAAAAACAAGCTTGTGTACTGTTTGTGTGAGCATAGCGTGAAATATATGACTGGTGTGTGAGTTCAAGAGTTGAAATAGTATTGCAGGTAAAGTGGGTCATGTGTGACAAGCTCTGAGTATCTGAGCACTTTTGTGTATGTGTTTGACAGGTAGCTATACGGTTGGTCAAGACTGAGGCCAGAGTAGAGCAGCTCAGCTCCAGAGAACTCCCGTCAAACAGCAGCTGGTTTAGTCACTGATGGGGTCAGTCATGCAGAAAAACACAACGCCATATGATGCCCAAGCATAGCTTCCGATAGAGATTGCTTTTAAAAAAGCCAAGTAAACCCTTGTTACCCTAAAACTCTCTGGGGAATATACCACATATCAGTAAAAGGTAACTGTAAATAAGGCCTGCAACCATAGTGACAGCGAATAAAGTCATTTCAAAATATGGCAACACTGGAAAGTCAATCACAGTTGACACAATGCAATTTAGGAAACAAGTCTTTCAAGACATGAGTTCATCCGTCAAATCTTTTTGCTTTACTTTATTCTTAACTAAGTGTTGTGTTCTGCATTTGGGTCACACACAGGATAGATGGATAGATGGATGGATGGAGATGATTTAGCTCTACATAGCTCTACTTATTAAGCCTTGAAAAAAGTACAGTGAGGTTAAAAAAAAGTCAAAATGAGAGCCATTGGATTTATAGTGGGAAATTTGTTCTAGTTTCTGAGATAGATAACTTAATTGCCTGTCAGGAAAGAGCTGACTCATTTTCATATACTGTACTACTAGAGGGGGATGCTTAGATCAAGTCTGAGATAACTATTGTAAAACTAATATCTCCTCTGCTCCACTACATTATTTAGTCAGTATATGGCCAAAAAACAAAAAACAAAAACAAAAAAACAAAGCAAAAGTGATGATCCACATAGCTTGTAAAGAATCTGGATTCAAACAGTGGGATAATTGCAAACAGTTTGTATAGGCATTCCTTTTTATAAACTTTGGTGGATTTGCAATGAATTGCTTACACAAATCATATCGTCCTTCTTCCCCAAAGTCCTTCCATTGGCTAAGACAACATAGTTACTTGCTGTACCCATAACATATCATGATGTACAAATCTACATTGATCATTTGGACTTGGATAGGACCATCTGTCCAATCATTTATCCTACCCAGAGGGGTCATTATCTGCGTGCATTTGCCTACTTGGAGGACAAGTTGTGTGGACAGTGATTCACATTGTGTCCTGGAGTTTACTGTAGATTTACTCACGACAGCCGGGAGGCTGTCCCGAACTTTTCCAGCGTGTGGTCCGTCTCTGCTCTAGGTTCCTTGGTGGGTAAAGAGTCTGAATTGGACATTCCCAACTGTGTTTTGTCCACTCATTCAGCAGGCATTTTTCTTCCATGTGGCAGGTAGTGAGAATAGGCACAGCTGGAAACACGGTGTCACACCCCAGAGGCTTAATACATATAAAAGGGCCAAAACATCATGTTCATAGGTGGGTGAATTGAAGGTCAGGTTGTGCAGAGGCACTTTTATGTTTATATAAAATCAATACAAATAATAATTTATTTTCTATATATTTATGTTGTATTAAAAATAAATAATTTTGAATTTAAATTTGAATGATTTATTATTATTATATAGTTGGATTTTATTACACACATTGTGTTCGAATCAATTCCTTCCATTTTGGAGAAATATTTGAAGCTGAATTTTGAGAGTGTTTGTGCGTGTATATATAATATGATTATTTATAAATGTATTTACATTGAAATTCAGTGATTTACAGGTAAACCAATTAAATCAACTAACTCTTATAGATACTTTTGTTTGTTTCTGTTAGTTGTTTGTCAGTGTCAAGTATTACTTGCCGACTGTGAAATATTTTTAGAGCAAAGCAATAGTTTGCTGAAATACTAATCCCTGACCTGAGAAATCTGGATAATCCTTTCAAATGCTATAAAGCCGGCTCATAATTCAACAAAACAAAGCTTCAAATCTTTCTCCAAAAGGAAAATATAATAAAAGCCAAAAAAAGAGAAACAGGGCCAGACAAACATTGCACCTGGACACTGATTCACTTTACCCTAATAGAGTAAGAGTTAAGAGTTACGACACTGAGACCCTCTTCTCTGCCCGCTTTCCTTTCTTCCACAAAGAGACGCACACAAACGCACACACAGAGTGACCTTTAAACAGCTTGTCAGGAGTGGCGTTAATATTGTCAGCCTCTGCGACAATAATTAATAAACAGATTAATTATCTGGATGGGATATGTGTGTGTGGCCCTTCAGGTCTGTGTGAAAATGAGTGAGGCCTCTGAGATAAATCTGAAATGAGGGAGGGCACACCTCGAAAGAACAATAGCTGTGATTTACTCCTTGTCTTCATTAGTACAGTCGTGTGATGGGTCTCGCCCAGACTGCACTCTCCCCTGGCAGGCAGGCGCAATTAATGCCCATTAAAAGGAGCCACCAGCCCTGGGGGTCCAGTGCCACAGCTGCTGACTCTCTTTTCTGTATGCTTATGTTCTTCATAACAAAGTTCAAAGCATGTGTTTTATTTAACACCATTCCAACATGATTCAAAAGCTTACTTTTAACCAAGGAGGTCTAAACCTGAAAGCTATCTGTTCACACTAATGATCTGTTATCTATTGTTTATCTATTGTTGTTCATTTCCATTTTGAGCCAGTCACCTGAGCCACAGAGAAATTTACAGTTCCACCAGTGACTATACCTAGGCAGTAGATAAAAAAAATGCTTAAAAGCCCATTTAAAAAGAGTAAAAAGTAAAAGCCCATTTAAAAAAGTCAATTTGTGATTCCTGTACTTTTGCCAGTTTTATAGTTTAACTTCTTTCATATTTTTTTTTTATTTTTTTTGCAATCTTTCAAATGCATTTTATGTATATATATTTTCAAATACCTGTCCCAAAAATCTAGGGTTTTCTTAAAAGTGATTTATACATTTCATTTTTACAATAATTATATATGTATGTCCACCACACTGAAAATTCACTATCGTCCGCATCTTGATGCATCTAAGAATCAATTTTTTTCACCTACCCCTAGCCCATACCATAACCCCACCACCACCATGGGTAACTCCGATCCACAACGTTGACATCAGCAACCCGCTCACCCACAAGATTCTATACACACTGTCTGCCATCTGCCCGGTACAGTGAAAACCGGGATTCATCCGTGAAGACAACAACTCTCTAAAGTGCCAGACGCCATCGATTGTGAGCATTTACCCACTCGGTTACGACGACAAACTGCTGTCAGGCATGGCTAGGTTTACACGGAAACGATTCTGAAGAGAAAACGCAAAAGTGGCGTTGCGTTCTGCGTTTAGACGAGCGTTTTTGGTGGGAAATCCGTGTGCATATAGTGACGCAAAAGTGTGTGAAATCCAATGTAGTATGTACTCCAGGCGGGTAGGAGTGCATACTACAACACCATGTACTACAACAGCGCCTGCATACAACCTTCACTGTCAAGCAGACTTATGCGTTTTTACCGTTTACACGGGAACGCGGCGGTGGAGCGTTTTTTAAATTTCCACTCTGGAGGGTGGTTTCACTTTTTTGCGTTTTTAGGCTCCAAAAATGCTGTCACCGTGTAAACGAAAGGCACAAACGCTAAAATATTTGTACGTTTTCACCCGCGAGCGTCTCGTGTAAACAGGGCCCAAGATGAGGACAATGCGCATGCAGATGAGCTTCCCTGGGATGGTTTCTGACAGTTTGTGCTGAAAGTCTTTAGTTGTGCAAACCGATTGTTGCAGCAGCTGTCCGGCTGGCTGGTCTCAGACGATCTTGGAGGTAAAGATGCTGGGTGTGGAGGTCCCGAACTGGGGTTTTTACACATGGTGTGCAGTTGGATGTACTGCCAGATACTCTGAAACGCCTTTGGAGATGGTTTATGGTAGATAAATTAATTTAATCCACGGGCAACAGCTCTGATGGGACATTTCTGCAGCCAGCATGCCAATTGCACACTCCCTCCAAACTTGTGACATCTGTGACATTGTGCTGTGTGATAAAACTGCACATTTTAGAGTGGCCTTTTACTGTGGCCAGCCTAAGGCACAACTGTGCAATAATCAAGCTGTCTAATCAGCATCTTGATATGCCACACCAGTGAGGTGGATGGATTATCTCAGCAAAGGAGAAGTACCAACACAGATTTAGACAGATTTGTGAACAATGTTTGAGAGAAATAGGCCTTTTGTGTACATGGAAAAAGCTCATGAAAAAACAGGGAAAAAACAAAAGTGTTGCATTTATAATTTATAATGCCATAAACGTCATGCGCTGCACTACAAAACCCATTCATTTCAATGGCTTGCGCAGCGTAAGGACGTTTTGTTGCTTTGTCGACCAAAGAGGATCTAGCTAGACCGGAAACAAAACAGGCACACCGAACACAATTTTCAGGCTTGCGAGCCGGCCAAATTTGGTTAATTTAACATTTTTATTGGATGATGAGCACGAGACGCCAAAATGGATGCCAATAAGATTCTAAATGGAAAGTTTACTTTTAAAAAGTTGCCAAATGGTTCCATTGACAAGACCAAAGTAATCTGTGTGTTTTGTCATTGTGAACTGAGCTATCATCATCACAGCACGTCCAGTCTGAAACACCACTTGATGATGGCCAAGCACGCACACACACACACACACACACACACACACACAGCTGATGCGAATTCTCCGGCGCCTTGTCAATATCAGTACCTCGTCAATATTTCTTCCACCCTTTTATTGATGGACTGTGTTACATTATGTGAGAGATTATTTGCTCCAAGTGAGAATGTTAATGTGAAATTGAACACAATATATGCCAATGTTGTATTCAATACAAAACATTTGCACTAAGCAAGTTGATCCACTTTTCCATGTTGGTGAGAGCATTAAAATGAGAAAAATAATGGGACAAAAAGAAATCAAGAGACATTAAAATAGATTAAAATGCGCAGAGTTAACTATGACATTAATGTGATTAATTGCGATTAAATATTTTAATTGTTCAGACAGCACTATATATATATATATATATATATATATATATATATATATGTATATATATATATGTATATATATGTATATATATATGTATATATATACACTCACCGGCCACTTTATTAGGTACCCCATGCTAGTAACGGGTTGGACCCCTTTTGCCTTCAGAACTGCCTCAATTCTTCGTGGCATAGATTCAACAAGGTGCTGGAAGCATTCCTCAGGGAGTTTGGTCCATATTGACATGATGGCATCACACAGTTGCCGCAGATTTGTCGGCTGCACATCCATGATGCGAATCTCCCGTTCCACCACATCCCAAAGATGCTCTATTTGATTGAGATCTGGTGACTGTGGAGGCCATTTGAGTACAGCGAACTCATTGTCATGTTCAAGAAACCAGTCTGAGATGATTCCAGCTTTATGACATGGCGCATTATCCTGCTGAAAGTAGCCATCAGAAGTTGGGTACATTGTGGTCATAAAGGGATGGACATGGTCAGCAACAATACTCAGGTAGGCTGTGGCGTTGCAACAATGCTCAATTGGTACCAAGGGGCCCAAAGAGGGCCAAGAAAATATTCCCCACACCAGTGACACCACCACCACCAGCCTGAACCGTTGATACAAGGCAGGATGGATCCATGCTTTCATGTTGTAGACGCCAAATTCTGACCCTACCATCCGGAATGTCGCAGCAGAAATCGAGACTCATCAGACCAGGCAACGTTTTTCCAATCTTCTATTGTCTAATTTCGATGAGCTTGTGCAAATTGTAGCCTCAGTTTCCTGTTCTTAGCTGAAAGGAGTGGCACCCGGTGTGGTCTTCTGCTGCTGTAGCCCATCTGCCTCAAAGTTCGACGTACTGTGTGTTCAGAGATGCTCTTCTGCCCACCTTGGTTGTAACGGGTGGTTATTTGAGTCACTGTTGCCCTTCTATCAGCTCGAACCAGTCTGGCCATTCTCCTCTGACCTCTGGCATCAACAAGGCATTTCCGCCCACAGAACTGCCACTCACTGGCTGTTTTTTCTTTTTTGGACCATTCTCTGTAAACCCTAGAGA
The DNA here is from genome assembly GCA_030378365.1 of Hybognathus amarus. NCBI lineage: Eukaryota > Metazoa > Chordata > Actinopteri > Cypriniformes > Leuciscidae > Hybognathus > Hybognathus amarus. The sequence goes on from JAQIUQ010007765.1 coordinate 24,779, forward strand.
TGGTTGTGTGTGAAAATCCCAGTAGATTAGCAGTTTCTGAAATACTCAGACCAGCCCTTCTGGCACCAACAATCACGCCACGTTCAAAGTCACTCAAATCACCTTTCTTCCCCATACTGATGCTCGGTTTGAACTGCAGGAGATTGTCTTGACCATGTCTACATGCCTAAATGCACTGAGTTGCCGCCATGTGATTGGCTGCTTAGAAATTAAGTGTTAACGAGCAGTTGGACAGGTGTACCTAATAAAGTGGCCGGTGAGTGTATATGTATATATATATGTATATATATATAGTATATATGTATATATATATGTATATATGTATATAGATGTAGAAAAGAAAGTAGTCATCCATTTTACTTAAATTTTAATTTCACCTACTGCTATTTTCATTATAGGTTGTTATTAAAACCCAAAACATAATTTGAGAGGTGATGGAAATGAAGGTGTGGTTAAAATTGTCATTATTTTCAGAAAACAAACAACAGATTCTCCATTGATTTATATATGTGCTGAGCATTGCTAGTGAGAGTGTGAAAAGTGATTTAAAATTCCAAAGCGCTGAAGAAAAAGCCAGTTACAAAACCTTCAAGGAGGGGCTAACTGGCCCATGCTAACCAACCAAAACTGACCCTTTGCTTTAAGTAAAACCTCTGAATATGAGTAACACCCTTGTATCTCTGCAGAAAGACTGTTCCAGTGTTCCTTAAACTCCATGTGTCGTCAACACACACAAGGCTGCCAAGTCTCAAAAAAATTTGTTTGTGTAGCAGGCAATACTCTGTGGAGTAATAATAGAGGATCACAATTCGCAGATATCTGCTGATCTCTTGAGCCTGCTGGGCTGAGATCTCACACCTCTCCAGCGCTGAATGGTATTCCTTTTGCTACAGCGATGGCAATTCCACGAATCAGTTGGACAAATCCAACTCACTTTATTCCTTAGATAAGTGTTCTGACATTGAGTACCGCCTTAGGTTAGGGCCTGACCAACATTTTGGCACCCTTGTGCATATTTGGTCGCTTTTGCTTGATGATATTTAAACCGAACTGACAGTGCAAAGACCAACAATGTCAGCGCTTGTATTCAGCTGATTCTTATGTAGCAGTGTTGAATAACATTACTTCTACCGAGTGTTTCGCACACACAGTTAACTGGAGACTAATGGCCCCCCTGCATTGCATACGCCGGTAGATCTTATTTCATGTCGTTTACATTAATGTACTCTCTGTGCGGCCAAAGATTTGTTAGGAAATCATGTCAGATTAGTGACGCTTTCCATGTTTGGCACCCTGCTGTGGTTCACACCAACATAACACCTATATCCACTTAATGGGTAATACTTCATGTCATTTTGTTGAAAAACAGCATCAGCTGATGGCCATGACCACACTCGGCAACACAACATGGGGCTCTGAAATGGATATAATTATTGGCTAATCTTACTTTTTAACCACTCTGCAAAGCTTCACGCGCATTAAACCTGCTAATTGGTCTATCTATACTGATTTATTTATACATGTAACCAGCACCGACTACATCAAATGGTTGGAAATCCCTTGCGGAAAAATAAGCTTTGAGTCTTAACAAGTATATATAGTATAAAATCTTAACAAGTGTATGTGTGTATATATATATATATGTATATATGTATATATATATATATATATATATATATATATATATATATATATATATATATACACAAACATTTGTCTTTACATAATATAATTAGATTAGAAATATTAGATCATGTAATATTGAAAATAAAGGACACAAAGATAGTATACATAAATAAACTTAAGTACACACTTAAGTACTTTTTTTAAAGTTCCTTTTAAGTGCACTTTATACCTTCATTATAATCATTATAATCTTTAATCAAGCCTTAATGAAGAACAATTTTTTGTGTTGATTAACATACTAAAGAGCATGTCTAGTACTTTTAACTTTTAATTTTAACTGTTGTGTGGTATTTTAACTGTTGTGTGTTATTCGATATTACATATCGCTACTTACATGTAAATACATGAAATACAAGTTTCACTAGAAATGATTTGAATGTTTACCATAAGTCCTTGTCAGTACATAGCAGTACTTTAACCATATTTTAAAGTAATAATGAAATCACACATACATATAAAGGCTACTTATATTTTTTTAAAATTATTATTTTATTTATTTATTTAGAGAGCCTTTTATGTGCTGAATGTATTATTGTTTCATTGTTTTTAGTATTCTGAAGCTATTATTATTGTTCTTTTATGTAGCACTTTGGGATTCTTTGGAATGAAAAGTGTGTTATAAATAAAATCTATTATTATTATTAATTTCAGAGTTTACAAGCATTACCAGTTTACACTAGTATTATCATTTCTGTAGCAAGTACTTTTTTTAAAAGTATGCAAGAGAGTACTTTCTTTTCCCCAAGGGATGTCCCTGCGCGCACACACACGCCAGCAGCTAGCTTTGTTGGACACGGATAAGAATGAATCAATCACAAGGAATCATAGCTCAAATTTCTCATCGCCTCTGACATGCATTCAAAGTCTAAATGCAAGCCCGCGGCACAGCGCTAAATATAAACATTATAGCCAGCTGTCAACATAGACAGGCCCGTTATAATACAGGTCTTGAAGGTTAGCGCCTTACTTTTGCTGTGGGGAGAGAATGCTTCTGTTTTGGAGGAATCCATCTATTTTTGAAGGAAGCTAGTGCTAATCCTTCATTTATGATTTATGGGTTAGCATCCCCGGCAAGCACTCATGCAATGTTCAGTGGTCTGAACTAAGCATCTTGGCTCTTCAAGAAATGTTTGAATTGAGAATAAAAAGATTTGCTCAACCGCTCCAGGGGTCTCCAAAGGTGTAATACCCCTCACATCCAGATGTTACGGACAGCTTATCGCCTCAGGCCTCTCAGCCTAAAAGGTTAGGGCTCAGTGTAAGCGGTGTCAAAACTGCTTTGTCTAGCTGACGCTAGCCTGCGCTTTTCTAACTAAGAAAGGATACTCAACTTGATTCTTCAATGAAACAGTAAGTGTTTTGTGAATCAAAAGTCATGTGGTGTCAAACACAATGTTTGTACAGAAAATTTCCGTAATCCTCAGAGATATGTCAAGGCCTGCAGATCTTGGCAGCTATAGCAGTCATCTGTTCTGAAAGTCACGAAGGATGATGTGCTTGAGCTGTAAGAACTAGGTCATGTGTCCATTTGATTTCATTATGAAGGTTTGTGATTATAAATATCCATGTGCCAGAGGTGAGTGGCAACAGCTGTAAGCCTGTGCAGAGAGCTCAGTAAAGCAAGCAAAGGAATTCTTCCAGGAGCTGAAAGTATGCTAGATTGTGAGAGTTAACATTGTTAGTATGTGGAATACAGTGTGTATTAAATTAAATAATATTGTGTGAGCTCCTTTTATCTGAATGTGATTCATTTTGAATCTCATTGTGTGGTCATAAGGGCATACATTGTTTAAATGCTAATCTTAACATTCAGCTGTCTAGTTTAGATATAATAGTTTTTGATATGAAAATAAGTGTATTTTTTTTTACTTCATTTTTATTTTATTTTACCTAAACAACTCCTTCCCAAAATACCAAGACAACTGTATATTTTCATGTGCACACAGTCAAAAAAAAAAAAATTCTCTGAAAATAATCTAATTGAGATCGATTATCATGCCAATGCAACTTTTTTCAATATTGTTTATAAATATTATCTTTACTTTGTATTGAGCTACTTTAAATCAAGCTACTGTTTTAGTAATGTTTGATAAACCGTTTGTATTGCACTTTTCTCAATTAATATTTTTCAGATTTACGGAGAATATTTGGCTTATATTCACATCAGAGGACTTTATTTTCAAGGGCCAAAGTCACACAGATAGTGTGCGGTTACAGCAGCGGCCGATGTATACTTTGGGAATTAGGGAAAGTAAAGAACCAAATATTATCCATTATAGCTAGCAAAGCGAGGTGTTAAGCACATTGAAGTTCCTCATAATAGTATCACCCTTTTGCAGAGGTTCAAATGTCTGTGTTGCTTGTGGGGAGATAAGGTGCAGGTTGATTGAATGTGTTGGCCTCTATTGACCGTAAACAGTATACCATTACTTGCAAAGCTCAATGTAAAACATTGAGTTTATTCAGTTTTCTTATCCCTTACAAAGAGAGAAAAGGGGAAAAAATTATTTTTTTGGTCTCTGTAGCCTTTAAACTTTGTATGGCAAACGAGTTCAATGAAAACCGTTTGTCTTTCAGTTGTATATTCCACAACTTGTCAACAGCAACAAAAAAAAGATTCCCTGTTACCGACATAATGAATAAATCATCATACGCACTGACCATATAAGATTAAGCGTCTGTAATGCACAAATGTCTCGGAACAAAAGAGCTGACTTTTTAAAAGCCTTGTCGTTCTCTTAACACACAGACACAATTCCTCTGAGTTGGCTTTCAAATATAGGCAGCTGAAGCAACTACAATTGTCCTGGGATTCTCTCGAAAATGCCTTGTGCACATGGATGCCTGTGATTTCTGGCTGCGCTTCAAATAGCTCTCCTCCTAATGCCGTCTGCGGACATCGCTGTGCTCAAGCGTCAGATGCTACATATACTGCATTTAAGGGGCCGGCGGCTGAGAGCAGCTCATTAAAAAACACCCACGGTCATCGTAAAATCACCTCAACTGCTCCCCAACCGCAATGCTTGGTGGTGGACGAAGGTTATCGGCCCATGTCAAGCCAGAGGAACCCATATGTTAAAGGGACACTTCACCCATTTGCATTAAGCTTTGTGTCTTTAGCAACCCAGGATGGGACCGGATGGGAGTAGAATGATGTAGTATATATTGTGAAAAAAGCGCTATATAAATATACTTGACTTAAAGAATTTATTTAGGGATGGTCTGTCAGCTGCTATTGTGCGTGCTAGGCGTGTGATGGCTATGTCTGATAGGCTGGATGTGGGGAGATCTGATAATCTTAAGTTCTGTTCACACCGGGACGAATTTCACGCGTGTTATTCGCGGATGTTTAACGCCTCGTGACTACACAAAGGGCGCCAATGTGAGGATTCACATCGACGCGGAAAACAACACACGTATAAGCGTTTTTTTTTAAACGCCTCGGGTTCATTTTTTTTTGATGCGCCACGTCAAAAACTATCTGACCAATGAAATTGGTGCTTTTGCTCACGTGTTTGGAGCTTCTGAAGAGAGAGTAAAACACAATTTGGGGGCGCTCAAACACAAAACGGTCTTGCCGAGCACACATATGCAACGCTGAAGAAGATATACGCATCGCCGTCTACACAGCCAGAAGGAAATAAGACGAGGAAGATGCAAGGCAAGATGAATGTAGAGCTACTGTTCTCGTTGGTGTTACAACAAAGAACTATATGACAAACGCGGGACTACACGCATCTTGATAAAAGGTAACTGTTATGGAGTGGTATTGCATGGCAAATAGGCGCCTGTCTAATGTCAGGGAATGAATTTACATGTTCGTTCGGCTCATCGTCAGCAAAAATCGATTGGGTGTGACCAAAAACATTGACGAATAACCCGCACTGATATACGGTGTGTACGGGCCTTTAGAAGCAATATGTGTGATTTTAGTGAGTTTGTTTTCGCAAGTGATGGTTGACATTGTGTAGAAACAGGTTGAGCAGTACAGCAGGGTGGGTTAAATGATGCTTATGTAAAGTAGCAGCAAGAGATGTGGGTCAACAGAGAGGGCTTTCAGTTTGCGTATTACATGTGGTCTGCGTTGAGCACGTTTCTGGATGGCAGTGACATGTTCCTTGAAGTTGATTTGATTATCTATAATGAGTCCCAGGTATTTAAAGCTACTGACCTGTTCGATTAGTTGACCTTGGATGTGGGTTTGGTTCAGTCCAGGGGGTAATAGGAAGTTATGACAATGATGGAAGAAACTAAACATGATATGGGAGAAGAGGATTTTGAAATTCTGATTCTCGATTCCGAATTTGTTGCTATCTTTACGAGCCACAATATAGTGAAGAGCAGCTGAGGCTGATGGAGGAACAGGAGGCGGCTGCCTGTCGCGGTCAGGAGCCCGGACTGTCGCTGAGCTGAGGCGAACTGCTGGTGCCTGTGCTCTAAGATAGTGTCCGTCTGCTGCAAAGAATTTCAACGATGGCATTTTCTCCTTGATATAAATCTCCAAATCGGACGAGCAAACGGACGTTTGTGTTGTGATGTGAACCATCCTAGTTTCGCACCGCATATGTTCTGAAAGGACATCCCGGTATCATGCAATAATCCACCATATAGAAAGAAGTGACAAATGAGGAGTAATTCACTAATGAGTTTGCCAATGTAACAGGGTTCATTGTTGTGGGATGAAGGAGGCGGGAACCTGCGAACATTTTAACAATTTAATAAAATAAACAAATACAAAACAACAATAAAACATAAAACATAAAATTAGGCCTGTTCCTCTCTCGATCTGCTCTGTCGTCACTTCTCCTTTTATGCTTCCGTTCCTCAGTGAGAGATATGAGACCGGTGCGTCTCACAGGTGTCATTCATTAGCACTCATGCCACCGGCCTCGCGCCGTCCTCTCATGTCCCCCGGCCTCGTCCTGCTCGCCACAGCAAACTAACTAGACATTTTGTGTGAAATGAATTTCAAACCCTGGTGGCAGCTTGCCTTATAGACGGAAAAGTGATTTTTCTGATGTTTGCACTGTTATGGATTAGTGGGACTGGCTTGCGGAGCTGTGCGACATGGTGCATTGTGGGAGTTGTTGTCTTGCCTACAAATAAACCCTAAAGTTTTGTTCTGTCTTTTCTCAAGGCACCAAATTCAAAAATTCTTTTACATTTCGACTACACAGATGACCCACTTTCAATAAAGATTAATGTTGAAATGGCTGAAATGCTCCTTTAAGGGCTTTTTGGCTGTCTGTGCCGAGGAAACCCTGTGTACCCATTATTTGTACCCATTATTTTTCAGTTGTGCAGTTCCTTATCTGAGTCTATAGGTGTCACTGTTTAATATATCAGGCTGATCTGGCAACAGCGAGGCAGCAGTGATGAATGTGGCAAACATTCATGGCTCTGCACAGTTCAAGCCATTATCATCCATGGCAGAGGCCTGACGGAGTCTAAATCCTAATTATCTGTCTGTGAAAGGGAGCTGTTCTAGCACTGCGATCACCCCTCCTCTCGCGCGTCAATCATTACCGCCTTTTTTAAGCCCAAATAAGGGTGCTACAGCATGTCAAGTAGCAGTGCTCTTTAAATGCCTCTGCTCTGGAGCCACAATGCTGTGTCATTTCATTATCTGCTTTAATAACACAAAGGTAGACGGGCTGCGTATAGCTGCCTTTTCCTTTGCTTTTTTTTTGAAAGTGCAGTCTCATTTTCAAAGGATCTTTTGATCTCCTCCTTCCTGAACTCGAAAAAGCCAATTCGTCCCACATTAATGAATAACTATATGCTCTTATACAACACGTCTCAGGCAGATCAGGGAATATTTACAAACATTTAATGGAGGTGGGGGAAGAGGATATGAGGGGTGTGTGCGGATAAGCAGTCAGTCAGTCAGTCAGTCAGTCAGAAGGGACTCTGAACTGGGGCTATGCAAAACTATAGATTTGTATAATCAACTAGTATGTCTGGGGTGGGGGGGTTCTTCACATATGATGTGATCTTGTTTTCAAAAACAGTGTATGGAACAAAATGTTGGGGTATCAAGAATTCAATCAGGGTCTTGCACTGTATATTGGTACCATATTGGTTATCGGCTGATACTGGGGAGTAATCTCATGTTTTATTTTCTTTAAGAATGAATAATGAAACCATTATATACAATATTAATAATTAATTTGTTCGTTTGTTCGCTCGCACTAAATACATTTGATTAATATCCTAAGTTAAACGAGCCGTGCAAGATTGTGGCCAAAACTGGTACTGCAATCACTTTCAAATCACTGTAGAGCGGAGTTGTATATAAATTATGTTTACATAACAATGCCAACTGGTTTCAGTTTTACAGAATCATTTCTGAAGAGTCATGTGACACTGAAAACTGGAGAATCCCTTCTGAAAATTCAACCTTGCCATCACAGGAATAATCGGCTGTTGTTTTAAATTGTAATAATATTACTCTACTTTACGGTACTGTGTTTTTGATTACGTAAATTTACTTGGTCAAAATTTTAGATTTCTTTTTCTTTTTTTTTTCTTTTTTAACAGTAGTATATGACTTTAATATGATCGCTTGTACAAGAAATTGATAAAAAAAGTAAATAAACTGATCAACCTCATGGTTCAACTAGTCAGTTAGTGATCTACTGAATCAACTCGTTTACCATCTCATCCATTCTTAACCCGGAACAAGCCAATAAACAGGCCTATGAGGTCTTTCAAATAAAGACAAAAATGTAAAAATTAGTGTTTGAAGAGAAGTATGCATCATTATTCTCCTGAGCGCGTATTTTGTGGGCAACCTTGCAACCCTTCCGAAACATTAAAGGGCAAAAAGAGTTGAGCTATCAGAGGATCCAGTGAAGGAGATCAGTAGGCCAGCACATCTGTGTGATACTGCTGTTCACTAATGATGTTTTCTCTGTCCGGAGGCCGCTCTCATCTTGTCTAATGGCCTACCCATGATTATCAGGGTAAGGAAACTGCAATGAGTCATCTACTATTATGGCAGTATGCACTAAAAGTCAACTGGAACCAACAATCAGACCCTGTTTTATCAGTTACATGCTTTTGAACACATCGCCATGCTTTTAACATGAACAAAGCTTTCTCGATATGACATCTCTGTTCTGTGAGGCGTGATTCAGGTGTGTTTAAAGAGAGGGAATGGAGGGTCGTAGGAAATAGAGAGAGGAAAGATAGCAGGGGTATTGATCCTTGTCCTCTTTCAGGAGACGCAGGTTGCATACTTAATCCGATTGCAAGCGAGCAGCTTCGCACACACAGGGTGGTGACTGTTGCATAGTGATGAAATGCTCATGTTAACATGGCGGGAAGAATCTCCTGAGGAATATGAATCATTTTAACATAGATTTGGGTCCGACAACCCAAGTACTGGCAGATGTCCAGGGACGGGTTGTTTTCACATACTATCAATGTATGGGAAAATACATTCATACGTCAAAATGAAAAACACTGGACCTGAGACAGAAGTCTACAAATCTCAGGCTCAGATTCAGTGTGCCAAGGCCTGGGGTTACTTGTCTGCTTTTCAAAGTGTCTATAGTCTGACTTTCTATTTATTTATTATTATTTCTGCTTTGCATTTGAGCTCATTTCTGTGCTCAAGGACAAATGTAGCAGGACTGGTTCTAGACATAGTCTGGCTACGAATCAAACAGTGAATACATTAGTAATGGTTTGCGGTGGCAGGATGTTGCACTGTCATGGTTAGATGTTTGCCCTGTTTTTGCAGTACTCATATTTTTTGGTTGTTTGTGATACATCCTTTTAGCTCATTATTCAAAGAACACTTTCAGTTTTCACCTCCATTGAACACCATAATTACCTGCTTCAACATCCAATTTACTCCAACTTTTTGCGTCTTTCCCATAGTGACATGAAAGGCCTTTTCAAACCTGTGAATTAAACAAGTCCTCCGACACAATCCTCCTAATGAGGCTGTAACACATGGAGAAGATCTTAGTAAGTGGACAGAACTGCAAATGTTTTACTGAAGCAAAACTGTAAAACACTCCACATGACATGTGGGATCCCACATGACTACATCAATTGATTAAAAATGGCCATGTGTAGACTGATAATTTTTCACATCCACCATGAAACGGAGTCCCTCAAGGAAGCAGGGAACATACAGTGCTTAGCATACTGTAAGTGTAGTGGACTACAAAGAGGAATATAAAATCATCTTTTGAAAATTGATCTTAATGCCTTAATTTCAATTTTCTTTGTGAACGAAACATGTATCGTAAATAAATAAATGTTCTTCCTAAAAATACAAGGGGCATAAGTCAGGCTATGTTGAAATCCCATAGAGGCAGGCAGATTTTTATTTTTAAAGGCCAGTTATTTCATGTGGATACAGGACTCTATGCATCCTGATAAAGTTCCCTTAGCCTTTGGAATTAAAATAGCCCCTCATCATCAAAACCCTCCAACATACCTTTAGCATGACTTCATCATACTCAGGTTTTAGTCAGAATATGAGTCTGATACTGTTCCATTGGTCTATGATTATGCGGCGTGTTTCAACCAAACCAGGAAAGAAAATGCCTCTGAACTCAATTGGATAGACCTACAACTGATCAGAGTAACAGAGTAAGTGACGTAAGTTGAGCATAGTTGCTCCACAAGGATCAAGTCCGAACTTTCCGACCTCACATGTTCAGAGCTCGACATTAAGGCTTGTCCGCTTGTCCGGGACAAGTGGATTTTTTGTAGGACAAGTAGAAGAGAAAATTAGTTAAAGTTAAATTTCAAACAAACGTTATGTGCCACTCGTTACGTCTGTTTTACAGATTTAATTTTACCGATTTGAAACGAACACATTTTTGCGCTGCCTGTGAATGTGACTCACAGAAAGACGCGCGCCAGTATAATGCGCATGCACAGACCGCGCGACAGAAGTTCTCTTTCGCGCTTGAACGAACATCAACACACACACAATTAAGCCAAAATGTTATTTGTCGAGTATCTTCATAACATAAGAGCAGTCTTATGATGGACATAAAGAGTTGTGACTCATGAGAGAATAAGGCGCGTGTGAGATCCGCGTGATGTGCTCTTAAAGGGCCAACTACCAATAAAGCGTTCCGTCAGTAAAGTTAATGAAAGAACAAAGGGAACAGAGAAAATGACTCACTGCTCTTGACTAAAGAACTTGTGTAGCTTTAATAAGGAGTAGTCTTTATAATTTACGCAGCGCAGACTGTTTGATAACTTTATTCAATTTCTGTATAATTTCTGTAAGACAGTTAATTTTTATCCAGACATCAATGGCTTATTGATCATTATAGGTGTTATCAATCATTTAGTTGTTATTGCTAATTTCAGAATTATCACTAATCTGTGTGTGCATTTGGTTTAGAACCAAACAAATTGACTCATGAAACCATTTGTTTATTATATCGCAATCGCATATCACAACCGCAATATTGACCTCAATAATCGCAATATGACATTTTCCCCAAATCATGCAGCCCTAGATAAAATTATAAATCTTTACCCGGACATGTGACTTTTGTGCATGGACAAGTGAAACATAAATTTACTTGTCCGAAGGACAAGTGCCTCAAAAAGTTAATGTTGTTATGTTGTGGGTGGGTCTAAGTTTGGCTGGCATCCAGACTATATCATACCTAGAGATTGGCATAGTTTTATTTCAGTTAGCCTAATAGCTGGTTTGATTTGCATTTTGAGATGATCTTATGCGAAGTAACGCATGCCAGTCTCTAGTATGGTGAAGAGTATGTGATGATGAAATAAACAAAGGTAATTGGTGTCCTTAAAGGTTCCATTTTTTTATTAAGGCATTGAGATCAATTTCCAAAAGATGATTTTATATTCATCTTTTTAGTCAACTTTAGCATGTGTGTGTTCAATCAGTGCAGACTGTGTTAGTTCAATTATGTTAAGCACTATAAATTCAGATCCATCAATAAGAGTTTTAAATTATTTTTTAAAAAGAAGTCTCGTATGCTGCATTTATTTGACATTTATTAAGTACAGTTAAAATTGTTATTCTGTGAAATATTTCTAGAATTGTATAAACAATTGATTTCTGTTTTCAGTCTTGTTTGATTCATTGACATTTTAAAAGAGCAGCATTTACTTTATGGGTCATTAAAAAGGGATAATAACACTTATTTCTGATACCATTCTTACTACGGTTGTCTTAAAGTAGTAATTGTAATGTGATAGGTTAACATTATTGACAAACAATAATGCAAAATCAAAATAGTATCTTACCACTGCTGTATAGTGCTCACGTCAACCAGCTCATGCTGTCTTCTGTTCAGTGGGATGCACAGACACCTGCTATCTGTGGTAAAGGGTTAAAAACCCACTGTGAATCTTTATCTCTGTGTGATGTGAAATGCACAGAATGATGCAATCAAGTCAGTAAGGCAAGATGGGTGGAAGAGACTTGCTGAGGGTTTAAGACATCCTTATTGTATTTCATTGATTGAAAGCATAACATAATTATAGTTCTTCAACAGTTATTTCTTTCTACTTTGACCTTGAAACTCATAGACAGCCCTTTTCTTCAAAGGAATTCAATTATTTTTATTATAGTTTTGATTGTCATCTTTAAATATTCCAATATTGTAAAAAAAAGAAAGATTATTATTATTGTTTGAAGCTGGTCAGGTATTTTGCATGTTCTTATTCACCCATTTGTCTTTTTTATCAGGTGGCATATTTTTGTTTAACAACACACTGCCAGTTTTCAGGTCCATGTGGAATTTGTGTTCATTCTGTTGAATTATAATGTCTTGTATCCACACAGTTGCACAGTACATGTCCTCCGCTGTGCCTGTTGACTGTACTTTTTTATTTATTTATATGTGATGCTTTGATTATGCTTTCAGCAATCAAACAGCTTAAAACTCTCAGCTCTGTTTAACGCATTTGACCATGTTTAAATCCATTCCACAGAATTTCACAAGCGTTTTGCCAAAACAAAACAAAACATAATGTCTTAGATCAGTTATGACACAGATATTTTCATATGAAGGCCCAATCTTCATCTGCCATTTTATTATGAACCTCGACATGCATTTCTCTCTCACTGTTAATTAACCTTTATTGACTTTCTAAATTCCTGCTTTATCTCCTGACATTTAAATGACACATATAAAGTCAATGCGAAGTGTTGGCGCTACGTGTGTACAGCTGGTAATGGCTTTATCCTTCTATCCTTATGTCAACTTTTGAGGGCCTATTAGATACGGGGTCTTTAATGACTGATTTCAGCGATAAATCCTCCTACGGTGTTGTTGTGTGCACAGAAGATGGCTTGCTGTGCCATTTGAGGATTTTATGCCTGCGATCAATTAAAAAATTCAAGACACCCAAATTGAAGCTTTCTGACTTAAAGCCAGTGCCTAAAATTATTATTTTTTCCATGTGTGCCAATGGCCGGTGACTTGAAAATATATCATTCAAAATATATATATATTTTTTTTACCAGCCATGACACAAAAACTGACAAAAAAATTAGATAGGTAGCTACACGTATGTATTCATATTCCTCCATTCTAATTTGATACCACATCAGATAAAACCTCTAGCTTACCTTATATTCATTTATTAGTCTACATTTGTGAAGACAAGTATACAGTGAGTAATAAAATAAGAACAATCAAATTAAAAGCAAAGGCACAGTACAATACAATACAATATATTGCAATTCATTCAATTGAAATAAACAGTGCTCTTCAGGCAGATCTAATAGTTTTCAGGTACTGAAATTTAAAGCTACACTGTGTGATTTTTACCCCATCTAGCAGTGAAAAGGTATATGACCATCCAGTGAATATTTGTTTCTGTTCCTCTCTATTCTGATTTCGTTTTAACTCCTACGGTGGCCAATGTAGTCCAAGATTAACATGGCTTCCAGTTCGACCTCGTCCATGAGTGTTAACTCAAACGTAAACGCGAAAGGCGAAGCTTGAATTAACGGGTATGTCCCTCTATGGCTAATGTACTTTCAAGATGGAGGGGCAACATGGCGACCGACATTAGAACCCCTTACCCGTTTGTATTTTCAATGGCATATTATACACTCACGAGAATACTCTTATTACCTGAACGAAGAAAATATACATTACTGAGCACATATATTTTTGAACGAGCTAAGTGTTTTTAGCCAAGAATAAACTAAAAGAGTTACACATTGTAGCTTTAATAAAGTAGGCTAATCAAATAAATAACACTGCATAGTTTTTGTGTGATTTTGTCCATTGAAGCGCAGGAAAGAGCAGAGCGTCGTTCACGTTTGTTCATGTTCATATTGTCACAACATTGCATTGTTATAATTTAAAAAATAATTAGCTCATAATAATCGATTAGCTTGGTAGTCACAATTCAACAGTAGCTCTATGGTTTTGATTATCTAAAAAGAGTAATTCACTTGAGAATAAGACTTCCATTAGTTCTGCTGTAAAAATAGGTTTTACAGCCCATTCTCACTTTCAAAGCGTCACCTAACTGACGCCTTGGGAAGCATTTTGCCCATGCTTCAATATCTGACGCTTCAGGCGCCCTTTTGCGTCAGTTAGATGACACCCTCAGGATCGCGTGTAACCCAACCCCTACCCTCAGACCTAAACCTACCTGCGTCATCTAACTGACGCCTTTCCTTTAGCATCAGTTAGATGATGCCTTTCCTTTAGCGTCAGTTAGATGACGCCTTTCCTTTAGCGTCAGTTAGATGATGCCTTTCCTTTAGCGTCAGTTAGATGACGCCTTTCCTTTAGCGTCAGTTAGATGATGCCTTTCCTTTAGCGTCAGTTAGATGACGCCTTTCCTTTAGCGTCAGTTAGATGACGCCTTTCCTTTCAGCGTCAGTTAGATGACGCCTTTCCTTTAGCGTCAGTTAGATGACGCCTTTCCTTTCAGCGTCAGTTAGATGATGCCTTTCCTTTCAGCGTCAGTTAGATGATGCCTTTCCTTTAGCGTCAGTTCAGATGATGCCTTTCATTTAGCGTCAGTTAGATGACGCCTTTCATTTAGCGTCAGTTAGATGACGCCTTTCCTTTAGCGTCAGTTAGATGACGCCTTTCCTTTAGCGTCAGTTAGATGACGCCTTTCCTTTAGCGTCAGTTAGATGACGCCTTTCCTTTAGCGTCAGTTCAGATGATGCCTTTCCTTTAGCGTCAGTTAGATGATGCCTTTCCTTTAGCGTCAGTTAGATGATGCCTTTCCTTTAGCGTCAGTTAGATGACGCCTTTCCTTTAGCGTCAGTTAGATGATGCCTTTCCTTTAGCGTCAGTTAGATGATGCCTTTCCTTTAGCGTCAGTTAGATGATGCCTTTCATTTAGCGTCAGTTAGATGATGCCTTTCCATTTAGCGTCAGTTCAGATGACGCCTTTCCTTTAGCGTCAGTTAGATGATGCCTTTCCTTTAGCGTCAGTTAGATGACGCCTTTCCTTTAGCGTCAGTTAGATGACGCCTTTCCTTTAGCGTCAGTTAGATGACGCCTTTCCTTTAGCGTCAGTTAGATGACGCCTTTCCTTTAGCGTCAGTTAGATGATGCCTTTCCTTTAGCGTCAGTTAGATGACGCCTTTCCTTTAGCGTCAGTTAGATGACGCCTTTCCTTTAGCGTCAGTTCATGATGATGCCTTTTCCTTTAGCGTCAGTTAGATGATGCCTTTCCTTTAGCGTCAGTTAGATGATGCCTTTCATTTAGCGTCAGTTAGATGATGCCTTTCATTTAGCGTCAGTTAGATGATGCCTTTCATTTAGCGTCAGTTAGATTGATGCCTTTCCTTTAGCGTCAGTTAGATGATGCCTTTCCTTTAGCATCAGTTAGATGACGCCGTATGATCACGTCATGTAACTGACGCTAAAGGGCGCCTAAAGCGTCGAATATTGAAGCATGGTCAAAAGGTGACGCCTTGGGGTGAGAATGCGTTGGGTTTTAACACTAAGAAGAACCAGCTTTTTTATTATTATTATTATTATTTTTTTAACTGCTTCTGGACTCTCAACCCTTATTAAAGCTAATGAGTATCCATCAGAGGCACACTCACCATCACTTTAAGAGGATTCATCACTACAGTAAATCAGTTATTAAAGACTGTGTGTGTGCGTGTGTGTGTTTTGTTTTCTAAAAGGTTATATGGACCGCAGGATAGCGCCTGTCTTTTCTAAACTCATAAATTCTCTTTAGGAGGAGGAATTGCCTGTGTAGTCTCTGGAGTCTCCAGTGATCTTAACAGTAAGAGCAAAAATATGGAAGCGGCCTGTGATGGCATGAATCACTTCACATGCCTTCTAAATGAAAAAAAAAAAAAGCAGAAACGAAAAGGGAGCAGGAGGGATATAATATTGCTTATGCAGATGAAGCAGGGGAGCACCAAGGCATTGTGAGAAATAAGGAGAGTTTCTCCTGGATTGTTTAGGCGGTAAGAGAGGACGGATGGCAAATGAGAACCCAATGTGGGAAGGTCTGGAATGCAGCCAGATTTTAGCTCCAGCCCCACAGGGCCCCGCCACACTAGTACTGTGGTACTCCTTTGGGTTCATAGGTTTAGGGCCTCGTCTGAGTGACTGATTTGCTTGTGAAAGCATGTCTTTACCAGGTCACCAGTTCCCTTCCAGCCTCTGTGAATGCCTCATTGCTCTCAGAAATGTTAAACCAATAAGGCATAAAATGAGAGGGCTATTTCTGATGGTCACGATATGAAATGGAAAAAAAAATGAGCATGGAAGAAATACAGAAGCACATAATTCAAATGCATTCTGGTTTCTATAGCAGAGTGAAAGCAGTGCTCTTGCTGCACTATTAGTCAACATGAAAAGATTAGCTTGTGTACAGGAATAGCTATGTGTATAGATCTGCTAAAGGCATTTCATTGAATTAAATAGTTAAATAAGCACAGCAATTAAAACTGAGAGAATATTGCAAGATCAAGTTCAAGAGCAAATCGAAGAGATACAGTATGTCATCGGGTGGTTTAGAGGGTTTCGCATACTCAAGTGTGTATTATCATTTGAATAAAGTCTGTTACAGGTGATTCGCAACAAAAAAATGGCAACTAAATGCAGATTTGAGGGAGTTCTAGAAGTGACAGAATGCTAGAAAACAACAGCTGTGAAAAAGAAAGAGATGAAATTATCCTGTAAGTATGAGGGAGGATTTGCATAAATTTGAAAACCATCAGTTTTAGGGGAAAATGCTTTTTTTATCTCGCAATGTGTATTTATAGTGGTTTTGCATTACTCATCTAGCACGCATTGGGTGCTAAAAGCATTGGTCTGAAACGTGCTTCCTAATATTTGAAGGTAAGACAGGGGCTGAACCTCCTCACTCTTCATTTCAAAAGCAAATTAGACTTTTTCATTTCCTCTGTCTGTTTTTTGAGAGGTATTTTTGTTCCATGGCTCCACAGAGATCCATTAATGCACAATACAGGTTCTCCATCACATTCTCCACAATCCTGGCTGACAACTGAATTGCCCTGCGTTCCCTCATTGCTGGCTTCTTTTCTTTATTCTCCCTGTAATCCTCTACTCCTCGTTTCCTTCCAACTGGATTTGTTTTATTCTTATTACCCCACACTCTTGTTTTATCGCCCACCATCTCATTTGGCTGGTTACATTTAACATGTAATCTGAATTTATCAAAACATTTGTCTTATAGGTAAGATTTTACTGAAAAAATTTTCAGTATGATCTGCTCACATGGTCCATGGTCCTTTTTGGCTATTCTGAAAATGTTTATTGCTCTAAAATTCTCCAAATTTTAATTCTCCACATTCGTTGTCAAGATGGGGGGAAAAGAAGATACAAACAGATTATTCAAATTAGGTGATACTTTTAGCAGTCAAAGTGAACCCTACAGTGTCAAGCAGTTCTTCATAGTTCTTTAGCTAAGTAAATCCTTTAAAGAATAAGTCAGTTTTATTTGTGACTAGGGTTGCGAGGTCAGATGAGGTTATATGCGTAAATTTTAAAGGGATAGTTCATGCAAAAATTTTATTCCAAATTCAAAATAATGTTTGTGTCCATGCAATGAAAGTCAGTATAGTTTGCTATTTTTCTTTACTCTTTATTAATATTTGGGATTAGCTGTTATTTTTATATTTTAATTTTACATTTTTGTAACTTTTGTCATTTTATTACATTTTTGCATGTATTTCAAGTAATTGTATTATCTCAACTTAAGCCAGAAACCATTTCTAATTTTCAATCACTTTTTTTATCTATTCTTTTTATTTTAGCTAGAGCTGCAACGATTCGTCGATATCGATAATAGAAATAGTCGACAATAAATGCCTGTCTTTTATAAAAATGATAGAGTTTCTCTATTTATATATTTATGTCTATACTGACCAAACACTGTGCCTAATTGGTTTTAGACAGGGCATTTTTATTTACTTTTAGTATGAATCGGCCCATCAGCAGCAAAGTTCAATAAAATATGCATTTTTCATTGAAGTATCCCTTATTTCTTGTGTTTACTATAATTTTCCACAGAATTAAAGCAATCTCATGCTAAATTTGAGAAAAATTTAATAATTATCCGATTAGTCGACTAATCGTTTCAATAGTCGGTGACTAGTCAACTATTAAAAAAGTCGTTAGTTGCAGCCCTAATTTTAGCTTTATTTTGATTAAAGAAACTGATTTTTAATAGTTTTAGTTTTTGGTTTAGCTAACATTTACAACCCTGTTCCACATTTATTGTACGGATCAAAACAAGTCTGTTGTGTGGTTGAAATGTTTATGACCAAGAAAAACTGACTCAAAATCATTATAATATTCATGTCTTTGATTCAACATTAGTCGACAGGACCAAAAGTCTCCGGTAACGCTTCCTTTTACAGTCCAGTTACCCATGTAAATACTATGTACTTATTTTAGTAACTACAATTACTGGGTAATATCTAGTACTAACCCTGAACCTACCCCTAAACCTAACCCGGTTCCATGTACTTACCTTATTTTAGCCAGTACTTTCTAGGTAAGTACACTGTAAGTACCCTGTAAGTACTGTACTGTAAAAGGAAGCGTTACCAAGTCTCCATAGTTGTACAAAGTTGTACTTGTTTCCTTTTCTTATGTTCAAATGACAAGCTAAGTCCAGTCCAGCCTGGCTTCTCAAAATTAGACGCATACACAGAGTTGCATCCCAAGGATAGGCTGGTACCTCTAATGGATAGTAGTGGTTGTCTGAGCACACTGGGCTTCAGGAATGATGGTATCTTAGAAAACTATAATGCAACCACTTTGCCCTGAGCCTTTCTGTGAAGCTTCTAATGGTGATGGATTGCACTTACTGTCTATTGAACTTTTCATTGAAGAATCCATGGGTGCTTCATATTGTTTCAGGGTAACTAACTTCAAAGGGGCCACCCACATGTAGCGGTCGCCTGCACACAGATGACTCAACCTACAACAGCGGCAGATTGCTGGTGTTTCGGTTGCTACAGTGCTAATTCTGCCTTCCTTAACCAGGATAATTAAACAGCAGTTATTTTGAGATTAGATTTGCTGCAGATTAGGATTTTATCCAGAACCGTGCTTCATAATACTCTTGTCCTAATTTGAGATGTCTTGTAAAGTCATTAGCAACTAAATGTGTTGAATTAACTCCGTCATATGCAAGATGTCACATTCATAAGGATTACTTTAATGGTGAAAAATGACTTTTTTATGCCAAGCCAACTGTCCCTAATGTCATCCGTAGACGTAAAATGTGAATAAGTATACTTTCTGTTCTCCTTGGGTGTGAAAAATAGTTAAAGATCTTTCCAATATGCTTTTCCCTCTGATGGCATGAATTACAAATGGCTTTAATAACCTCTCTGAGACCGTACTACTGTTTTTCATTGGCAGGCACTGCAGTGACTGGAGCATTTCATGTGTTGCCAGACTTTATGTGCAATTAATGTGCTTCTACTCCTGTGCAGAAGGGGGTCAGCATTACTCAAACAGGCTAATAGCTATAGTACATGATAATACATGAATATGAACATTACAGAGAAAAATTTACCCGTTAGGTGAAATATTCACAATACTGAAATGTTCCCAGACCACCATCAGCAGGGAAACAGATCGTTAGATCATTAAACGTGTATAAAGGTATTTATTTTACCCTTACTGGAGTAATACGATGAAAGAAATGTAGCAGTTAAGCCTTCGACACAGTGAGTCAATCATCAAATTTTGTTAAATAAATTTCTTTTCATTTGTCCTCCTTTGTAATAGATATGTTTACAGTATATCGCATTTAAGTGACATATCTCAGACTGTAAAAAATCAGCTCAGTAACATCTCAGTCACAAGTGTGTTGTATGGAGTTCCACAGGGCACCATTTTAGGTCCTTTGCTTTTATACATTAATGATCTTCCTTGTGTGTTTAATTTATCTAGTTCTTTGTTATATGCTGATGACACTGTTATTTTTTTTGTCTGGCCCAAACAGAGACAGTTATGTACAAACTTAACACAGATCTGCAGCATTTACATAATTGTCTGCAAGATAACCATTTAACACATAATATTAAGAAAACAGAATGTATGTATTTTTATTCATTTAGGAGACAGCTATCTATATTCCAATCCCATCACCTTTTCTAATCAAAAGCTTTCAATCGATTATCCATGTATAAGTATCTGAGTATCATCTTACTTATCATGACCATGTCCAAACCTTAACCAGAAAGTTAAACCAAAAGTAATTTGTTTATAGTATAATTAGACCATATTTGTTACTTTCTGTTTCTAAGACATATCTTCATGAGAGTGAAGAATTTGTATATTTGACTGACTGAATTGTTTCTTTATGTTATTTAAGCTTTACCGTATATCTGTTTGTACCTTTTACTTATACTTTTATAACGGCTATTATTGATAAAACTGAAATTCCACAAAAATAGATAATTATGTAATTTTTTAAAATGTATTACAAGATAATCTGTAATGTTGTATATTGCAACATTTGTACCAATACGATATGCAATACATGACATATTGCCTGGAAAATGTTTAATATTTTTGAATTTAAACGAAAAGAGGCAGGGTTGTTTTATATTTAGTTTTGTTATAAATATAACGTTACATACATGCAGTGAATATAATCAATAGGCTATGCGTTGCCTGAACCTCATTTGTGTGCTTTATAATGTTTAAAATGTATCGAAATGAAATCGAAAAGAAGCAGAGTGGTGTTTTATAACATATTTTGTTTTATTATTGCCTAAAATGTACATACAGAGATGACCGGAGTCGCAGAGCCAGAGCGAGCTTAGTGCCGCGTTCAAGAACGCGCTGTTCCATTAGCAGAACTGGACTTGCGTCCTCGGGATCATTCTCCTGAGTCGGACTTTGCGATGGCTACTTGGTATTGAGAAACGCCTAATGCCAGCGCTTGTTTCTGGTGACAAACATGCTGAGAAGCAAGAACAAGATCTGCTGTCTGTCATCCATTGTTGTTTACTACGTCGCTTTCTTCACGCGAAAATGACGTTGATCGCTTCTTTCCAGCAAACACCATGCCTATCAAGTAAGGGTACTGTTGGCGGTGGAAACGCAAGCCTGATCATGGTGTACCCGACCCGTACTGTACTGTACTGTACCGTACCGTACCCCTCAGTGGAAACGAGGCATAAGATGGCTCTATGGCCTCCCTCCCTCTGATGCTTATTCTCTTGGTTTGTCAAGAGAGATTCTCTTGGTTTGCTCAACAGTATTGTGATCTACATACCTTTTACTATCTTTTTTCTAGTCCACACTGTCTCATTGCAATTCTTCTCAGCCGATTCCTGCTTGGTTCCCCATAGAGGCTCATATGTCAGGTTATGTGTGCTTTGCTGTAATGCAGTGAAACAGGAAAAACAAGGCCCAATCACACTCAATCTCCCCAATTTGGTCTTCAGAGACCTGATTGGAAATTGGAGCTCTCTGTAATACTGTAATAGAAATGTCCTGTGGGTTGCAACAAAAAAAAGCCTTATTTTTAGGTTTCAACACAGCTGACAGTGCCCTCTCTCCCCCTCCCTTATATACTTAGCTGTTTATTGTTGGCTGATACCAGGGGTTTAGTTAAAGCTTCAGTCCATAGCTTGGGGTTAAAATGATCCAAATTACATATTTGCGAAAATTCAGGGTTAGGGTTAGTTAGAGTGTTTCAGGCGAGAAACACTCTTTAAAATTACATTTCATGACACAATAACAGTAGTATTTTTCTCCTCTGCCATTAACGCTTGCTGATTGGTGCGAGATGCATTCTGGGATACCTGGCTATCTCAAGTCCGCACAAGTCACCTCTCGATGCATCCTCGGTAAACGGGTGAATCAGAGAATACATCCGCGATTGAAAGTGGACTTGGCTAGATGTGAACTTTGAATTGGAACAGTACTGCGGCAGCGACTGATGACGTTTCACAAGTCCACAAGAACACAAGTACAGACAAGTACGCATATTAAGAAACGGGTAATAATTCCGCGAATAACTGCAATTGCAGATTTCGAACAGAGATGGCGACAAAGTGGAAAAACTGCAGACTGTCATATATAAATTAATAATTGTGTACATGGATAATTAATAGATAATTAAGTCACTCTCAGCATGATGATCTCTCACAGAGATTGGCTCACCGGTATGGGCTGTTACAGGAAATATACACCATGGTTGAGTAAGCCGTACCTAGCAGGGAAGGAGAATGTTTACGCGTATGGCCTCTCAGGTAGTGCCATAAATAAATGCTATCATTAATACGGAACTGCATGCTTTAGACCGTGACATTTACTTGTTGTCTGGAGCTCAGTGTAAATAATTGTTCATTTAAATCTGGTTAAGTACTAATCAATAATGTCCCTGCAACCACATAAGCAGTCAATAGAAGGGTGAGCGATGTGTTCACGCAGATCCTGTGTGTTTGTATGTAGTGACAGCCTTGCCTGTATGAAAAGTACACAAACTGCATATCCCGACTTTATCAGCACATTAATATGCATCATATCAACGACATTTCTAAATCATGAATTTCAATAATCATGAACTGTATGTCAATTATTTTTTAAAACTGTGGGTGACGTTTCCCTTTGCAATGGCTGTTTTTCTTGTGATTTATTTAACAGTGCAGTCTATCTACTAGTCATCTGTCCATAGTAGTAGTGTGTGCTGCGCTGGCTGTGGTAGATTTAGTTTTTAGGTCAGGTGTTCAAACAGAATGAAGTGTAGTGAGTTGAGTGAACGCAGGTTCACGAGATGCAGTGTCAGTGGACATGAAATGCGTTTTTTAAAGTTCTTTGACATGTCGTTTTAAAATAACATGAGGCTGAAAACATGGTGCAGTGGCCACAGATTAAGTCTAGTCTGGTGCATGTTGAGACAGAAAAACAATTTAAAATCAGCAATGTAAGACTAAATCTATCTATCTATCTGTATATATATATATATATATATATATATATATATATATATATATATATATATATATATATATATATATATATATATATATATATATATATATATATATACATAGCTGTGTTGTTACGCACCAGTTCACGAGCCAGTATGGGTGTCTGTAAGTCTTCAAGATTCAAGAAAAACTGTCATTTATTTAAAAAGCTGAGGTAATAATGAAACTCTGAAGTGAAACCTATGTCTAACATCCATACTTTAAACCCTTTTGCCCAGTTTGGGTCGAAATTGGACAAGGTTTTAATTAAAGTGGCCAAATGTAGGCTACCAGCAAACAAATATCTGTTTTGTTGTTGTTTGTGCACCATGGATGAGAATCCTGTCTGTCAGTGTCTATATGTGTACATTTGAGGCAATGAGGTTTTCTGACCTCATTTTTTCATGAGACTCATCCAGTTAGTGGTAACGTGCTTGCTTACAGCCTGAGACTAGTATTTGCCCTTGTAACCTCAGGCAACATTGTGTTCCAGACCTAAATCTCAAACTCCTTCACTGTCTGCTTCATTATTCAGCATTTTTTTTTGTTATTCACCACAGAGGCTTCTGCCTAGACGTTTAGTCACAAGATATAACTGTGACAGTAAAATAGATAAGGCCACAGCTGCTCAGTACACAAATGCCATTGCCAACATACAGCACACACTCACTCATGCCACCAAGAAAAGCACAACACCCCTTGCGTATAGACAAAACTGTCTCTTATCACATTAAGTTTGTGCTTTGTCTAAGGACCTTTGGGCATGGGTTGGAACTGAAAGATTTGGCTGATACTTACTGTAGCTATTGACCATGCAATTTGCTTGCCACTACTTATACCATGAGCATCAGTCATGGGCTGCTAAATTTGCCAATAGCATGGATTTCAAACAAGTTTAAACCTTGATTGATTTTCTTCAAGCTTTGAGTCGTACAGGTTCCTGTCTGTCTTCTTAAATGCTATAATTTTTTTTTTAACTATTTCTTTCTTTTTTATATTATTATTATATAATACAAATAAAATATTCACCCAAACCTTATTGGCACAACAGCTCTTTGTGCGTCACAAACACCACCTGTTGCAACACTTCATGTAATTTTAAAAGATAGGCTACTTGCAGATAATCTCACCTGTTCTAAATCTGTTCCTTGAATCATTCAGACTCTCTTATATTATTAGTACAGTTTATAAAACAGCACGGTTCACCTCCTAACAGCTTTGGTAATTACTGCTGGCTGCTAGACAGCATCTAGAGCTTAAACTTTGAACTTTGAGCCTATTTTAGTCGATAAACAAGTGTGATGTGACTGTGAATCAGAAATCGTGTTTGGGACAGAACATCTCCCCATTATGTCTACATTAAAGAAGCATAATTGTTCCGATGTCTGTTAATGCCTGTTTTTCATCTCTCAGTCTGTCTCCCACTCTACCTTTTTCTATTAAAAGCTGTATTTTTATAAAAACCATTATACTGGATCTTTAGGCACAAGTCCTCATGTATTTGTTTACTAGCTCATGTAATTGCCCATTTCAGTGTTCACTCTTACAAAAGAGACTAGATGTTTATTCTCTCAGGTGAGGAAAGGAGAAGCGGTAGAAAACTAATCACATCGGCTCAAAGGCAACGTGTTGCTTGTGACATTTCTCAAAGTTCATTTTCTGTATACAATACAATGGTGGGGAATGATAGTTTGTCTTTGTTTGCAGACAATAGATGTGGAGCCTGTGGTATGTAATGTATATTTTACACTACTGTTGATAGGTTTGGGGTTCGTGAAAGAAACCGATACTTTTTATTCAGCAAGGGCGCAATTTCAACATTTACATTGTTACTAAATATTTCTGTTACAAAAATGTATCACTGTTGCCAGGCAATATTAAGCATCACAACTGTTTTCAACATATATATATTAGTGCTGTCAAACGATTAAAATATTTAATCGCGATTAACCGCATTAATGTCATAGTTAACTCGCGATTAATTGCACATTTTCTAAATGTCTTTTGATTTCTTTTTGTTACATAATTTTTTCTCATTTTAATGCTCTTATCAACATGGGAAAGTGGATTGGCTTGTTTAGTACAAATGTTTTTTTGTATTATTATTATTGAAAATAACATTGGAATAGTGTTCAATTTCACACTAACATACCAATAATCTCTTACACAATGTAACACTGTCTGTCAATAAAAGGGTGAAAGAAATACTGACGAGGTCCTGATATTGGCGAGGGGGTGGAGAATTCGCATCATCTATGTGTGTGTGTGTTTGCTTGGCCATCATCAAGTGGTGTTTCAGACTGGAACGTGCTGCGATGATGATACGCTCAGTTCACAACGACAAAACACACAGATCCAGTGTCTCGCGCTCGTCATCCACTCAAAACGTAACGTCTATTTGGCCGGCTCACAAGCCGAAACGAGTGTGTGCGGCACAAAACGTCCTCGCGCTGCGATCTGAAACCCATTCGTTTCAATTGCTTGCGCCGCGCAAGGACGTTTTGTTGATTCTTCGACCAAAGCGCAAGCGGATCTAGCTAGACCGTATAACAAAACAACAGGCACGACGCACACACTCGTTTGGGCTTGCGAGCCGGCTTTGAGTGGATGACGAGCGCGAGACGCCGAAATGGATCAGGATTCAGGACGCATGCCGTCCTGTTGCAAAAGCATGTGAAAAAAGTACAAAGTTTGCTAGGATGTACCGATTGCTGAATAGCGCGATAAAAAAATTAACGCCGTTAAAATGGGTTTGCGTTCACGCAGATAATAACGCGTTAAACTGACAGCCCTAATATATATATATATACATACAGTGTTGGGGAGTAGTTAACTACAAGTAGCGTAGCTACTAGCTTAACTACATTTTTCAATAGCTTGGCAGTTGCTTTTTAAACAGTGTAGCTTTTCCAGTAGCTAACTACTTTTTGCAGCAAGTAGCGGTGTAGCGTGAGCAAAAGCTACATTGCTACATTGTTGAGCCTGTGCGAATCAGCGCAAATCAAGATATTCTTCTTCTTGTTAGATTACAAACTCATTTTTTGCCATTACCGCCACCTGTTGTTTAATCACGCATCTTGTGGTAACTACACTGAGCATTAAACTCACTGACGTACAGAAGTGGGTTGTAGCACCCATATTATGATTATATAGATGTGACGGCAGATTTGGAGGATGAAGAAAAAACTAACGTTAATTACCCATGGCCTTATTTGTCCAAAATGTTCTACATGCAATTTACGTTGGATGTATATTTCGTTCTTGCAATGTTGTAGGCTATTTGTTGCACTTTTGACAAACAGTCAGAGATATTTTAGTGTTGTGTGTAATAAAACAATACTCTTTGAAATCGTAATTGCATTGCCTTGTTTTAAACACTAAATATTTTACTTAAAACATTCCTCAGACACTTATTCAGTTATTTATAATATACGTTGTTCAAAAAGCAAAAGTAGTTTTAATGTAGCTAGCTACTTTTTGATTGTAACTTGTAGTGTAGCTAACTACTTTTCTAAACGGGTAGCTTGACTGTAGTTAAACTACTTTAACTTGCGAGTAGCTTGTAGCTTGTCAAACTACAGTTTCAGAGTAGCTTGATTTTTAGAAATTGTATATATATATATATATATATATATATATAATTTGAGCTGCAAATTACTAGAATGATTTCTAGAAGTTATAAAGACTGAAGTAATGAAAATAATGAAAAATGTCATTACAGCAAAGCATTACATTTTAAAATATATTAAAATAGACAATGGTTACTTAATTTTTAAATATTTCAAAATATTTAAATTGTAATATGCATTTTTGATCATTGGTGACCATAAGGGACTTAAACATTACAAATAATTTACAAACTTTTGAACGGTTGTGAATGATTATATGTATAATTTACTTGAGAACCACATGCTACATTTATTTACATAATAAAATTTCTTCACTGTCCTCTCAGTCTTGTAGGCACCTATTCTTGATTCACTATTTATGTTTAAGACTGACCGTCATGTCTCTCACTTTATTTTTCTCAAGCCCCACTTATGCAATATTCATGTCAGTCTTACCCCATGAATAATGGATTATTTTGTAGCATTCATCCTGTTAAACTGCAGACCAGCGATTGCCTTGCACGACCTTCTTTATTATCTTGCTCGCCAGAGATGGCCTGGGAGAAGGTTGGCCTGAGGATGCATAA
Organism: Hybognathus amarus; assembly: GCA_030378365.1. Lineage (NCBI taxonomy): Eukaryota > Metazoa > Chordata > Actinopteri > Cypriniformes > Leuciscidae > Hybognathus > Hybognathus amarus. The sequence goes on from JAQIUQ010007765.1 coordinate 52,093, forward strand.
ATGAAGAATGGAGTCTTAAGACATTACTCTGCGGATATATGCTCTTAAAAGAACAGCATCATTCAAGACGGCACGCTGAACATCCTGCAACATGCACTGGGGAGAGCAATTCATTGCCATGGGTGTAATGTACTGTGTAGCTAATAAACAGCAATGTCAGTCTCTAATTAAAAAGAAAGCTCGAAATGACTATTCTGCCTTGATTTCATCCTTCGTCTCACTTAGTGCCCGAGCCAGATTGAAATTTTTGCCAAGAGATCAAAGGACTTCTTCCTCTCTAATGCGACCTGATGGGCTCGAGGTTCTCTGCCTGCCAGGAAGTGAGGTCATCGGCCGGGAAATCTGATGCGGTTGTTTAGAAATATGATTTTGAAGGCACATAGCTATGGATTACTGAAAGAAAATTACATTAAGTGTGATGTATTGCCCATAAGTCAGCGTGTGCTTTTTGTGCGTTAGCGCTGGGCGTCTTTATGAATATCTTAGCCGAATTTGACGTGGAAAACAAATAACGGCACAAACAGCCAGACAAGAAATAAAATCCAATAAATAAAGCAGCCAATGGAGTCTGCTGAAAATCTTGCTGCAATGGGGACCTGTCTGCTTACTGAGCTCTCTCTTCTGTTCAAAAACACAAAGCCATTGGTATGCAGCTTTTCTTCAAGATATAAAGGCTAACACTCCCCATACCGCCCCCTACCCCCTTCTGTTACAGTATAATGCCTTCAAGCCATTTCGGACGTATTTAACTCTCTACTTTATATGCTGTTGAAAACATCTTCTGAAGTTTATCTCAGCCAACTGTAATTGCTGGTTATGGGTTGAGCATAGATCTTGAAGGATTAACTTTACTGCAAAGAAGGTACTGATAAGCATGAGGTGATAGGTAATCCCCTCACCGAAAGCTGTGTATACCATTTGTGCCAAGGGACATCACAATGCTCAAAAGGTTTGAGCTTTTTTGAAAGGATATTTTCTTTATTCCCCTCTTTCTGCTATCGTTCCATCAGTTCCTCCCCACAGAAATCCGCTAGAATGAAGGATGCGTGCTCTCTGTGCAACTTTGTTTGGATTGGTGATGGGCAAGAGTTTGTTGGCTCTCTCCAGAGTGTCTGTCAGAGTAATTTGTGAGCCAACGAAGTTCTCCCACTACCTCTGTATATCATTGCGACTCTCGCACTGTGGCCAAGCAGACTGACCTCACATCATGCTGTGAGCCAAAGATAGAATCACTCACTTCAGCTCTATCTGATCTATTTTGGCTCTGTGTCTCATAGGGATATACTTCGATTATGACTCGTTCTAAAGGCCCAATCGGCCTATGTAAATCCTAGTTCCCACAGTCTGTTCACTGACTGCCTAATGCATATTTCACAAAAACTAGAAAGCACTCGCTTGAACTGCCAAGCTCTAATCTGATTGGCTGGCTTTTGGGTGTTTATTTTTATTTATTTTCAATCTGTCTGGTTACAAAGTTTGTTTACTGAGTACTGGGTTGATACAATGAGCACTTTTTTAGAAGAAATAATCGCTAGATTTGCCTCAAGGACCCATCAACTGTTTGAAAAAGTTTAGTTTGAAGCAAGTTCACTAGATATTCATGTGCAGAACAACATATTATTCTTTTTTATGCAACGATTTTTGTTTTGATCAACACATATATGCTAGTAGGTGGTGATAAATATGCAATTTCATAATCTTTAATCAAAATAACTTCCCCTCCTCTTTCAACAACATTACTTCTTTTCTCTTCTCTGATGAAGTTTTAAAAGGGTTAGTTCCCCAAAAATGAAAATTCTGTCAGTATCTTTGCTCACCCTCATGTTGTTCCAACACACGTAAGACCTTCGTTCATCTTCGGAAAACACAAATTAAGATGTTTTTGATGAAATCTGAGAGCTGGATCACTCCTGCATACTAGTCCATAGGCTTCTTGAGGAATTGAAACTTGCCGGCCTGAAAAGTTATTAAAGACATTGTTAAAATAGTCCAAGTGACTTCAGTGGGTCAATCTTAACTTTATCAGAGCGACGAGAACACTTTTTAAGCGCAAAAACAAACAAAAATATCGACTTTATTTCAACTATTCACTTCCTTCTCTTTGCGCCTCTAGTCAGTTAACGTCAGTATGATAGCGTAGAGTCTACGTCACACGTAGGCTCACTATTGGCCGATGCTGGTCATGTGTGTGATGCGTGTGACGTTAAACAACAGATCATATGCAATTACACTAGTTTAACTGACTAGAAGCACAAAGAGAAGGAAGTGAATAGTTGAAATAAAGTCGGTTTTGCCGGTCTTTTGTGCACAAAAAGTTTTCTCATCGCTTTAGACAATCTTAAGATTGAGACCACTGAAGTTACTTGGACTATTTTAAAGATGTCTTTAATAACTTTTGGAGGCCAGCAAGTTATTCCTAAGAGGCCTATGGACTAGTAATTTGTGTTCCAAAGATGAACGAAGGTCTTCGGGGTTGAGGTTGTGTAAACAGCATGAGGGCGAGTGAATACTGACAGAATTTAAATTTTTGGGTGAACTAACCCTTTAACTTGCGCAAGTGCGGGACATCCTGTCATGAGATCACAGCAATCAGCGAACCACAACAATCAATCAATTCTCAGATGGACAAAATCAAGTCCCTCTCTACATTTTTTCTTGTTTGCAAAGCCATTTCCCTCACATATGCACCAGGCATGCACAATAGCACCACACATGCACAAATTCTTTAAATACATATCCAATTTATTTAAACCTCACATTCAGATGTTATGTGCCATTATTGCAAAATGTGCAAAACAAAGTGTCTCTATGTCCTGGCAGCAACCACATTACTAAAGAGTGAAGCAACGTACGTCCACATACAGCCTTACTCATTCGTTTTTAAAACTGTATACTCAACATTCTCTCCCAGTCGTTCTTCTGTCATGGGGCCAATTGCCTTGTAGACACTTCATGCATCGAAAACAACACATATGTGTCGCAACAAAAATTCTAGATGATGTAATGATCACAAAGCAGATATAGAAGAAATGCACTAGCAATGAAAGAGTTTCTTCCACTCACTTGTAAAGGTGTAGAAATATGCAGTTTGTATTGGTCGGCCAAATTGAAGTAGCACATTGATGCCCCTGGCTGTGTCTCATCTCAATGTTTGTACACCGCCTTACCTCAGCATGGTCTGTTTATGAGCAAAACATGATTTATTTATCACCAAACACATACTGATTGAGACTCGCCTGGTAAGAAGGACTGAAACCACTACTGATGGTTTAATACTGTCTGAATAACATTACTGATGAGCTGTCTCAAAGGAAAGCTTCCTTGCCTGCAGATGTGGTGTTTCCATGGGGATGAGATTCCCAAGCTTGGCTAAAGCTGATGTGTTTTATAACCTTTTTAAATTGCAAGGGCACTTAGAGATTTGAGTTAGGGAAACATTCATCAGATCAAACATATCAGTAACAGAGCCAGGTAAACATCTTCATCTGGCACTGTTAACAAGTCCATGTTTCCTCCTGAAGAACTCAATTTTTTTCCCACTGCAATATTTTATGATTAGGGCCAGTCAAGAAAGAAATAGAGTGTCTAAGGCTTGTTTAAGGCAAGGACTGCCTGTTGATAGGATCTTGACATGTCTTTGTCTCCGAGTATTGATTTTGTGAACGGTTGATACATTTTGTCTGAGGTAACACTAGCCAAGTTTCCATCCACTTGTCAGATGGAATTATCTAAAGTTTGGTAAAAAAAAACTCATGCGAAGAAAGCTAGTGAGAGTGTGTTCCCATCCAACGGCTGTAAAGCGAATTAAAACCTGTGCGTAATGAAGTCACATGCTGTTTTGGGATCAAACTGGTATATCAAATTGATTTAAAACATTTTAAGGTGTTTCCATTCATTTTTGCACTGAATCACACAAAATTCAGAGCAAAGATTTGGAACAAAGTTTTGCTAGACAAAATGGATCGCGCCATCTACCAACAAATGATCAAAATTGCACAAATTGTCACCTAATAGTGCTTATGTGCCAGCTGATAGCAACAAATGCAAGGAATAATTGCAAGTGTTGCAAGGCGGTTGTTAGCCTGAAGGGGTTGTATTCGCTATAACAACCACATTATCCCACTCATTACATGGCTAGTTACCAAATAAATCAATAATTTGTGATCCTTCACAAATCACTCTAATATGATGATTTTATGCTTCCAAAAACATGTATGATTATTATCCATGTTGAAAACAGTTTTTTACATTTTTATTTCAGGATTCTTTGATGAATAGAAAGTTCAAAAGAACAGCTTTTATCTGAAATGGAAAGCTTTTGTTACATTAAACACTACCCTTTAAAAAGTTTGGGGTCAGTAAGAATTTGTATTTTATTTTTGGGGGGAAATAAATAAGAAATCAATAGTTCTATTCATCAAGGATGAGTTACATTGATCAAAAGTTCCAGTAAAGACATTTATAATGTTAGAAAAGATTCTAATTAAATAAATGCTGTTCTTTGAACTTTCTATTCTTTCTATAAAACTTTCTATTAAAACTGTTTTCAACATGGATTATAATCATACATGTTTTTGGAGCATAAAATCATCATATTAGAGTGATTTGTGAAGGATCATGTGACACTGAAGACTGGAGTAATGATGCTGAAAATTCAGCTTTTTTTCTAAGGAATACATTACATTTTAATATATATTAACATAAAAAGTCATTTTAAATTGTCATAATATTTCACAATATTACTGTGTTTTTTGTGTATTTTTTATCAAAAAATTGCAGCCTTGGTGAGCAGAGGAGACTTCTTTTAAAAACATAAAAAATCTTACCGAATCTTAAACTTTTAACCGATGCATATATACCCTTATTTAACCAGAAGAAAACTTGTTGAGAATTAAAAATCAGAATGTGAAAAAAAAAAAAAATCAGTATGCTAGTATGTGTAGCCTCTACTGTATATCATTTAAAAGTAATTTAAAAGCAACCAGGTGAAACTGGTTCCTGAAGATTCAAGACATTTTGCAGTTGATTCCATGTGCTGGGGGCCGCATACATAAATGACCCTTTTCCCAAAATACTGGGCGGAAATGAACTAAAACTTCTTTTGTTTTGTGCGTGTTGCAACCATAAAATGACGTAAAACTTAACCAAAATTCATTGTTTATTCGGCAAATAACGTTCCTATCAGCGTTTATCACATTGGCTGTTTATCGATCAAGATAAAATCCGATGAGACCAAATGTATTTCATTTGAGTCGATATTCATGACATTCAAGTTTCCATAAAGCATTTCATTCGATATCACTAATTCGGATAAAAACATGTTGATGAAAACATACTGACACACAATCTGACAAATACATCTAGATGGGAAGAAAATAGCACTCTTGGATCATTTACCTAATGTACACAGTCTCATCCCAATTTGTCATATAACTGACGTTTGGGACGTCTTTTGACCATTCGTCAATATACGACTTTTTAGGGCCCCCTTAAACACAGACATTTTGCATTTTTGTTTTATTTTTATTTGAATTGTTTTTTATAAACCATAGTTATTGATTTATTTAGCTTTAAAATGTTTTCAAGGCAATGCAAAAGTTTGGCCTTCTGTAATGCACTGTTTAATTCTGTTGAGAATCTCTGTGATGTGTTAACATTTGATTTTATACAATGTGGGTCCTCTACAAATTTTTTAACAAAGAGCTATCTATCTCTAGGAAGAAGCGCAACACCTTGGTAGAGTAACATCTTTAGATACAGTAGTCACTTGTATGAAGTGTCGAACTTTGTTTTAGTGTTACATTTTGACTATCAGTTTTCAGTCAGTAAGATGAAGTGCTATTCTTGATATTATTGAACTTGTGCTTAATCATATACATATACATATACAGTTACCTAATCTGATTGGTCAAGCATTGTTCCAAGAGTGATTTTTCAGAACAATAGCAATCTTTTCTTGTGTGATGTTACTTAGATAAAACACTGATATGGCTGCTTTTGAAAGGAGTTTTGTTTGTCAATACCGATGTTGTTCAGCCCTGTTACAGTTCCTAGAACCGTCCCAGACTGAGGTTCTTCTGTGCCTTGAGAGGCTATTTCTGTGGGCTGGAAAAGTAGAAGTAAACAATACGTGGGTCTGTTGAGGAAATTGCATTGATGATAGAAAGGAAATAACGAGTAAATAAGAATTTTCTTATGCATTATGGGTGTTTATTTTGTGTATGGTGGGAGGAAACTGTTTTGTAAATGTGTAAATATAGTATATTTGTTTACTCAGAAGCACACTGCTTTCTGCTTTCCTGGTGGGTTTTTATGTATGCTGTTCTCTGGATGTGCATTGTGAACTTCCAACAAAGAAAAACATGAAAGATATTCTCTCTCATCATTTTTCCTGTAAATGTTGTTCGGCTACAAAACAATGATAACCCTTAGAATAGTTGTATAATGTCTCCCGGAAATATGCTGTATTCTCTCAAAAGAGGCTCCAAGTTAGTCTTTTTGTATGCTATATTTTTAGTTTTTTTTATAGTAGGCGACAAATATAGCACACCTGTTATTCTTTATGCTGATCTAAGTTTTACGATTTCAAATTCTATAAACAGGTGAACCAATAGAATTTTTGGACGTGCATATGTGTGTATATCTATGCAAAAGTTTGTTTAAAACTTTGTGGTTGGTAAAGAAGTCTATTAATGTTTTTATCTTCTGCTTACCATGGCTTCATTTATGTGGTAAAAAAGTATGTTTTCTATTTTCATATAATATATTCCTGTGAAGCTGAATTTTCAGCATCATTACTCCAGTCTTCAGTGTCGCATGATCCTTCAGAAATCATTGCTAATATTTGGATTTAATGCTAAAAAAAATCATTATCAATGTTGAAACAGTCTTTTTTGAGGATTCTTTGATGAATAGCAAGTTAAAAAGCATCTTTTTTTAAATGAATCTTTTGTTACATGATAACTTTTGTTACATTACTGTAACTTCTGATTAATTTAATTCATTCTTGATAAATAAAAGTCATTGATTTATTGGATTTATTTAAAAAAAATCTTACTGAACCCAAACTTTTGAAAGGTAGTGTTTAATGTTACAAAAGCTTACCGTTTCATAAATGCTGTTCTTTTGAACTTTCTATCTCATCAAATAACCCTGAAATAAAAATGTAAATAACTATTTTCAACGTTGATAATTATGAGAAATGTTTCTTGAACATCAAATCCTCATATTAGGCTGACTTCTGAAGAATCATGTGACACTAAAGATGGAGTAATGATACTGAAAATGCAACTTTGATCACAGGATGATTTACACTTACTATATTTTCACATAGAAAACAAATGTTTCAATTGTAATAATATTTCCCATATTTTTTTATCAAATAAATGCAGCCTTGGTGTGCAGAAAAGCCTTATTTTAAAGGGTACCTATTATGGAGTTTTGAAAATTGCCCTTCATGTAGTGTGTAACATAGATCTAAGTGAACGAAAACATCCTGCAAAGTTTTAAAAATGAAAGTTCACCGTATACAAAGTCATTGTCTTTCAAAAGTAAGAGTCGACTCTGAGTCTCTGATATGAATCGTTCAACGAACGATGCTTTTTACTTTGTCTAGTTGACGTCATCTTGACAAGTTATTTGAATAAGAAACGCCCACTTATTGCACTCTGAGACGCCAGGGAAAACACGGAAAACAATCATGTCGACGAGACGTGTGTTTGAAGTGCGATGCAAAAGCGAACTTTTTCATCTGCCAGGAGAGCATTGAAGACTAAGTGGCTACAGTTCATATATACAAGTATACCACACAAGTATAGCCCAAACCTTGTTCTGTGTTCGCGTCAGTTTGAAGATGATTGCTTCACAAACCTAAATGCTATAAAGTATGGACTCGCGCCGGCTGATACTGAAGGAAGGATCAGTACCGAGTTTATTCCGTCATACTCTGCGCAGAGATTACCAATCACAACTTGGCTAGGTCATCTGACCAATCACCGCAGGGGTAGCGTCACGGCAAAGGCGGGTTTGGAAAAAGGACTCGGCTAAACGATTCATATGGGAGCTCGGTGAGCAAATCAGGTAAAAATAAATGCATATTATAAGACAACAAAAGGGTTTTTTGTCATTGCATGCTTGTAAAACTGTTGTTGGGGACTCCCAGAACAATATTAGGAACATTTTAAATGCCATAATAGGTACCCTTTAAAAACTCAGCGATCCAAACCTTTTGACTAGTATACTGTACATACTGCTTTTATTGGTCATACACTTCAACACACTTTTTTAAACCCTAACGCTCAAATAATTAATTGGTTTGAGTAGGACAAACTTAAATTCAAACTAATTAGTTCAGTCAAATTAACTTTTATGAGTATTTAGCACTTTCTTTTTCTTTCAAGTTCACAAAACTGATATATTTTAAGTAAACTGAACTGTTTCATTGTTTTGAGTTTTATGAAATTATTTATTTTAATTTTAGACGAACTTTAAGTTTACCTGAAACGGCTGGGATGTCTGTTCTAATTAGTGCACTCAAACATTTCAGAGTTGAGTAAATTAAATACAATCTGCCAGTTCTGCTTTCTTAAACTTTAAATTTCTTAACTTAAAAGAATTGAGGCAACTGATTGCCTTATTTATTTTGAGTTTTGCCAACTTATACAGGGTTTACAGTGCATGAGTGCCTGCCTTTTGAGAAGACAGCCCCTCATGAATATTAAAATATGGGGCCATAGTGATACATGAATAGAATTTGGACTGTAAAAATGATTTGGACTGAGATGTCAAATGTGATTTTGCTGCATAGTGCTCTCTGTTCATCGAAAAGATGGAAAGCTTAGGGAATGTTTGTTGGAATGTATGGTCAAAAACACTGACTGAGTCTGTTTTGTTTTATTTTCAGTGAAAAAAAAAAAAAAAACTCCAACCCAGCACTTTTCACTTGTTTCGGCCTCCGGCTAGATATTTCCATGATGAAATTAACTTCCAAGGTTCAATATCTAGTGCTGACCATAGAATATGTGTGTGGCCCATGAAGTTTTATATATTTTTTTCCCTTAAGGCATCATTGTAACAGGTGCTAAACACAGTTAAAATAATTACGTAACTTTTGCTCCCGGTACATAATAACAGCACATTGTGTCACCCTTTTTTTCTTAAAAGTCATACACCCTCACAGCCTACATTGGTATTTAAACAGGGTGTGACTAATTATAGCTTCTCGAGTGAATTTAATGGTGCCTTTTGGAGTCTCAAGACATCAAATGTGTTTAATGGGTGTTTCGTATTGGGAATAAATCGATGTGACACTACAATAACATAGTTTCTCCCCAGCATGATGGAATTTGTTCTCTGCTCAAAATGATTCCAGTGATGGGAAGCTATTGTGTGAAATCTGGGCCAGAGTTCTCCCTTACCAGTGAAAGGATTATCTATCCCTCATCACATATCAGCTCTCCTAATACCCACAGATCTGCTTTGACACATGGATAATATCACCACTGAAACGAGACCAAATGAGAGTCTGTACCCTCACCCACACCCAGCCCTATGTCTGTACTCTAAGTCTTAGTCTGTTTTGGCCGTCCCTATCTGATGATTTGCCAGAAGCGTCCACACTTTCACATTAAGCATGCGTTTAGCATTGGCCATTTGGGGCCTGGCACTGCCACAGCTCTTTCACCACACCAAATCGGTTAGCTGAATGCTCAGAGCAAAACCAAAGCTCGGAAACAAATTTCCTTTATCTCCAGGTTGGTTTTTATTCCCCTTTTGGTTTTTATTGGAGTGAGAGTCGCATATTTTTGATCAGATAATGTTGTTTTGAAAATGACAAACGCATCCAGCCTTGAAAATTGTTTTATGTGGCTTTTATTGTGGCTGAAAACAATAGTTTTTTTTGGCTATTAAGGTTGTACCAGAGTCCCTGTGGAAGACGGCATGATAACAGAGACTTTGTTTTCCCTAGTTGCTACTTTAAGGACTGCACGATAAAGAGGTACGGCAATGTCCTAGGTTTGGCAAGCATATAGTGTTGAACATTGGCTGGTTATGTATTCTCAACTACTGTATGTGATTATTTTCAACCCCCGAAAAAGCTACTGACTGCAGCTTTAATTATGAATGGCCAGGTTTACTGTCAGGATTTACTAATGACATGCTGTGAAAAATTAGCAGCTGAAAAAGAGGTGGACTCAGATTCTTGCGGCTGACCTTATTGTAGGAGTTTCCCTTCCAAATACAAAATTTATTGGAAGAGAGTATTTAAATGAATCATGGTGAATTAAAGTTTGCGCTTGTCAAATATGCTGGTATTTGCGCCATTATTTAATGGCCAAAAGAATGTCTTAAATGCTAGTTAACAGTGCTCTGGGTAGATTGACTTGGTCATTATAGAAATTATCCAGGTGTGTCTGTGTTCTTTCATTTGTGCGTTGTCAGTGGATCACACAGAACTTTCCACTCCTGTCTGCGCTTTTGGAATTACGCTCTCACGGCAAATTGCCCTGTTTAGTTGTTATAGCCATAAAAGATTTGTTTATGTTAATTAGTCTTTCATGTGCTTTATTTTGCTGTTAATGTGTGAATTACACAAACATTTGTGCTTTTCATGCATGAGTCACATAACATGTTCAATGTATAATGCAGATTTACTGCATACCATGGCTCTGAATCTGAGATACACTTGGTGCGTTCCATACAACAGATATAGTTCGCTGCTTCACGATCATTGTAAGATGCATCGTTAGAGAAATCAACTAGCTCGTCACGATGTGTTTCCGAAACCCATTGTCGCAAAGTATTGTTCAACTACGTTGGTTTTGCACGTGGTGGAATAATAACTACATTTAATAAACCTATTTGAGATCCGATTAGCGCTAGATTTTTAAAAATATAAATTACAGACATGTCATCTGAGGACTATTTCTGAATTGTTCTCAGTTATTTTGCTTTATTACCAGACTCAAATATTTACGCTATCATCACGACCAATTCGTACGAATTCGACGAATGATTAAAAGTGTATAATTCGTACTAATTCGTGCCCAAGACCTCAGCTCGTACGAATTTGTACTCGATTTGTCTAAACCCACATGATGGTTGGGTTTAGGGGCGGGATAAGGGGTAGGTAATGCGTACGAATTCATACATGAATTGGCCAATTCGTAAAATATGTACGATTTAGCAAAATCATACTAATTCGTTACAAGTGAGGTTTTATGAATTGTTACGAATTAGACACTTTTAATCATTCGTCAAATTTGTATGATCGTGGTTCAGATGATTTGGCTAATTGTTGCTTCTACATATAGTAGAAGCGAGTTCACACATGCGCACTCTTCAAACACGGTACTTTAAATCTTTTGACAAACTAAAAGACGTAAATTACATTTGTATATATTCTAAATAAAAGACACTGGTTGTACTGAATGTCAGCTTGCTTATTTTGCTCGAGATAAGGATTTTCTACGTCCAAATGTGATGCCAATATAGAAACGATGTCTCTAACCACAGGTCAAGTGCTGTCGATTTCAGAACCACAACTTTGCGATGCTCTTTGAGATGTTCGTGGAACGATGGTTTGGGAAACACCGACTCGTCGAACTATGCTGATCACGACGGAACTTGTAACCGTAGTTGCTTTGCGGAAACAGCACCTGATTGGTTGGAATGTGTGTAATAAAACCGTTTAATGCACAAGTAGTTCACAGTCAGTCTAATCCCTATTCAATATTAATGTGGTGTTTTCATTGAAGCACATGCACATACGTCACTTAGAGACTGCGCTGCGCAGACACTGAAACACAGAAACTTGTCAACGCAAGTTATATTAACAAAAATAGCTGTGCTACTGAATCTACATTTTATTTCTCAGCAAGAAGGGGAATTACATCGCTGGTTTTGATTTTAATTAAACTTACAGCTTTTTTAATAAGAGAGATGCTTAAAAAGACACACATGCTCATATCTCCTCTCTCTCTAATGAATTCAAATAAATGCTATAATTCATTAATTGAAAATAAAAGTCATATTACAAACTACTTTATCTCTGTCTGATTTAAAGTGGACTGAATGCTAGATCTAACGAGCCACCGTTACTGAAAGTACTGTAAAAATAGCCATTGTTTTACCCTTCCAGTCAAACATCAATTACAGCTTTAAGTTGTCAATGCTGGGAAATTACCAATTGTATAAGCGGTAAAATCACGGCTAGCTTGGCATAAACTATTTGAATGCAATACTCGCTCGAGATGGTTCTTTGTGTCTACGCCGTGCATTAAAATCACTTAATGAACAACTAGCCGTGGATTATCTATTACATATTCTCCATGCCACTTTTCAGCCTTACCTTTATGATTAGCATTGTGGTTTTATTATAACTTAGCTAAGTTCAGCCCTGAATTTAATGCTTCTGTCAATATCATTAAAATGCATTTCATCATTCTAATTTTAATTCATTATTTTCAGACTGGGATTCTGTCGCTTCACCGCCATGCATGAGTTCCCTATTTACTCAGTGGCCGTACTTTATAGCTTGCTGATGACTTTACGACAGGCCTGTGTGAGAAAAGACATTATGAAGAGACAGGTCATGAATGTCGAATAAAAATGGATTTGCCAATGCGTATACCAGCCACTAAATGTAAAAACAGACTGAGAGAGAGAGTGGGTAATTTTCTTTGATGTGCTCTCTTGACTTACAGCCCTATATCTTTGGCTGAAATGCAGTAAAAGCCTTAGCGTGGTGCTGGTACCATGGTATTAATGCAATTGCAACACAAGCAGATACAAGGGGAGTGAATAAAAGTGCCATTATAACCACCTACACATGGATTTTTTTAACAAATACATAATATATACACAACATGTGTGACTTTTTTATTTTAATAGAAACAAGCTTTATTATGAGCAGAAAAAATGTTAAAATGGAACCTGAAAATCGAACCCTTTTTACAGTTTACATGGTGAATGTCACATATTATTTGCTTGTTTGATTAGTGACCGAGAAAGAGTGCAGAATAGCCTGTTATATATTATTTCTAACATTTAAAAAAATTCTTTTTCAAAAGTTATATTAGATTCTGAATCCCAGATTTTGAGTGTGAATGTAGTCTATAAGCCTCATTGTGTGTAAATACAAAGCCATTCCTTCCTTTGAAACAAAATTACTTAAATTCAAAGAGACGAAATTATGCT
>JAQIUQ010007766.1:0-221514 GCA_030378365.1 Hybognathus amarus
CTGATACTTGGTTCAGTTACATATATTGTACTGTAAAAATTAAAAAATAAACATTATAGTATTTCCAGTATAATCGACAAGTTTCTGAGAACATATTTTAACATCATACATATTCTGTATCTTTATGAATGAAATCATAAATATTATGAGAGATTGAATGCGAAACTCGTTCATGCTGTATTTTGTTTTGCATAAAATTAAACGATATACAGAACAATGACACATTTATTGATAACATAAAAATGTACACAAACCTGTAGCCTATTTTAGTGAAGACATACTCTCAAATTGTGATGAGAGCTGCACTGCTCTCTCCTCAAGAAAGTCGCAAAAACCCTGCTGAGAAATAACTCCAAGCCTTGGGTTGTTATGCTCTCACCCAAGATCTGGTAACACAAGAAAACTTATCCAAACACTGGGTTGTTACGTCGTCTGACCCAGGAGAGGTGACAAAAACTACCCAAGTACTGAAAAAATAACCCCAAAAAATGAGCCAAGGAATGTCTCGACTCAGGATTCGGGCAAAAGAAAAGAATAAGCCAGATATTTAGAGAGCAGTTAATGTTTACAAAAGGCATATTTATATTCGTTTCCTGCACCATAAACTGAATGAGGATAAAATATTATAACTTTACGCATTAGGGGTGGGTGAAAAAAATGATACAGCATAGTATCGCAATATTTTCTGTGGCAATACTGTATCGATACACGCGCGTCATATTTTTTTTTTTTTTTTTTTTTGCAAAATTTAATAAGGAAAGACTCTATTTTCTTCATTGGTTTCTCTATTTTTCACAGCTTGAGAGCATAGATTGAATTAGAAATCGCCCCCTAAACAATCATTGCCTAAGTTAGTCCACTAATACTGTTCACTTGAAGGAGTGAATGAAAACGAGTGAGTGAATTCGGACAGCCGTTGAGCGTAGCTGTAGGCTACACGTTAATGCAGTGCAATGTGGGACAGAGACGCGATCTGACATCGTGTCCCATTTTCTCACGCAACACCGACTATCACAGCGAGCCTGGAGCTGAACATTAATCGTGAGAGGTTTCCTATTCAGAGAATAATTACGTCCTGTCCTGTGTCCTGAATGTTTAAGAACAAGTTTCAAGTTTTTGCACTTCAGTTAACGTGTAGAAGATAATGTTTACAGAATTATGTGACATTTGAATTAAAGTGAGTTGAGCAGTCTTATTTTTTCTAATTTGTAATGTCTTTGAATAATATAGGGAACATGAATCCATATATCGCTAAATTAAAACGCAATAGTTGCTTGTATCGCAATATACTTGAAGAATCGCAATAATATTCCAATCGTGGCCCAAGTATTCAGTGATAATATCAGAATCGTCACATTTCTTGACAATTTCCACCTGTTTTGCACTTTACCTCTTATTCCTGATACGCTCTTCTTTAAATATTTGGAATGTGGCCTTGATTATCTTGTTAAATTTTAATTAGACAGGCAAACTCTTGCTTTGTATGACAGGTCGATGTATGCTGTTATAAAAAGAAAAGTTATTTTTCTGCTAAACAGCATTGTTTATTGTTCACTAGTTAAATCAAAAGCCACACAATTCCACATACTAAGTGATGATGTGTGCATATAATATTATAACTGAATGTACTTTTTTGAAGCTTTGTTTGTGTATGGAACTGTTCTGTTAGATAATGATGTTCAGTATCCTTTACTAAAAGTTTGTTTTTCTTTGGTTATTATGTTGTAGTTGGAAGGTGAGAACATGCCTTGACTGTCTTTAAAATATCTCATCATAGTTGATGTGCTACTGCTTAATTATCACTGGGACTCTGTGTGCAATTAGCCATGTGACAATTAGCTGAAAAAAGAGCTGTTTGTTTCAAGAGCCCTGCACTGCATCAGTAGATCTTCAGATGTTTCCAAGCGACTGCTCAGGCACATGTAACATCCCACCTGCTCGTATCAGGTAGCAGAGGAGCGATTAACCCTTCAATGAATGTAATTGAAGTGTTGTATGAAGATGCTGAGGATGTCACTGCTCATCATGTCCCTGGGTTCTCTAGAGAGCAGCACATGGCTCATCTCTGTTCTTCTCCTTTCTTGTCTCATGTTGTCCTCTCATCTCTTGTCTCGTCTCATCTTAGTTTGTCTCTTTCTCTCATCTTATCATATTGTCTCCTCTTTCTCTTGCCTTCTCTTTCTCTTATGCTACGTTCACACCGGACGCGAAAGCGCGTCAGGTGCGAATTAATTTCAATGTTAAGTCGAATGCAAAGCGCGACATGCGCATAAAAAATTAGCGCAGACGCGGAAGGCGTGAATGCGTGAATGAGCGTGAATTTACCTTCTGCGCGTTAACGCAAAATGATTTAGTTAGTGCTGTTTGTGCACTCATGGGTTTTTATGCGAATTCGCACCTGCTGCCCAAGTTCGAAAAATCGAAACTTTAACCGCGTTAACCAATCAGGAGCCTAGCTGCTTGCTCATGTGGTGAAGTATCTGGATGCTTCAGTGAATAATTTTGTAATATGACTAAATGCATGGTGGGATTATGCACAACAAAGCAAATATTTTATCACTTTAAACTTTATTTCTATATACGAGACATGTTCATTTTGTATTGAATGTTATTCATTCCATATCTAGATTATATGAAATAGTATTATGATGTAAAGACAACCAACATACATGTGCACAAGTTCGTGTCTGGACGTAAGAGAAAAAAATCACAGGACAGGTTAATAACTTTTGAAGGCTGGCTCTATTTATCATCAAAACAAAAATAAATGACAGCTAGATTAGATGGATGAGGGCGAGGGTGATCCTCGCTCCGATGCGGGACAACAGGTCATCAAACTGGGCGCAGGACAGCGGCCATCATCCAGACGCAGCTCCTGGAGCAAGCAAATGGTGAAACTCGCCAAACGGTTCACCTCCGAAGGGTCCGGTGGACACAAATATACGGCAACAATGATCCCCACACCGCTGTTCTAGCTCTCCAGAGCATGCTCGATCAACATAAAAAAAGATGGCCGCCAACGGGTTTTGATTTTGACGCATGAGACGCGCGGTAAATTTCGCTTCAAACTTTTGATTTTATGCACTACACTTTCGCTCTTGACGCGCGAATTAACATATAGTGGTCAAGCGTCAAACTAGACGCGGCAGAAGCGAATTTGACGCGCTATTCGCGTCCGGTGTGAACGTAGCATTAGTCTCAACCTATAATCTTCTCTCATCTCATCTTCTCATTTTGTCTTCACCTCATCTCTCATCTCGTCTCAACTCAGTTTTTTTTTCTTTTCTATTCTTGTCTCGTCCTCTGTTCTCCTTGTCTCGTCGTTCAGCGCTTATCTTGTTAGTCTTATCTTTTTCTCTGATCTTCTTTTGTCTTGTATTGCCTCTTCTCTTCTGTTCTTGTCTTTCTCTTGTTTACGCCTCTCCTCTCCTTTTTTTTATTTTGTCTTGTTTTCTCTGTTCTTCTCTTTGTTTCATTTTGTCCTCTCTTTTTGCTTCATCTTAGTTTGTTTGTTCTTTCTTCTTTTATCCTCTTTTCTCCATGTCTTATCTATAGCCATGTTTCCATTCGACACGTTTTTATCCGAATTAAGTGATATCGAATGAAAAATACCTTATGGAAACAGTAAAATTCGATGAAATTTCATGAATATCGATTCAAATGAAATACGTTCGGTCTCATCGGATTTTCTCTTTAACGATATACGGCTAATGCGATAAAAGCTGATGGAAATGTTATTTACTGAATAAATAATGAATTGCGATTAAGTTTTAGGCCCTTTTATGGTTGCAACACACCAGAAGACAAGTTCATTTCCGGCCAGTCCGACTCTGTTTGCGCACACATGGCGGATGTCAACAAAGACAGACGTAAGTGGACAAAGTAAAAAAAATGCTTTAACCACAGGGTTTCCGTGAAGTGTCCCAGAACCAGGATCTCCTAGAACGGATGGAGCGCTGTCGTTCCCACACCACAGTCGCCTCCGCGGTCGTCAGGCATTTACGTGCATCGGCATCATCATAGCAACGTTTATAGCGTTGTTGTTTTCTTAGGTTAGTTTTGCTTGTTTTTACATGGCTTGGTTGAATTCTAATGTAGAATGTGGTCTGTTATTTCTTGTTAACAGACTGTGGCGCTGCTATAACACACCGTTGCCATGGACGCAGTTCAGAGACGGAACAGACTATTTTCTTTAGCAGAAGCAATACTTGTTTTTCAATCAATAAACTCGTTTTTAAGTCAATATTTTGTGTCAATTTATTTATTTATTTGTTTGATTTACATGTAAGCAGATAGCGATCAGTTGTTATAGTGAATACAACCCCTTCAGGCTAACAACCGCCTCGCATATACGTAAACATATGTCACTATCAGCTGGCACATAAGCATTATTAGTCTACAACTTGTGAAATATTGATCATTTGTTGGTAGATGGCGATCCGTTTTGTCTAACAAAACTTTGTTCACAAAAGTTTGCTTGAATGTTGTTCGATTCAGTGTGAAAATTAATGGAAACACCTTAAAATGTCTCAAATCAATTCGATATACCAATTTGATCGCAAAACAGCATGTGACATCATTACGTTCAGGTTTTTATTCGCTTTAAAGCCGTTGGATGGAAACACACTTTCACCAGCTTTATTCGCATGAGTTTTTTAACCGAACTTCAGATAATTCGATTGAAAAGTGGATGGAAACATGGCTTATCTCAGTTTGTCTTTTCTCTTATCTTCTTCTCATCTTGTATTGTCTCCTCTTCCCCTGTTCCTTGTCTTCACCTCTCCTCTCTTTCTTTGTCTGTTTCTCTCTGTTAACTCATCGTCTGTCTCGTCTCCGGTTCTTTTCCTCTTCTTAAAATCTCTTCTCACCTTGTCTCATGTTGTCTCCTCTGTTCTTGTCTGTATTGTTTTCACTGTCTCATCTTGTCTCAGTTGGCCTTTTGTCTAATCTTCTCCCATTTAGTTTTGTCTCTCACTCCTCTTCGTTTGTGTCCCATATCTTATCATCTCTTCCCTCATTTTGTCTCATCTTCTCCCGTCTGTTCTCTTCTTCTCTCTTATTGTCTCCCCCTCTCATCTTATCTCAGTCTCTTGTCTTCTCTCCTCTTCTGGTTCTTAGTAAATTGATCCAATTATATTTATTAATTGAACTTCTGAGTGTAATAAACAGTGGCAAGACATTCCATCACAATTGTTTAGATTTGGCACCAAACTTAAAAAAAAATAATATTGGCTAATGACTCGAAATTGAAATATTAGCCGTGTTTCCATCTACTTGTCAATCGAATTATCTGAAGTTCGGTTAAAAAACACATTCGAATAAAGCTGGTGAAAGAAGGTGGTTTTGATTTTGACGCATGAGACGCGCGTGAAATTTCGCTTCAAACTTTTGATTTTATGCACTACACTTTCGCTCTTGACGCGCGAATTAACATATAGTGGTCAAGCGTCAAACTCAGACGCGGCAGAAGCGAATTTGACGCGCGTATCGCGTCCGGTGTGAACGTAGCATTAGTCTCAACCTATAATCTTCTCTCATCTCATCTTCTCATTTTTGTCTTCACCTCATCTCTCATCTCGTCTCAACTCAGTTTTTTTTTTCTTTTCTATTCTTGTCTCGTCCTCTGTTCTCCTTGTCTCGTCGTTCAGCGCTTATCTTGTTAGTTTATCTTTTCTCTGATCTTCTTTTGTCTTGTATTGCCTCTTCTCTTCTGTTCTTGTCTTTCTCTTGTTTACGCCTCTCCTCTCCTTTTTTTATTTTGTCTTGTTTTCTCTGTTCTTCTCTTTGTTTCATTTTGTCCTCTCTTTTTGCTTCATCTTAGTTTGTTTGTTCTTTCTTCTTTTATCCTCTTTTCTCCATGTCTTATCTATAGCCATGTTTCCATTCGAACACGTTTTTATCCGAATTAAGTGATATCGAATGAAAAATACCTTATGGAAACAGTAAAATTCGATGAAATTTCATGAATATCGATTCAAATGAAATACGTTCGGTCTCATCGGATTTTCTCTTAAACGATATACGGCTAATGCGATAAAAGCTGATGGAAATGTTATTTACTGAATAAATAATGAATTGCGATTAAGTTTTAGGCCCTTTTATGGTTGCAACACACCAGAAGACAAGTTCATTTCCGGCCAGTCCCACTCTGTTTGCGCACACATGGCGGATGTCAACAAAGACAGACGTAAGTGGACAAAGTAAAAAAATGCTTTAACCACAGGGTTTCCGTGAAGTGTCCCAGAACCAGGATCTCCTAGAACGGATGGAGCGCTGTCGTTCCCACACCACAGTCGCCTCCGCGGTCGTCAGGCATTTACGTGCATCGGCATCATCATAGCAACGTTTATAGCGTTGTTGTTTTCTTAGGTTAGTTTTGCTTGTTTTTACATGGCTTGGTTGAATTCTAATGTAGAATGTGGTCTGTTATTTCTTGTTAACAGACTGTGGCGCTGCTATAACACACCGTTGCCATGGACGCAGTTCAGAGACGGAACAGACTATTTTCTTTAGCAGAAGCAATACTTGTTTTTCAATCAATAAACTCGTTTTTAAGTCAATATTTTGTGTCAATTTATTTATTTATTTGTTTGATTTACATTAAGCAGATAGCGATCAGTTGTTATAGTGAATACAACCCCTTCAGGCTAACAACCGCCTCGCATATACGTAAACATATGTCACTATCAGCTGGCACATAAGCATTATTAGTCTACAACTTGTGAAATATTGATCATTTGTTGGTAGATGGCGATCCGTTTTGTCTAACAAAACTTTGTTCACAAAAGTTTGCTTGAATGTTGTTCGATTCAGTGTGAAAATTAATGGAAACACCTTAAAATGTCTCAAATCAATTCGATATACCAATTTGATCGCAAAACAGCATGTGACATCATTACGTTCAGGTTTTTATTCGCTTTAAAGCCGTTGGATGGAAACACACTTTCACCAGCTTTATTCGCATGAGTCTTTTTAACCGAACTTCAGATAATTCGATTGAAAAGTGGATGGAAACATGGCTTATCTCAGTTTGTCTTTTCTCTTATCTTCTCTCATCTTGTATTGTCTCCTCTCCCTGTTCTTGTCTTCACCTCTCCTCTCTTTTCTCTGTCTGTTCTCTTCTGTTAACTCATCTTGTCTCGTTTTCGGTTCTTTTCCTCTTCTTAAATCTCTTCTCACCTTGTCTCATGTTGTCTCCTCTGTTCTTGTCTGTATTGTTTTCACTGCTCATCTTGTCTCAGTTGGCCTTTTGTCTAATCTTCTCCCATTTAGTTTTGTCTCTACTCCTCTTCGTTGTGTCCCATATCTTATCATCTCTTCCCTCATTTTGTCTCACTCTTCTCCCGTCTGTTCTTCTTCTCTCTCTTATTGTCTCCCCCTCTCATCTTATCTCAGTCTCTTGTCTTCTCTCCTCTTCTGGTTCTTAGTAAATTGATCCAATTATATTTATTAATTGAACTTCTGAGTGTAATAAACAGTGGCAAGACATTCCATCACAATTGTTTAGATTTGGCACCAAACTTAAAAAAAATAATATTGGCTAATGACTCGAAATTGAAACATCAGCCGTGTTTCCATCTACTTGTTAATCGAATTATCTGAAGTTCGGTTAGAAAACACATTCGAATAAAGCTGGTGAAAGTGTGTTTCCATCAAACGGCTTTAAAGCGAATAAAAACCTGTACGTAATGACATCACATGCTGTTTTGCGATCAAATTGGTATATCGAATTGATTTGAGACATTTTAAGGTGTTTCCATTCATTTTCGCACTGAATCGAACAACATTCAAGCAAACTTTTGCGAACAAAGTTTTGTTAGACAAAACGGATCGCGCCATCTACCAACAAATGATCAAGTATTTCACAAGTTGAAGCCTAATAATGCTTACCGGTATGTGCCAGCTGATAGCGACATATGTATGGGATAATGTATGCGAGGCGGTTGTTGAAGGGGTTGTATTCGCTATAACAACCGCCTCGCTATATATTATCCTGCTTATTACATATAAATCAACCAAATAAATAAATAAATATATAATTTGACACAAAATATTGACTTAAAAACGAGTTTATTGATTGGAAAACGAGTATTGCTTCTGCTAAACAAAATGGTCTGTTTCCGTCTCTGAACTGCGCACATGGCAACGGTGTTATAATAGCAACGCAGCAGTATGTTAACCAGAAATAACAGACCACATTCTACATTAGAACTCAACCAAGCCATGTAAAAACAAGCAAAACTAACCTAAGATAACAACTACGCTATAAACATTGCTATGATGATGCCGATGCACGCAAATGCCTAGACGACAGCGGAGGCGACTGTAGTGTGGGAACGACAGCGCTCCATCAGTTCTGGGAGATCGTGGTTCATAACCCTTTGGTTGAAGCATTTTTATTATTTTTTTTATTTATTTATTTTTGCTTTGTCCACTTACATCTGTCTTTGTTGACATCCGCCATGTGTGCGCAAACAGACTGGCCGGAAATGAACTCGTCTTCTGACGTGTTGCAACCATAAAAGGTCATAAAACTTAATCGCAATTCATTATTTATTCGGCAAATAACGTTTCCATCAGCTTTTATCGCATTAGCCGTATATCGATCAAGAGAAAATCCGATGAGACCGATCGTATTTCATTTGAGTCGATTTTCATGAAATTTCATCGAATTTTACTGTTTCCATAAGGCATTTTTCATTCAATATCACTTAATTCGGATAAAAAACGTGTCGATGGAAACATGGCTATTGGCTGAAATATTGGTTGAAATATAATAATGAAATTGAATATTGGCTAAAAGCAGAAGAGAGAATGGATAAAGAGAAAGAGCCTGGGCTGTTTGTGCAGTGCAGCCCTGCGGGGGATATTGGTTTGTTTCCCCTTGGAGCTGTCAGTATCTGAGGCAGTGATCACTCAAAAACTGTGCCATCAGCCTGTCTGGCCAGGTGGCTCCACAGGCTCCAGAATTCTTTGTGAGTGTGTGTGTGCTCATGCACATATGTTTGTCTGTCTGGCTTCTTTGTCCCTCTGTGGGGGATCTTTAGACTGTCTGTCATGCAGGGCCCCCTCCATGGCACAGTGGCTCTTTAACCTGGCTGCAGTTCAGACTGACCCAATGAGCAGAGGTCACGTGAGGTCAGGTCAGTAGAGGATGGCAATAAATTGTTGAAGGTCTGAAACAGCCCTGATGGTCAGCAGAAGCCCTGCTGGGACAACAGAACAGGATCACACTGTGTAGCCCTCTATTGATTCTGTTCCAGCAGAAGCATAACATTTCCATAGATTTTTAATGTGTGCCAATCACAAAGTTCTATGTATCCGCTATGTAGCTTTCACAATAGTGCGTTTGGTGTGCGCCTCTTTCATTTGACATAAGAGTTTGGACAGTTTGGATGATGTGAACAGTTTTCCGAACCTGGAAACTGTACTAGAGGTTCGGGTACGGTTCAGTCTCATCCCAATTCGTCATATAACTGACGCCTTGGGACGTGTTTTGACCATCCGTCAATATACGCCTTTTTAGGGCCCACTTAAACTTCGGTAGATGACGTTATCGGATCCTAACTCTACCCCAGACCTAAACCCAACCCGTCAGCTAACTGACGTTAAAGGTAAAGCGTCAATTGTATGACGGCCCGGGATCGTCATCTACCACGTTTAAGGGGGCCTGAAAGGCGTATATTGACGAATGGTCAAAAGACGTCCCAAGACCTCAGTTATATGACGAATTGGGATGAGACTGTGTTAGTTCATGTGAACTTTGGTATAGTTTTCTGCTGATTTGAACAAAATCATAATACATTGTGGTAGGTAACTGCTAGTGATAACGTATGATTCAGTAAAATGTCTTTGTTTCTACTTTCCTGACAAGCAAGACTGATGCACTCCAGGCAAAGAGAATGTATTTCTCATTTCTGCTGAAACTGAACTCCCACTTTCTCTTAGATTATTTTCAGTACATTTGCTGCAAACACAAGGGCCATTATGCTGGTGCCTTGGAAACAAAACCAAATGTTTAAAATAAATAATGTATAAAAGCTAGGCAAGCAGCCAGCGCTATGTATCTTTCAACCTACAGCTGCGTTGGAGTAAACAACTGCCGCTTTGATGAAGCAAACATGTACAGTTTGGAATCTGAAAATACAGTTTGAAAACAATCCATCAAACTCAGGCCCTGTTTACTCCTGGTATTAAGATGCGTTTCGGTTAATCGGATCACAAGTAGACAAGATGAGACATATCCGTTTACACTTATCCTTCTCTTTTGTCCACTTTCAACCACTTCTGTCCTGATTTTTTTGAGGGGAGGATATATGAGTGGGTAATGTTGTTTTTTTCAGATCTTTCGAATCTAATGGACAAAATATGCTCACACAATTTACATATGAACGCATATCGAGATGACGGAAAAACACACGGAGAGTAACAGCTTTCAGTTCTGTGCTCATAGCCGTAAGACCACGCTGACACGGTGAGTGTGTGTTAGAAATCAGGAATGGTGAGAAAACATTGTGCTTGGTAAATTTTTCGTCTTTAAACCAAACTTGGGTCTCCAGCCTACAAAGTTTAAATCCTTTCTGGCTAGCGCTTGCCATAATGTTTAGGCAAAGCTGAGAACATGCGAGACAGCCCCTACTACTGACTGTAGTCTTTAGCCTCTGGCCAAAAAAATGGTCAGATGATGCAAAATGATGATTATAGTTAGATTAAGTTATATTTCAGCTATTTCAACTCAACTATAATTATATATTATATTATATCATATTATATTATATGTAGGGCTGGGTATTGCAACAAAATGTTTGTTACCTATACTGATACCGATACCTTGACTTTTCAAACCGGTTCCTGAACGATACCTTTTTCGATACCAATATTATTTAACCAGTTTTATCAATATAATATTACCTACATTTTTATTTTATTTTCATTTGTCTGACTTTTTCACACTCAAGTATGTAAAAAAGCACCAATGCTAAAGTTTTCTATGTTTCCTAATCATTTAACAACATGTTTTCTTTACTTCAATGAGCTCATTGTTTCTGCCTTATCTTAATGTTTAACAATGAAACTGAATGAAAATTAATTGAAATGCATTACACTGTCACCTCTGATAACAGATCATCATTCTAAATTGTAATTTAGAAACATGCATTTTCTGTAAAGCTGCTTTGAAACGATATGTATTGTGAAAAATGCTATACAAAAAAAGTGAATTAAATTAAATATAGGCTTCTGGGAGGTGGGATATATGCCTCGTTGCTCAGCACACGTGAAGCTTGCAAAGCACTGGCAACAGAAGCCTAATGATTATGGATGTGTCGGGAAACAACAGCAAGGATATATTTTCAATCGTTTATTAATGAACAAGTGTTTAATAGGTCTGCTGGCAGCAAATATGATTATGGCGATGCTGACTCGTCATTCCTGCAGCAGTGAATGCGCGCGCCTAACGTTATATGGATCATGTAATCAAACTATTCATTTTTAATTGTTTTGTTTAAAAGTAGAATTATTTTGACCGACTAAAGACTTATTTCTCATGTCTATGAGGCAAGGATCCCATATGCTGAGAGTCAGTTCATCTGAAGACGCGCTCCAGTTCTTGCAGTCGAAGATGGACTTTGTAAAGTGTCTGTGCGCTTATCATATTTACCATGTTACTGGTCTTGGCGGCAATTATCCTGTCGAAAATATTGCATCGTGTGCTTCTGGTATCGAGTCTGGCACACAGGTACACTTTGGATCATTTCCACATATTTTCTATCCATCTGGGTTGGGACGCTTACACGCACGCGCGCACACACACTCACATGCGACGAGCTACGTCCTCAAGCAGCCGCGTAAACTAATAAGTGTTTTCCGCCACAGCCTATCATGCTGCGTGCTTATTGTTTCACTGACGTTGACGAGATTAACCACTTAGGTATCGAATTTTGGTACCGAAAAACAAGACATGTTTCAGATACTCGGTAGTACCGAGGACGGCAATTCGGTCGGTACCTAAAAAGTACCGAAACTTGGTACCCAGCCCTAATTATATGGCTAATGAATAATAAAAATTCAATTTCATCTTAAATATATTTCATATACAGTGAAAGACAGAAAAGCTGTCTTATAGCTTCAGCTGCAAGGTTTTTTTCTGAATAACGCTGGTATACAAATGTAAAGCTGGCTAATGAGAGGTCTGTAATCTTCGTTCTGTATAAAAGTAGTTTGAACTTGTTTTGAGAATGACACTTGACATTGCTCAATGATCTGGCATGAGCACGTCTGCAGAGAGCGGTCTATGCTTGACGAGAGTGACGAAAGACATGTATGAGTAACACGGTGGAAGATATTTTGAAGAACCATTAGAATTTTGGCACTATTGACTTCCGTTTTATTTTTATTTTTTTCTACTATGGAAGTCAATGGTGCCAAACAACCTTGGTTCAAATCGTTCTTCAAAATATCTTACTTTGTGTTCAACAGAAGAAGAAACTCATACAGGTTTGCAACAACTTGAGGGTGAGTAAATGATGACAGCATTTTTTGGTGGAGTATCCCTTTAAGAACGTGTTGTGAATTAGGTGGAGAGTTCTCTCTGTGCGTACAAATACAAAATAATCCACACAATTATTAGTGAATGAGTTTGTTATTTCTTGTCTAATTTTATTTTTTCCTTTGCACAAATCATTAAAATGTAAATTCTCAACATATTACGTTGTTTCCTGCCAGTTTGGAGTCGTTTGCCGCAATCTTTCTCCATAACTCAGTGCAGTGTTTTGTGGATGGTGCGGCCGTGTGTTGGACTACTAAGGCATTTCCTGGTGACTGTGGCTATTGTGTGTTTGTGGGAGGCTCTTGTGGTCCTGACGTTTATCCTCACTCTGTGGCGTGGGATCTACTGGGTCAGTGTAGTTTGTTTCTTTGCTCCAACATGGACTGCTTGTTTGCTGAATTTACAATCTCTGGACTGTCTGGTCAGTCAAAAGCTTTTCAGGGCACTGATATGACTGTATTATTGATCTCATGTGACTGCACATCATTAAAAAGTTTAAAATTTGTAAAAAAAAAAAGATGTATTTTAAATTTGATTACTCCTTATGGCTGTAATATATTTTATTTGTAAGTTACTTACTCACGGCTTCGGTTCGTATCACGGTTTTAGTGTTACTGTTTCGGTACTATTCTGTGCTAAACAGGACTATCAAATAAAAATAAATAAAATAACTACAAATAATGTAACTATCAACATCACAAATAAATACAATAAGCAAAGAAACAACTGTTTCATTCCTGCTGTCTGTGTTTTTAATGTTAATCAGACAACAACTGTAAGATATAATGCACGGATCCAGTACATAATGATACTGCTATTGTAATGTATTGGGAACCCAGAATGTGTATCCATCAACAGATACATGCATTAGCAGAATATTGTCTGTCTGTTTTACGTGTTGTTATTTTCTTTAAACCATATTATAGATGCATCGTGCATATTTAAGATGAACCGGGTGAGAATGGTTTTACTGAGAACCGTTACAGCCCTAGTATGAACCTAGTTATAAACAAGATCTGAAGTTATTTGTTGGCTTTTTGTGGAGTTTATATTACAGTCTTTTTTTATTGCAGATATTCATATCGAATTAGGCATTATCATCCAAATCAAAATAATATATATATATATATATATATATATATATATATATATATATATATATATATATATATATATATATATATATATATATATATTATTTATTTATTTATTTATTTACTGTGTGGTTATACTAAATTATGCGACTTTTACGACTTTTACTGTGTGGTTATTCTAAATTATGCGACTTTTACGACTTACTGTGTGGTTATACTAAATTATGCGGCTTTTACGACTTTTACTGTGTGGTTATACTAAATTATGCGACTTTTACGACTTTTACTGTGTGGTTATTCTAAATTATGCGACTTTTACGACTTACTGTGTGGTTATACAAAATTATGCGACTTTTACGACTTTTACTGTGTGGTTATTCTAAATTATGCGACTTTTACGACTTACTGTGTGGTTATACTAAATTATGCGACTTTTACGACTTTTATTGTGTGGTTATACTAAATTATGCGACTTTTACGACTTTTACTGTGTGGTTATTCTAAATTATGCGACTTTTACGACTTACTGTGTGGTTATTCTAAATTATGCGACTTTTACGACTTACTGTGTGGTTATACTAAATTATTTGTGACTTTTACGACTTTTATTGTGTGGTTATACTAAATTATGCGGACTTTTACGACTTTTACTGTGTGGTTATTCTAAATTATGCGACTTTTACGACTTACTGTGTGGTTATTCTAAATTATGCGACTTTTACGACTTTTACTGTGTGGTTATTCTAAATTATGCGGACTTTTATCGACTTTTACTGTGTGGTTATTCTAAATTATGTGACTTTTACCGGGTGGGAATTATGTATTTTCAGGGCAAGGCCATTTGGCCTCCACCTTTTCTTTTTTTTTAGGGGCACCAAGGCCATATGACAGGGCACAAAGGCCATTGAGTACAATTTGATGGTTTTACCATTCAGATTAATACCATAACATCCTAATTTGGAATAAGACATAAATTATGACTTTTTTAATAAAAATAAAAAATATATTTTTTAATGAGAGAGAGTGCCCTTACATTCTAGAAGGTAAAAAAAAATCAGACAGAAAATCTAATATTTTATGTATAATGAAACGATGATAAAGTCTATCGATTATCATAACATTATACATATAATCTATTATGAAAATGCCTGACATGGCTCGAAGAATACAGGTAAGTCAAATATAATTGCAAAAATGTTTATTGTCTTTAAAACGACATAATGTGCATGTTACAGCGATCTGTTAGCTTTGTTTGTGGTCGGGATTTCCTGCATTGTCGAACGCTCTTCTTCATGTGTTCAAAGATGGACTATAATGTTCAGTAGAGCGTCCGCACATCAGTACAGTGCTCATAATGATTACATCGACGCATGTGGCTATAAATTCAATAAAATATTATTCCTGTCAATATAAATCTGATGTAAACTGAGATCAATATTTCGTAAAATCTGCACACTTTTGAGCTAAAAGCCGTGAGGGACGTTGTTTTGTGAATCGCTGTCATGACGACAGCACAGGAGTTTTTTTATGAATGGGAACGTCTAACGCATTAAGACATAACTGTCAATATAAATTTCTCAGAATATAATAGTGGTCAAATACTGAAACGCGAGTCTTATATAATTTTAATGATGTATAGTTTGTCAAGGTAAAAACATTAAATCTAGTAACTTAGTAACGTGCGCGACGCACTGGCAACGGTTAACAAGTTTAATATACCGGTAATTCTAAGTGTTGAGTCAAATCATAACGTATCATATCAAACCGGCTAGCTCGTTTGCTATGCTAATATTTACTTGAGTGTCGTTCTTCTGTTGGTGCTGATGTTAACTTACGTGCTTCTTGCACTGCTGTTTTGAGGCGTGAGATCATCGATATGATTATGACACTGCACCTGCGCGAATCCACGAACTATTTGAAGTTCAGAGACTTCTTGGGTGGCCCGCTGTAATTCAAAGCAACCCCTCTATGCCGCACTGGCGCTTTATATATGTAACTGGGACAGGGCCAGGGCACACAGGCCACTGTGGCCGTAGGATGATTTTTTTTTCACGGGGCATGACGGCCAAAGTGTAGGGCAACGGCGGCAATGGCCGCGTGGCCGCGGTATAATTCCCACACTGGTGGTCATACTAAATTATGCAACTTTTACAACTTTTACTGTGTGGTTATACTAAATTATGCGACTTTTACAACTTTTACTGTGTGGTTATACTAAATTATGCAACTTTTACAACTTTTACTGTGTGGTTATACTAAATTGTGCAACTTTTACGACTTTTACTGTGTGGTTATACTAAATTATGCAACTTTTACAACTTTTACTGTGTGGTTATACTAAATTATGCAACTTTTACGACTTTTACTGTGTGGTTATTCTAAAATTATGCATTGATTTAAAACTATAAGGGGGCAATCTAATACATTTCAAGCTTTTCAGTAAAATTTTTGTCTGTTTCTGGTTGTCTCTTGTGGAGGAGTTTATTTCTGTGTGTGTGTGTGTGTGTGTGTGTGTGTGCATGTGCATGTTGCCTTCAGTCAGGTTATTTTCCAGTTTTCATCTCACAAAAAAAGGCCATCAAGCCCAAAGATGCAGTATCTTATATTTCACTGTCATCCTCATATAAAGCAAACAAACCCGAAGGGAAATTTATTGACTGTCAACACTCTTAAATATTTATTCATTTATTTATCTGTTTTATTATTTAATTCTTATCCCATAGGAGTCCTTCAGATATAGACTCAACATTTTCTGGAAAGGTTTTCTCTTCTTCTGCACACAGCAGGAAGCGTCTAAAGATGCAGTCATAAAATTATTTATTGATTATGGTAAAATATTTGACCGTTTGAAGAATGCAAGTCTGTGGTTACTAAAATTTGTGTTGTGGCACGCTGTTGTTCAAGTGCAGTGTTTAGCTTTGTCATATCAGTAGCCGTTATACTGAGTCAGGGGTTAATGAAGGGGCCATGGGAATGAAAATACACACAAGTTCGAGTTTCACTGGCTGTTTCCTTTCACTGCATGACTGTGTATATAACTACAGCTATTTTCAGAATAGCATGTTATTACTTATTATTATTTTTTTCAGTATGCAGTATTACTACTAATAATAATACATTATTTTAAATAGCGTCAAATTTCTGCAAATGTGATAAGAAGTAGCCTATCATTTAATTGAACATGAAAGCGAATAGTTGGTCAGTGTATTTTGCGTAGAATAAGAGTAATGTGGAAAGATATCTTGCATATGTGAGGAATACATTGAAGCTTATTTACTGTTGTGTTCGTTAAGCCATAAAAAGGGATTTTGTCACAGTCTTCGTCTGCACCGTTCTGTCTGCGTCTCCTGCACTACACTTCCCAAGATCCTCTTGTCTCCACACCTGAACTCACTTCCCGCCATCATCCACCTGTTGATCGTTCATGTTCATCTGTTTCACCTGTTTTCACCCCATTATGTTTGATTCCTCTGTGTATTTAGTTTGCTCTGTTTCAGTTAGTCCTTGTCGGTCAATGTCTAATGTTACCGTGTGTTGCGCCCGTGTTCCTGTCTTCTCGCCTGTATTTTGAGTCGAAAGAGTATACCCAGGGGCCTCTTTTATAAAACTTTGCTAGGATTTGCGTATCGGATGAAACATAGGACGTGCGTAACGCACATAAATATTCGGATTTATAAAACCGTGTGCACGCACATCCTACGCATTTTTCCCTTAATAAATCATGATCAATTCTAAATGTAGCGCAGCTTTTTGCGGCTTCATGTCACGCCCATAGTTGCCCATAAATAGTCCATGAAACACCCACAAGTTAATATTCATCGATTGTGAAATCATGTCAAACACAGAGAGGAATTAAAGAGTTATTAGAAGTGATCGTTTGTGAGGTGGAAAAAGGAGAAAATGTTGTTACGAGGGCACAGTGTGGGCATTACTAATGCCAAAAAGGCACTTGAGTGGCAAATGGTTGCAGACGCCGTGAATGCTGTAGCCTCACAACCTTGGACTGTGACAGAAATAGAAAAGAAATGGTCAGACATCAAAGTTGAGGCAAAAAAGCGTCTAGTCATTAATTCAATCAGAGAGGTGGCCAAGGAGTTGGGCGTAATCAAGACTGTCTTAACTGAAATAAACTGCACAATTAGGGAATTCTTGAACACCTTTTGCACACCTTTTGTTGGTTGATGCGTTGATGCGTTCACTCTGAATCCTTCCATTTAATGTCATATCTTCTAAGAGCGCAAGATCAGCTATTGTGCGTCATTACGCATTGTGATGGGGATTTTATTTCCATCCATTTAATTCTGCATCTGACAAGCTACGGATGTCGGTTATAATCTACTTGGAAATGGAAAATAGTTCAGCGCAAATGTAATTTCTTGCAGCTTTCTGAATGGGTGACATAGTAGCCAATGTTATTTTATCAAAAAAAAAAAAAAAAACTAAAGGCAAATGCATGAATACCACAATTCCGTAGCTGATGAAGACATTTTTTACTGTGAAAACAACTTTCCCCAGTGGACAAATAATACATCTATCTATTTATCGATCTATCTATAGGCTATATCTCCCTAATTATATATCTATGTGACTGACTATCTTACTATATACTGTTCCGTTAGATGGACACATTGGCGGAGAATATCAGTATTGTACATTATTTTGTTTTGTTTACCATCTTATTTATTAGGATGAATTGTAGCCTACATGCCAATATTATTGCAGAACATTTCACTTTTTTGAAAAATGTGTTAATTTGCATTTCTGTTGCAGATCGATCAATCGAATGTTCGTGTAAGCTGTTAATTGTAAGACTTGCTTTGTGAAGTCTTCGTGTTATTTATGAGAGTCATTTATTTTACACAACCGTCTACAGTTTCACACACTTTCACGTGTTTTTTCCAACTGCCGATGGTGTCGCCATTTCTCATTTCACCCGTTTTTGGGCGTACGCCTGGGTCAGAGCTTGCGTGAAGGACCGCACATTTTACCGTCAAGTTTGCTTTTTATAAATACCAACTATTGCGTAGAGAGCGGCGTACGCCTTCTTTGTGCGTACGCAACATTTATAAATGAGGCCCCAGGTGTTTAACAGTGGTGGAAGGTCAAACCAGGACTTATTAACTTATTGTCAACACAGAAACAGAATGTGATTTGAGATGAACCAACAAGACGTAGATCTGTTTTATCAGTGTTGAGTTTCAGAAAATGACTGTTCTAGCCGATATGGAGTCAGTGGGGAAAGGAGCAGTGCGTTGAGAACAGATTTAAAGTTGGGTGTCATCTGCGTTGCAATTGAAATTAAAGCCATAATGACGGATAATCGTGAAAGCGTGTCATAGATGATGAACAATAAAGGTCCAAGGACAGAACCCTGGGGAACACTGTGAGCAGTATGTATAACTGTGATCAGTATTAACATTTGTCTGTATATTTTCTTAAGAAAATGTAAATATCTAGTACTTTTGCTTGAATTTCTGGACGTTTTTGCACATTTATAGAAAAATTAGGGAGGTGTTCGAAAATTATTGGGCTCACACGTTCGAAACGTTCAGCAACGTCATGCGGTTTGGCTAAAACAAACCAGTTTGTTTCTTTTGATAGTGGTCCAAACCACTCTGTCATCTCCTATGCTCCTACTCAGAACAGCACTTGAGTTGCTGCAAAGAAATAGAGCACTTTAAAATTTACATGTGACCTTTGAATATTGCGATAACTGTAGAAACCACGTATTGCATCGCTGCATGAAAGGCCTCGGGCAGACAACTCGGGTGTGAAAACAGACTGAGTGGAGTCAGGGCCTTTGGAGGGTTCAGTGTTGTGGATTATCCTGTGGAAATTCATCTCCTTTTGTGAAGTTAGTTATCTTTTGATTTGTGACAGGATGGAAGGAGCAGATAGATATCCAACTTTTACATTCAGAATTCTCCTCTTCATCATTCACATTTCTTTACTCTTCAACCTCTTTATTTTCATCTAAAGTTGGCCTAAAAAATGTGCACTGAAGTTTTCCACAAAAAAAAAACAGCAGTTTTATTTAACAAAAGGTTGGTCTCCTCCTCGTGGTGGCTGCCATGTTGAGATCACATGACCAGCTAAATACTACACACTTTATCTCAGTCACACCATTATTATTAGACACCAGCTATTATAATCATGGGTGACAAATATGCATTTGAATATTTGTAATTATTTACCAGTGTGTTTCTACAATAGCAAAAAGGAGAAAATCTTTACATTTGTGTCATGGTGCCTCCACGCCAACAGGTGTCAGTGTAAAGTCCAAGACCACAGTTGTATGGTAAGATAGATAAAAATAATAATGTTTAAGCACTGAAGGACTGTCGCTGCGTCTGAAATCCCCATTACTCACTATATAGTGGACTATATAGTGAGCTCGCATTTTGTAGTGCTGTCCGAAATGTATAGTGATGATTAATTATACCCTATATAGTCCACTCAATGTATCCCAGAATGCATTTGGAAAAGTAGTGTACAACCGATGGTCACTATCCTAAGCCCTACATACCATCATGCATTGCGCTGATCATAAAAATAAGTTATTATCACGTGTGGAGTAGCGCATTATAACAAAAACGGCCAGAAATCACTTTTAGTTTTTACATTTTGGAGAAATAAGCTCAATATAATGTAATATATTTATTTAAAAAAAATCTTTTTAGCCCAGAGCAGGATTCGACACCAGCTGACAGATGATGTAATCAATCGCCAAGAGACTTATCGAGTAGTGTCCGAAAGTGGTTTCTATTATGCTGGTGAGCTCACTATATAGTGCTCTGCTCTCTAACCCCAATATAGGGGGTAGGGAATAGTGCTTTGAGTGGAGATTTCGGACACAGCATGTGTCTGAACACTCATACACTTAATAAAACAGGCTGTGGATCCTAATATGGTGTAATATCTAATTTTTATTCCCTACCACTAGATGGCCGACATGTAATACTTCAATTCAAGATCAAAATTACGTCATGTTCCTATTCAAATTGTTGGAGGAAACAGCCGAGCAAGTGAGCGATCGTGTCATTGATGCGGAAGCAGTTCAGTAAATTGTGAGATTTGTGAGAGAAAATCGTTAAATGGCTAATAAAATGGCTATCGTGAGAATGTGTTGCAAATGTTATTCACCGATTCTGACCCTGAAGGGGAAAATTGACCTTTTGTAAATGACTATCTGCCGTCTGAATGGTCACGCTTCTCCAGGTACATCTACAACTTTGCCGTGCGTGCTTTTTCCCGGTACATCTTTACCGCGCAATGGTAACGCGCACGCTTCTCTCAGTACATCTTTGCCGCGCAATGGTACCGCCACGCAAAGGCGCGAGTGTTCACAAAGCACAAACAGATAATTTTCTAAAAAATAAAAAAAGCATGTAAATAAATTCCAACATCAATTCAAGATCTACTATTTCCTGAATATTACTGATGAACTGATCAAAAAGTAGGCTTCTGTTCACATGCGTTTTACTACTATATTGTATAGTAATAATTTAGTACTTTCTCCTGTTATTGTTGGTTTCCTCTTTTCTATCATTTGGATTGAGGTTAAAAAATAATAAATAAAAGATGCAAATAAGTTCAAACATCAGTTCAGTATCTACTATTTCCTGAATATTATGAAATTCAAGTACGGCTGCACCCTGATGACATCATAATATGGAAATTAGATGAGAAAATGTCTACACCCCACATAAACTTTTAGTCTTCCCCAACATTTTTCTAATTTACAGTAGATCTCTATCTATAAGCTCGTTCAAGCCACAAAACTTCTGAAATTTTGATGTCAAAATCCATCATTTAAAAAAATTAAATAAAATAAAACTTGAGGCCTAACCGTACGTTCACACCGCCACCGACTCTGAGCTTCCAAAGCGGCCGGAAGTCATTCATTTTCAATGGAAGCTGGCTTCTCTCAGCTGCAAGGAGCGTCAAATTCCTCGGTGTTGCGTTTCGGGCGTTTTGAGCGTTTTGAGCGTCAATCAGAAAGTTGAAAGAAGCTCAACTTTATGGTAATGAGTTGTGACGTGGTTCAGCGGCAAGCAGCGGCAAACGCCAGCAACCAATGGGAATATAGACGTCCTTCCCGCTGGCTGATTCCGGGGGAGAAATACACAGTAAACTTTTGTTCCTAAACTTTAATCGCGTTGCTGTGATTCCTGCTGGTTTGGTATCATTTATGACATGACGTTGTTTGCTTATAGGGACCACATGAGCGCAACTTTTATTTGAAATATTTACGAACGCTCGTTTTAAAGCGGGAATGCAGTTAATTTGCTCACAGTGACTCCGATTTGACCACAAATAATAATAACAATAGCTAACTATTTCTTCCCAACCAAAACTGACCAAAACGGTTATAAACATGCTGTCATTGAAAAGATTTCTTCAATGTATTGCTTGTTTTTTTTTTCTGTTTATTACATTTTATGTTGTGACACTTCTATTCTCCCTGCAATGTCAGAGCGTTCAAAGCATCAACAAGCTTCCCCGTGCTTTTTGACAAGCGTCTTTGACAGAGCGGCCATAGCTTCTTTGACGCTCAAGTTGGCGGCGGTGTGAACGTACAGTTAAGAGTTAATGATCTTCAACAAATTAGAAAGCTTTGTTGATAACTAAGAGATGGTTTAATTACTAATTCCCTGCTAGAAATGACATCAAAAGTAGAAAAAGTTGGTAAAAAACGTACATTCAGGGTATATTTACTCTTGATAGGTTTGGTACAATTAAAACAATTTCTGGTACAATTGCTCTATAAGTGTAGTTCACTTGAATAAGTGTGAACGCTGCCATTCGAACCCTGATGCGCAAAAGTTGAGTCTCAGCCCACTTCCAAATAAACTGAAATATGACGGACCAAAGACATCTAAACAAACCAAAACAGGACGTGATGTCGCAAGATGTTACCCTAAAAAGGACAGAATGCTCAAGTCGTGAAGTTGTCCAATACAGATCAGTAAAGGGATCAGATCGGCATTATCATGAAGCAGATCTTCATTTGTGTGCAATGAAGCAATTTCTGGTGCTGTTTTGAGTCCTTTCACGTTATAAGCCTTTTGTGAATTCTTAGCTGGTAAAAAAAATCATACGAGTGCATTTATGCATCATTGGTTTCGATGTTCTGTAAGTTCCGTCGTAAAATATCAACGTGATCTCATGAGAATACGTATGTATTTGTACGTAAAGTGTCTTTCTATCATACGTATATATAATTACGGTTTTATATGCGCAGAAACGTATAATACAGACGTATTTACAGTATTAAAACGTAAAATATTTACGTATTGACAGCACAAAAACGTCATTTATTTACGTATGAACATAAATTCATCAACGTACACATTTGTACGTATGATGTATCACAATTTATTCATATTAATATCGTAGCATTATGTTTTGACCCTATTGCATTCCACAGTCTTATTAAGTTTTTAGTCGCATTTATTGATATAATACTCATAAATATTAACATTTTGCTCGTTTCACCTGCATGGTGTTAAACAATACAATATAAAACCTTAAAAAATACATTCTTTAACGTTACTCGTTAACCGTTTTGTAATAGTTTATTTACCTTGAGACACATAAAGTGTTTTCTCATATAAAAAAAACAACAAAATTCACAAAAGACATCAATTTTATTAGGTTGATGTAATCCAAATCTTTAGAATCCATAGTTGTATGCAATAAACAACTCCTAATTCAGCCTCTTATCCAGTCGTGATCTTCGTCTCCTCCATTCTCAGCAGCGACCGTACATGTCAAACCCCGCGCTGGTGATGAATTCAAATTAAAAAAATGCGCCTTTGAGAAGCGATACGTCATATTTTACGGCAGTGATATCAAACGTTCATTGGCTCTTCCCTGCTTCGTCACAGATTGCGACATGAAGGACTGTGAGACGGTTGGTTAATCATTTGAAATGGAGAAGCGCGAACCGAAGCCGGATTAACATTTTCATTGATTAGTAATTTCATTTCTGCTCTGTACTTCATACAAAACTATTACAATACTGCCAGAGAAGACTGCGACTGCAACGCATCATCATGTGAACGGCTTTTGGTATCGGTTTTGACATTTTCGCAATAAATAAATTGTGATTATACTTGTTTGTTAGTTATGTTTTTCTTTATAATTGTAGTTTGTTATATGTTAGTTTTAAGGAATTGTTATGGGTAGGTTTAGGGGTAGGAGTAGGATTGGTGGCTCAAAATAGATTTTAATGCTAACGTTATATTGTTAATAAAACTGCCCTTTCCCAACACCGTTTTATCCTTTTTTATATTATGTATAAAATGGGTATGTTTTGGTTTGGGATTAGGGTTACGGGATCTTACATTTATCTATAAAATGAAAAGGGAAATTATACAGATATCTGTATGATATAGAATATACATAAACGGTTTACGTTTTTTAGCTGTAAAATTGTAATAATGTTACGTTTAAATGTTGCAGATGCGCCCATATTATACGTTTCAGCATCTATCAAAACGTACTAAAAACTACGTTCTCTATCTTTGCAAAAACGTAAAATACCTACGTATCTAGCAATGAGACCAGGCTGAAAATATACATCATTAGCTTTTTTTGGTTTTGTTTTGTACATGTCAGTCCAGTGTTAAAAATGACAGTGTGAACACTAAGCTAACCAGGACTAATGTGTCAGTTTCTTAGTTGATGTGGACCAAAAGAACCAAGAGAACCGAACTCCAAGTGTGAGCACCCTTAGACAAAAACTGACCTCCAAGCGCAACTTTCAGATGCAGTTTTTATTTTTAAGTTCAGGAATCGGACATGATTGATCACAGGATTGTGGGATATTATAGTCAGCAAAGGGTACATCTATGCAGCCTTCAAAAAATCGATCAGATGAAAGTATCTCAGTAAACAAAATGTCACACTATCATTGGATTCGAATGCCTTGTTACCTTCTTACCTCCGGCAGCATTTATTTTAGCTTTCGGACACAGCCACAGTAACTACAGTACACCATTGTGCTGCCAACACAGCATATTCTGCATTGATGGCCTTTCAAAAATAGTGTTTTATGACAAAGTAACTTTTGCCATCTTGACTTTTAATACCCATGACATTGAGCCTACTTTGTGAGTTTGTGTTGCTGTAATTTGAAGTTTTCTAATATTTTTTGTTTGATTTTGAAATCTTCTTCTCGTATGCTTGAGTGAACATACTCCATACCTGTGCCATTGAGTCAGCATTGAGACAAATGCAAACCTTTTCTGTCTGCTTGCTTCTGTCAGGATATGATAACTCATTAAAAGCTGACCCATGGACATGCGATTGTGCATTTTTTCCAAATGAGATGGAAAGAATATTGTGTGATTTGATCTGTGCCTGCTAAGAAAAGAAAGGAATGAATCTTGTTGTCTTGAAACTATTCATGATTAAGTTTCATCTTTAAGCTTGGTTTATATCATTTCATTACAGAGTGAATATATTTATTTTCATGCAATATATCAATTATGTGCTAAACTGTTTTTTTTTTAAGCAGTGAGAGACAAGGCTCAGTGTGATAAAGCATTAGAGTGCCACCTAATGGCCTGACTCGACACATCAAAACATTTGAGGCCCCCACTTTTAAAGAAAGCTTTTCACGCTTAACTTTTCACAAAAGATTTGTTCGTTGGGTTTTAAATGGTAAAATGCTAGATATATATATATTTTATATTATATTTTTTTTTAAATAAAGACAAAAGTGTTCAGACTCTTTGTCTGTTAGTGATGCATGTTCATGATCAACTGAAGTCTTTTTTCACCTGTGGTTACTCTGTAATGTTTTTTTTTTTTATAGGAGGGTAAGAAGAAATTTGACAAGGAGACGGAAAAGTACTATTCCACACTGGAAAAACATCTCAACCTGTCATCCAGAAAAAAGGAATCAGCTCTCCAAGAGGTGAATCATTCCATAAATAAGTCTAAGTTTTGCACTTTCCATAGGAAATAGTGCTTGCAAGAAAGAACCTTAGTAAGTTTAGGTTTTAGTCTTAATTCTGCATACCATCATGATAAATCATACATTTGTGGTCTATATAAAGCATAACTGCAATGCTTGGGTCTGAATTCCTCATTATTATAGCTCCACAGGCCCCTTTTCTACCCCTTTTCTGATGTGCTTCTGTGATCAAGTCGTTTCAATGCGGCCCCTTTAAATAAAAAGGCGTCACGTCTCACCCTGCCCGCTCTCCAGGTCGCTGAGTTCACGGTCAGCTCAACTCAGGTTCAACTCTTCGCGTTTCGGCCATTATTCTAGTTTGATAAGAGATACGATTACTATAGCTTCAAAGAACATTTTTATTCACACGTTAACAAAATGTCAACAACGGAAGACTTGTCCACCAAGCCTTACATATTCGAGCCAGAGCGAGCGATTTGAAAAGATGACGACAACGAACCGTCTTTATATGGAGGCGGGTATGTAAGTTAACTATGTTGTGTTATTACTGAAAGTCGACTATATTAGCTAAATGATAGAAGTCGATCGGCAAACCCTTCTGTGTACTGGCTGAGGTTGTTGAAGTGGGGATCCTTGAAGTGCTTCAGGTCACTACATCCAACAACCGAACATTTTGACTAGCCCTATCCTAACTTCTGCTTAATTGAGCTTGGACTACAAAATCGGAGCGAAAAAATAATAATGGCGGATTGTTCGTAGTGTTGGACCGGTAGTCAATGTCCTTATTTGTCAGTTCCGCTGCAAATACCGGTGACGTACTTGCTCAAAAAACGTCATAGACAACAGAAAAATCTGAACAGGTTGAAAAATATTACCAAAACAGAATATAAAGATATAAACGAAGCACCTGAAGAGAATAATTTAATCTTTTCTGTACTTATAAACATTCCAAATCTACAACAAAATGCATTTAAGGGCTAAAAAGTGGATTTTGCATGATATGTCCCCTTTAAACAATATATAAGTAACACATTATCAAATTTCCATTTTTGGGGGGGGGACTGATCCTTTTAAAAACATCACTGTTTATAAGCTTTAGTTCCTGATTTTTTTTTTCTTCATTCCTCTTTCCTGCTGTTCAGAGATGTTCCGATGCGTTTGTTTAGCATGTTGTTACACAAATTCTCACAAAGCTGTGCCAGAAATTCTCACATGTAACGATTAACCAAAGCCTTGGGCACATCCAAATGAGCGTACAAGCCTGGCAGTCATCGCTTTCTGTCTGTCTCTGGGTAACCTTGCCTCTTTGTTCATTTCCAGGCTGACGCTCAGATTGATAAGGAAAGGCAGCTCTTTTATGACGCCTCGCTAGAATATGTCTTCAAAATCCAGGAGGTTCAAGAGAAGAAGAAATTTGAATTTGTTGAGCCGGTAAGATCTTTGTGATGCATATTATTCCTCTTATATTTAGACTTGAAGTTTCTGTCTCACAAACTGAAGCTCACAAATACACACAATCCATTCTTATGCACATAAAACATGTAGACAAATGTAACTCTTGAAAAACAAATCAGATGCCTATCATTATGTGTAATGTAATGAGAATCAAGCCATCTGGTCACTTATGGTTTTGTAGCCAACAGGAAGTAGGTTGAGAGTTTGACCACTGAAGTCATAATCACACTCTTATCATGCCCACTTAATCAAACCTCAGCTGTCATTTCCTGTCCCACAATCACCCCTGAACTATTTCAGGAGATAGTTTGCCCCAAACAAATAAAATTCGATCATTTACTCACCATCATTTCATTCCAAACCTGTGTGACTTTCTTTATCTGTAGAGTACAAGATATTTTGAAGAATGTTGGCAAACAAAGTGTTTCCGTTGACTTCCATCTGTATGGACCAAAAAAAAAAATACAAAATACGAAATTCCTCAAAATACCTTTCTTTTATGATAGAAATACATACAGGTTTGGAACGACACTCAGGATGAGTGAATGATGACAGAAGTTTCATTTTTTGGGTAATATCTCAATATAATCTCAAACATGTCTCACCAAATTGTCATACCAAAGGATCTATGATGGATTCCACTTTCATTGTCAATGACAACAATGTCTAATTATTTTCTCTTACTGAAAATACAACATGTTCATTTGAGTCTATTTTTATTTATTCTACAAAATTTCTGAGGGGAACCCAATTATAAACCAATAATTACAAGTTTTAAAAGTTTCCTGCACCCTTCGGAGTCGCCGATTACGCCGGCGTGATCAAATCACTTGTCCAGTTTAAGACGTCGAAGCATAAAACAAAGTCACGTCTGAGCGCTGCCGTCCACTTCTGTCGAAACTGCTGACTTAAAATTCTATTTTACTTTTTGTTTTGTGTTGATAGACCAAGTAAAAACAGAGATATGATCATTTAAACTTTATATAAAAAAATTTACACGTACAGTATATTGACGCGTTCGTAAAAGAACGCACGATGGAATATGACAGACGTTGCATTTATTCTAATAACTTTGTCGGTTTTTGTCATAAAACAAAACGGAGAAAAATGTGTGAATCTGCTGATTCTGCTCTTCAGGATGCACATTTTACAGAATAAAGGAGGAGCCAACTGAGGCAAAGACGCGAAAGTGAAAGGCAGGAGATTTACGGAGTAGACAGTAGACAAAGAGAGACATATCTACGCTATATATATAGAGAGAGAAATTATTGCTAGTTTGAGTAGATTTTGAGAGTAGTTTAGGAGTGGTTTAGATAGTATAGGAGTAGTTTAGGTACTTTAGGAGTAGAGTAGATAGTTTAGGAGTAGTTTGGGTAGTTTAGGAGTAGATTAGATAAACTGTTTTTAGGAGTGGCACAGATAAAACAACAACAACAACAACAACAAATAAACACACCTGGTTTTTGTTGTAAATTGTTGAATATATGGTTTGATTTTGTGTTCATTTTACCTTTTGTGTGGTTTATTTGCACTATTGAGGAACCCCTCTTACTCAAGGAATGAAAGCCCTGTAATGTAGCTAGCTGTGTAATTGTACATGAGGTGTTTTGTAGTTTCTAAGCAAAAAAGAAAAGAGAAAACGCCTATTGCCACACCTGCTTTTTGCTGTATATAGTTTCATTTTATCTCTATTTTACGTTTTTTATGTTGTATTTGCACTATTTGGGAACCCTCATACTCTGGGAATGCAAGGCCTTAAATATAGCTCTCTGTATATTTTGTGTGCACATTTTTTTTTAAGTGTCAAAGCTAAAATGAGAAAAACACTTGCTTTTTTTGTAAATCATATTTTTTTTTGTATATAGCTTGATTATATCTGAATTGTACCTGTATATTTTGACATTTACAACTTGTGTTTACATTTTAAAACTTTTAAAATGCTTAATTGAGCATGTTTGTGTTTTTTGTAGTAGAAAAGCTATAATATTTATATTCGGATTTTGTGTTTTTTGGGATTTTGGGTCCAGTATGTTGATACAGTAAATCAAAGTGATAAACTAATTGTCCAGTCATATAGGTGATGTTGTGCTGAAAAAATAATACCAAAAATTGGTATGGTAAACATTTGTTAATGTCGCAAAATTAAAAAAATAAAAAAGTACTCAAAAGGGACCAAAATACCCCAAGACTCCAAAGGGTTAATAATAGTTTGAGAGGAAGTGTTTTTAGTTTTGAAGGTTCTTTCATGTTTGCCATCTAAATCTCCACTTAGATGCCATAAAATACACAACAGCTGAACCTCACATATTACAACAGTGGACAGAATTTGCATGACTCATTCCTGCATTAAGCATATTTATATGCATAAGTGTGAGCAGTAAAGTGAGGCAGACAATGCACTGTATAGATTAAGAGGGGCATCCACTGTTTATCACCAGGCATGGGGAAAACAACGCTGTTAATCTACCAGAAGCACCGCAGTCTGTTCTGCTCTTGAGTTTCGGGGGTTTGACATCAGCATCTTTGAAGTCTTATGCTAAAGTCACTATCAGAAAGTCAAATTGTTCCAGTGGCCAGATGGGATAACTGTCATGCTCAATAGATGTATAACTTAAAAGAGTAGTTCACTTTTCAAAAAACTTTTCCTGATAATTTACTCACCTCCATGTCATCCAAGATGTCCACGTCTT
Organism: Hybognathus amarus; assembly: GCA_030378365.1. Classification (NCBI taxonomy): domain Eukaryota; kingdom Metazoa; phylum Chordata; class Actinopteri; order Cypriniformes; family Leuciscidae; genus Hybognathus; species Hybognathus amarus. Next base: position 29,713 of record JAQIUQ010007766.1, read on the forward strand.
TCTTTCTTCCGTCGAGAAGAAATTAAGGTTTTTGATGATAATGTTCCAGGATTTTTCTCCATGCAATGCACTTCAATGGGAACCAAACGGTTCAAGGTCAAAAAGACAGTTTCAGTGCAAACTGTTCAAAGGGCTTTAAACGATTTCAGACTATGAATAAGGGTCTTATTAAGCAAAACGATCGTTCATTTAAAATATAAATAACAGAGTTTAAATTTTATAAGCTCAAATGCTCGCCTTGCTCTGTTCTGTGGTGCACGTTTGTGACTCTCCTGTTCGAACTCGTTTATCAAAACCATTGATGGACTCGTTAATCTTTTTCAGAGTCATTTGGTTCATTCAACGAACGAAACAAATGAATTGACTCAGAAAAAGATTCATTCATTTTGTGTCCAGTATTTTCTCCTTAAAACTGCAGTGAACCAAAGACAGAATCAAAACCAAGTTAGAGTTTTGAACCAAGTTAGAACCAAGTTTTGAAAGTTAGAGAGTCCCTTTGAATTGTATGTCAGTCTTTTGGTTGAGCAGTTATGTGACAGCTTTAGATACAGTATTCAGAGAATTTACCAACTGACATAGCCTGGATGCCAGACCTAACTCCGCCCACAACATTTTTGGTTGGGAAGTTCTGGTCTGGACTCGAATCCATTGAGGAGTAATTATGATCAGGCAAAAAATGTTTGGGCCAATCAAATTGCCAGGGTGGGCTTTATACGATGATGGACAGATGATCTGCAGGGACGTAATCATCACGTCATCAAAGAGCGCTTAACTGGTTTCCCTCAGAGTTGACTGCAGCTGGAGAATTGACATGTATAGATTCCGCTGTCGCGTCTGTTGTGAAATTAATCGACAGCGCATTAATTTTAATAGACAAACAGAAAACTGCAATCAAGGCATTTGTCGATCGGAAAGGTATTGTTGCCGTCCTTCCTACATGATTCTGGCAAAAGTGTAACTTGTCAGCTGGCTCTGATAGTCGCTAAGAAGATGGGACTTAATGAAAAGCCTGTGGTCGTTGTGGTTTCTCCTTTGGTCGCACTCATGGAGGACCAAGTAAAAGAAGCAACACTCGTTATTTTACTTCTAAAATAAGTAAGTTCTGTAGTTGACAACTGTATGCAAAGTAGTTCACTTACCTCGTCGCTCTGATTGGTTGTAGGTTTACCGAATATCCAATTGAGTGCAGAGTTTGTTTGTTTTTTCCTGGTTCGGTTAAGACACGCCTCATAATCAAAGCCCTACGGAGCAGTTCTCCAACAAGAATATGAGTATGACGAAGTCAGGCTGAGCAACTGACACAAAATGATTTGTAAAACTCCTGTTTGCACTGAGAAGAGGAAGAGATACTGTACAGTAGACATGTTGTGTTACAGGCATAATATATAAACTTGTATTTACATCTTGTTTGGGTCTGCAGCTCTTGGCCTTCCTCCAGGGTCTGTTCACATTCTACCATGAGGGTTATGAGCTCGCCCATGAATTCGAGCCCTACAAACAACAGCTACAGTTTAACCTGCAGAATGTAAGTGCACGTCTCCAGTGAGTCCTCCAGCCTCTCTTTCACTGTTTCACTTAGCCTCCTTTTGACCAAAAATAAGTTTTCACTTCTGAAAATATTTTTAAAGCGACACGGTGTTCAAAAAAGGAAGGTATGCGCATATAAAAACCTTTTGCCCTCTGCTCTTTATACTTTAACCTGCACTGTGTGTCTTTGATCAATATTTGCCCGCTATAAACCACTTCCTGCCGCTCGTCAGCATCTCTGTTTCGGGATTCCATAACCTTTGACCTTTTCTTCGCATCACTGTCACAGTGAGCTCAAAGCTGATATAGTGTCACAGATTTTCAGCACAAAAGACCTGTGCCAGCACTGCGGCATATATACGCTGAATTAACACTGTTGTGAAAGCGCTAGACATTAGCCTTAAATGTAATTCACTACCGCAGGACAAGCACATTTAATATTGTAGGAGTGTCATTGATAATTCACATTGATGTATTTGGCTGTGATGTCAGTACTCCAGAGAACAAAAGGAAATGAAGCCATTTCTTTTCCTTTCCTTCCAGCAATTGGTGTATATACACTATACAGTATATCATGGAAAATTCATGGCTAGCTGCCCTTTTAGTAAGGGATAAAGTAAATACAATAAATTCATTTGGACAGGTTGATCAGGACAGATCTTGTGTGAAGGTTTATTTTGCAATAATATCTGGCTGAATGTTCTGTATGTTTATCCAGCTTATTACTCGCTACTTGCCACATAACTAAACAATTGGACACCAAATATTGAATTTTATTTGTCAAGGCCAATTCACACTGCATCGACATACGCAAACCAATGCCGACTATTGCCGTCTGTCAGTGCGGTGTTAGACATCATATCAAGGGATAATGTACAGGCATACCACATATTAAAATACTTTTCACAAAAATAAATAATTGTCCGAGTATTACATATTGATTTGATTTGAAAATGTTTTAAACAAAAACAATCATCGTGCTTTAAAGGGGTCATGAACTGGCTTTTTAAATTGGATTATATTGTTGTCTGAGGTCAACTTATGACGTTCGCTTGGTTTTTGCATTTAAAAACATCAAAATGAATAAGTAATAGGCTATTTTCTACCCTGGTTTTGAGTCTAGCTGAAAAACGCTCAGGTTTTATGGGCGTCTCGCACTGAAGACTTGGAAGTAAACGCCCACTGCTGTGAGTGGATAATAGTTTTGCTTATTGATAATGAATTTCAACTAGGGCTGTCAACTTTAGTCGTTTAGTCGACTAATCAGTGAATGCCGTCTTGGTTAGAGTGACATTCTTATTGGTCGACCAGTCGCATTTTTTTTAACAATAGAAATACATTTTCAATGATTTACTCCTTGATATTTATTCCTTTATAAAGCAGTTATTTATTACTGTATTCTAAATATAATTAGCTTATGTTTTATCCCCAACTTGAAATGCTTTAATTTAGGCTATTTTTTGTAACTGCGCCACAGTTTAGCGCACACACATAATACACTCGGGAACCGCACCTGTGGCTGGCTGCGCTGCTGCTCGCGCTCAGTAAGGGATATAGCCTACCGGTAGGTAGTTTTGCTGTGTTCATTCAGTTCACGCTACTTGTTTAGTCTACAAAATGTCCAAGAAATCTAAATCTTTTTGTCTGGCTACATTTTTGTGGAGGTAGGCGACCGCGATCGCGTTGATCCATCTGACGCGCACATCGCGTGCCTACATTTGAAATCGAACTTAAGCGCGCAAAAGACGAGAGCAGCTCTATTAACGGCTTTATCGTGCTGACTCAATTTTCTAAATATGTTTTTGTTTTTATTTGTACACTTGACGCATTTGAAAATAGCCTAAATAATGTAACAAAATGAAAATAAACCTATGTCTTCTTCAACAACAGCCTATTTCAGAATGATTTTAAGGCTATTTTTTTTTTTGTGTGTGTTTGTTTTAAAACGCCTAGATGGCTAGATTGGCTGAACAAAAGTTAACCCATAGCTTTGTAAGTAAAGAAGAATACAGCCTGTATAAACAAGTAGCTTTTGTTAAGATTTTGCATTATGTGGCAGATAGCAGTTATACTTTTTGTAGTGTTTGGTGTAATCAGGTGCGCGATTGTGACTGTCACCATAGACCTAGGACAGAGCTCCTCACTTTTTGCAGTTAAAAAAATCACTTAATTTTCAAAGAATTTTATTATTATTATAGTTTTATTTATTTTTGATGTTTTTTCGTTGTTGTTTTAATGCTCTATGACAATTGTTAAAAAAATGTTCAATCAAAAAGTTTTTTTTAGTCGACTAATCATTGCGCAGGACAAGACCTTGGTCGACTGAGGATTTCTTTGGTTGACTACAGCCCTAGTTTCAACTCACCTGTCGATGCACTTGGGGTAAATTGTTTTGAAAACGTCTAATGTTGTAAAATGGCAACCGGAATGATTCGCCCATACATGTTCGACCCAGAGTCCGTGTGTTGCACCATTCCTGTCAGATCCAATATAGACGGCACAGCACTGTTCTTTAATCTTAATCGGTCTGCAAATCCAGTCTTGTTTACAAAACAATCCTCAGTGAAATGAAGCGAACAGACGGACAATGTTTTACCTCATCAGCTGGAACGTCATTAAAAATAAAGTTTATCCATGCAGTCCTATTGGAATCCAGAGGAAGCTTATGCAGCGACTGTCTTCTTCCACAACCAGACACTGCACAATATTTTGTATTGCCCGGTAGCTCAATCCTGTTTGTCATCACAAAGTAGACCTTTGTTATTTAGCTATTTGTGTAATGCGCGAATCGGTGGGCGGGGCTAGAACCGGCCGTTTTAAAGTAGGTGTTGATCTTCTTCTGCGGGGTGGTCTTTTACCCTCTTTGACATCAATAGTTCCCCACTTTGAAAAACGAGTCGTTTGCTGAGCCTGATGTCAATAAAAGCTTTTATTGGACTAAGGATGTTTTCAGTTCTGAAAGTCTGAAAATTTGATTTCTCAGTTCATCACCCCTTTAAAAAGTTAAGTTTAGCACTTGAAAAAGTCTTCTGATTAATTATGAACCTGTAAATAGTAGTTATTAGTCCTGTGGGAAGTGTAAGAAATAGTAGTTATTGATTTGCTAATGGTGAACTACCTCATTCAACTGAGCGCTATCACTTAATCAGAGATAGAATGCTAATATTGTGTTACTCATTTGTTCCTGTGTCAGTCATTCATTAATGGCAGAACCGTATTCTAAAGTGTTACCAAAAAAGTCTTTATTTCTCTGTAATTATAATTTGTGTGGAAAGCAATAACAAAAATTGGAGTCTTACTGCCACTAGTGTTCATTACAGCTGGGAACTGCGGTGAATTGTATGTAGTAGTGCGCTTTTGGAGTTTTGCAAAACCGTGTAAGCCTCGATTGCATGTGATTCTCGTGCCTGGGTTTCACATCAGTCACGTACAGTATGTGGTTTAATTTCTGTCACTTATCTTTTGGAACAGATTTTTTGGTTCTTATGCATGTTTATATACTGTAAATGTCTATTAATTCAGTGCCATGTATGGTTTTAAATAAATTCACATCTGTCAGATCAATTATCAAAGGCTGTTTTAAAATGGCAGTTGCATTGCTGAGCTATGGTTCCCATGATCTGTTTGCATATGTGTTATTTTGTGTGTGTGTGTGTGTTTTAAATGAAGACAAGAAACAACTTTTTGAGCACCAAGCAGGAAGTAGAAATGCTGATGAAGAGAGTTCGAATCTGCAGATCAGGACCAGAAGCCCCCTGGCCAGTGGACTATGGAGGGATACCTCTATGTCCAGGAGAAGCAGTGAGTGTCATATGGACAGTCCTTAATCTTTCAGGCAAGAGCGGTGAGCAAACAAAAGGACAGACAGCCTGTAACCTTCCATGCCAGACACTTTTTTCAAAACATGGTGATAATAGGTCTAGAATTTTGTTTTCATGTGTCTTCATATTTATCTTTTCGGTTTCAGTTTATTTTCATGGTCCCTTTAACACATTCTCTTGAGTATAAGTAGTGTTGCACCTACATGTCAACTAACTCTCAAAAGAGCGAATAGTAGAGTGTTCGTTTACTGGGTTAGGGTTAGTATAAGATGACATGTACTTGCAAAGTCACTTATAGTCAGTAGAATGTCTATTTGAAGGCCCATCATAATAAAGAGTTTGCAACTAAATGTCAATTAACTTTCATTAGAGTATTTAGTAGACTGTCTGCTTCATATCTGCTGCTAACTTACTTGTAGTCGACAGAATGTTCATAAGGGATCATCAAAATAAAGTGTTAGCATCTTTGCTAAGTGACCTCTTTCTAGTCTTATCCTGTATTTCCCTGTTTGTTCACACTGCAAAGGAAATGCCAAAATAAAACCCACATGTAAACAGAATGCTTTTGATTATCACCAGATAATTTCATATACACAGAGAATGACCTGTTCTAGGAAAGAAAAATATTGCCCTCTTGTGGACTGATACGTCATACACAATGAAGATATAGTGAAGAGTTTGCTAAATATTTTGCTTTTATGTATTTTTAAATCAAAATATATAAATTTTATCCAAAATATATTAAATAATTTCAGTGAAAAATTCAAAAATACAAATTATAAATATGTTATTATAATTTTATTTGTATTCTATTCTAAAAAAATGAATGAAAATATTTATATCTAACATGCATTATGTTGGTGTTAATAGATTTCATTGCCTGTATAACACTTTTTTATATTTTGGGGAAAAAATAATTTATAACATACATTATATAAAATAAAAACATTTTAATAGCCTTCATGTTGTCCAGAATTTGTGTGAGCTGCAAATGAACAATGTTTCCCCCAAATACCTCAATGCAAGAATATAACATTTGCACTTTTCATGTGTGTGTTGCAGGACCTTTGGGCTGCACATGGACACGGCATTACTGCACATATGAGAAAGTTAATAAGACATTCAGCATGTGCAACACAGAGGCGAAGCCCACAGCTAAACAGGTACAAAGATGCTCATGTGGGATCACAGGTGCTGTTTGCTGCTTCAGATCCTCACTCTGTCTGTCTCTCTCTTTTCACAGAATGGTGTCATGTCAAATCCCCCAGAGAAGTTCAGACTCAAGTCCTGTATTAGGAGGAAGACTGACTCGATTGATAAACGCTTCTGTTTTGATATCGAGGTTGTTGAAAGGTGGGTGTCTGCAGTGACAGCACAGCACAGACGTTTTAAAACTTTCAAATATTTCATCAAAAAATTATCATTTTGTCATTATTTATTCATGCCATTCTTCCATGGAACCAAAAATAAGTTTTAAAGAATTTCCAGGCTATTTTTTTACCATTGAAAAGAAATCACCTAAAGGATTATTAGGAACACCTTACTACTAATACGTGGCATTAATTCAACAAGGTGCTGAAAACATTCTTTAGAAATGTTGGCCCATATTAATAGGATAGCATCTTGCAGATGATGGAGATTTGTGGGATGCATATCTAGGGGACGAAGCTCCCGTTCCACCACATCCCAAAGATGCTTTATTGGGTTGAGATCTGGTGACTGTGACTATGTTTACATGCAGCCAATTTTCGGGTTATGGTCGGGTTAAGGTCACTTTTCGGGTTTCTGAAACATTAGGGATAACCCGTTTACATGCGTGAGCAGCAAGAGTTTCTCCTGTATACATGGAATTGCAATATCCCGATGCAAACGGCGACGCGTGGTTAGCGTCTCGCCATGTTTACTTCCAGTATACTGCACACAGATTTTTGTATGCGCCGAAGTTTCTCTACTCAAAAGACCAAGATTCCTTGCGAATAGAACATGCGCAGAACACAAATCACTATGGGGATATGCCAATACGCGTTTACATGACAAAAATTTGGGTTAGAAAAGGGGTACCCCAGGTATAATATCCCGTTTTTGAATCCGGGATATGAGCATTTGGGGTTTTTGCCGGTGTTTACATGGCCGTTACGACCGGGTTATTGCTAATATCCCGGTTTTGAACGGGTTATTGGCTGTCAGTGTGGGCCATTTTAGTACAGTGAACTCATTGTCATGTTCAAGAAACCAATTTGGTGGCATTTAAATGATTCCCAATTGGCACTAAGGGGCCTAAAGTGTGCCAAGAAAACATCCCCCACACCATTACACCACCACCACCAGCCTGCACAGTGGTAACAAGGCATGATGGATCCATGTTCTCCTTATGTTTACACTAAATTCTGACTCTACCATCTGAATGTCTCAACGGCAATCAAGACTCATCAGACCAGGCAACATTTTCCCAGTCTTCAACTGTCCAATTTTGGTGAGCTCTTGCAAATTGTAGCCTCTTTTTCCTATTTGTAGTGGAGGTGAATGGTACCCGGTGGGGTCTTCTGCTGTTGTAGCCCATCCGCTTCAAGGTTGTGCATGTTGTGGCTTCACAAATGCTTTGCTGCATACCTCGGTTGTAACGAGTGGTTATTTCAGTCAAAGTTGCTCTTCTATCAGCTTAAATCAGTCGGCCCATTCTCCTCTGACCTCTAGCCTCAACAAGGCATTTTCGCCCACAGGACTGCCGGATACTGGATGTTTTTCCATTTTCACACCATTCTTAGTAAATCCTAGAAATGGTTGTGCGTGAAATCCCCGTAAAATGCTCGTAAATACTGTGTAATATTTTGAGACCGGACCATCTGGCACCAACAATGCCAGAACAATGCTCAAAATTACTTAAATCACCTTTCTTTCCCATTCTGACATTCAGTTTGGAGTTCAGGAGTTTGTCTTGACCAGGACCACACCCCTAAATGCATTGAAGCACCTGCCATATGATTGGTTGATTAGATAATTGCATTAATGAGAAATTGAACAAGTGTTCCTAATGATCCTTTAGGCGAGTGTATATTTGTGATGTGGCCGGGGAAAATGTTGCCAACAGAAAAAGTCCTTATTGGTGAGCACAGAAAAGCCTTCAGAATTGATTGATTGACTGATTGATTGATTGATTGATTGATTGATTGATTGATTGACAGCTATTGATAGATAGACAACATTAGGGGGAGTAGATGATGGCCAAATACATTTTTTGGGGTGAATTCCTTTTCCTATGACATTTGCTATACTTTTGTGTCTTTGTTTGCTCTGTTTTCTGCATGTTCCTTGTGCCTTTTTTTCACACTAACTGTACAATGTGTCTTCTATGTAATCTAACTGTATAATCTGTTTTTACTTGCATCTGCCTCCATGGCACAGTCTTACAATATTAGGTGACAAATATGTATGCATTATATGTGTGTTATTACACTGTGCACACTCAGTAGAACATGCATGTTCTACTAACACTCAGCCAGACCTGTATGTTGGTAAGTAGCTGCATATGTAACTTCCTGTCTGTTCATGTTCTTTGCCACCTAGTGTAAGGTTGCACTGTTGTTTTCTGACAGATGACCTTGTATGTGCCCATTTCCCTTGTCCCTTCTCTGTGTTTATTTCAATCTAGAAATACCATCTATCGTGGATCTCTTTTCAGACCACTGCAATTTTTCTGTAAAGCCCGGTATGTGACCAGACCTGTGCCCTACAGCTAAAAAGCATGTTGTAGCGCATGTGTGCTGCATTCCAAATCCCACGCTGATCAAAGCTCATTTCTCACCCCGGTGGTTTTAAAGGATTGCATGTTGAAAATTCAGCACATTTCCTGCCACCCATAATTGGTGGGATAACTGTTTGATTTGATTTAACTGGCTGAGTGATTCTACCAACTCATTTTTGATCTGGATATCACAAACTATCAAGGAACAAAAATCACAACATCAAATCAACATTATACACCAGGCTGAAAAACTGTTGAAACTGCCAACGTTTTCAATTATTTAACAACACTTTAATGTGTTTCACAAGTCTTCGGATGTTGCCATGCCGCTAAACAAATAAAATATTGAATTTATTTCATTTTCTTTAGTAAGTGTTACATTTTTATATTTATTTCACACATTATGATTTGATGCATTAATTGATTCGCTTTTCATCATCTCATTGAACCCCGTCATTTCCTCACAAACCCTTTTATGATGCACTGCGACAAGCGAATTATTCAAAATAAAGAAAATGAGTACTAAATATACATATTTAAGTCAAAATTAAATAAAAATAGCTCTATTTTGCATTTTACACACTATTTACACAAAAGTGTATGCTTCTTTGCCAATAAGAATATGTGTTACTCTTCAAACTCTGGATTCTAATAAAATTCATGTGAGGACTAAAAAGATGATTTTTTATTTATTATAAGCAGATAGTTTTGGCTGTAATTTTTCGATTGGATGAGCCACGGCAGTCACTATAATTGACCTGATTATGCATACACTGACTGACATACACAAATCTCCTCCTAATTCCATTACCTTCAAACTGCACTGCAGCGTGCTTGCTCTAACAAGCAGGATGGTGATAATCAAAGCATAACTGAGCTTATAGCTCATTCATCCATGCACAGATATTAGTGACAGCTGTTGCACAGGCATGGAACGCGTTAATGGCTATGAGCTCACTCTAACGTTCACCTTACAGATACGGTTCATGCAAATGCTGTCAAATCATGTGTGAAGAAGATCCATGGCCGATATTAATGGGTGAATTAATTCCTTGTGATTCTAATTGGTGTGAAAACTCCAGAGCACAGATATAAAAAATGGTTGAATGGATGTTTATGTAAAGGAAAAAGTACTTTCATGCATATGTTTTCCCCGAGAGTATGTAGTGTTACTAAGTATGGTAAATGTAAATGTTTTAAGTGCATCACACAACATGCTTTTTGAATAAGTTACCCATCATACAGTAGATTCACCATCATGTCATTTCAAACCCACCTGACTTTCTTTTTTGTTTTTACTTTTATTGTTTTGAAGAATGTTCATGCTGCTTTTGTCCATTAAACAACATAATATAGTCACCAGGAACTAAATAAAATGAGTCTTATTGGTAACTTTATGGAATTTTTTCCTCCTATTATAAGGGGTCTACAGTGTGCCAAGAAACATCCCCCACACCATTACACCACCACCACTAGCCTGCACAGTGGTAACAAGACATGCTTGATCTGTTTTCATTCTGTTTACGCCAAATTCTGACTCTACCATCTGAATGTCTCAACAGAAATCGAGACTCATCAGACCAGGCAACATTTTTCTAGTCTTCAACTGTCCAATTTTGACGAGCTCTTGCTAATTATAGCCACTTTTTCCTATTTGTAGTGGAGAATGAGTGGTACCCGATGGGGTCATCTGCTGTTGTAGCCCATCCGCCTCAAGGTTGTGCGTGTTGTGGCTTCACAAATGCTTTTGCTGCATACCTCGGTTGTAACGAGTGGTTATTTCAGTCAAAGTTGCTCTTCCATCAGCTTGAATCAGTCGGCTGATTCTTCTCTGAATCAGCCGACTGATTCAAGTCTGATCTTTCTTCTCTGATCTTTAGCACCAACAAGGCATTTTCACCCACATACTGGATTATTTATTATACATATTATATGACTCTTATATTATATGGTCTAAGTCTTCGTAAGTAATACAAAGTTTTAAACAGTTTAGTGCAAAATTGAAGCTGTTATTCACTGAAAATCGTTGTACCGCTACCCTTTCTAGTTCATTGTACGGAAAAGAGCAGTTTGATCATTCTGCTAAATGTTTCCTTTTGTGTCATATAAGGACAAAATCGTACAGGATGGGTGAACTATTGCTGCTCAACCTGACTTAAAAAGGTTAAAAATGCTATCATATTTTGAGAAATGGGAGTCAATGGTGACCAAAACTGTTTTGTTCCCAGCATTCTTCAAAATATCTATGTATGATTCACACAAAAAAGTCATGCTTGTTTGAAATGACATAGGGTGACTAAATGATGACATAATTTTGATTCTTTAGTCAATTGTTAATGATGTTGCGACAGTTCGTTTGAATTGTTTCTTTTAACTACATTGTTTAGTTTAGGCATATACGAGCAAAGGCACTATACAGGAACTATAGTTAGTAGGCAGGATATTTCTAGAACATGTCAGACATTAAAGTTCTGCGTTGTCTTTAGGCATGGCATTATCACGCTACAAGCGCTGTCGGAGTCCAACAGGAGACTCTGGCTGGAAGCTATGGATGGCAAAGAGCCGGTGAGTGCTGGAGAAACTTCCTCCCCTTTGTATACTACACTGTAAAAATGAATATGCTTTATCTAATCAATAGAATTGTGGCAACAGATTACAAGCAATATTGTGAATTAAATTTAACAAATTAGAATTGAGTAATAGTTAATCAAATTAAAATGAGTTATCCATTTAAAATGAGTAAAGTTTACAAAAAAATTAACAAAAATATCTCACTAACAGACAGACGTCAAAGATTAATTAAGAATTCTTTATTTTATATTGCCAACATTGAAGACATCTCGATGTTAACAGGCAGATCACAGAAGGAGAAAATCGTAATTTTAAAACAAACCTAGAACAAACACCGATCACCATAATGGTGACTTAATTTTATTTTTTTATTTTTTTGTAAGTTTTACTCATTTTAAATGGTTAACTTTTAAGGAATTAATTTAATTAATTATTACTCAATTCTAATTTGTTAAATTTAATTTTATCTGTTGCCACATTTTTTTTAATTAGATGAAGCATATTCCTTTTTACGGCGTATTTTGACTTAGTTGTCATCATTGCTTCTGTATTGATTCAAGCTTCAGAAGATCCTCAAGTTCAGGTATTTTCTTCAAAGCATGTGAAAATGGATTATCAGTTATTTAATTGCTCAATTAAATCACAGTGAAATCAATACAATAAATATATTTTTCTCTCTTTTAGATCTACAATCTCCCTGCTATTCTGAGCAAGAAAAGAGGAGAGTAAGTGTTTAAATCTCAAAGCTGTGTATTTATATTTATCTTGTGAAGGCTTTATTTGTTTTATATGTTTCATTTTATTGTGTATTATGTCTTTTCAGTCAGTGTCAGCTGTAATGTTTGAGTCTGACCTCACATGCTCTTATCAGATTAGCTGTGTTTAACAAACACTTATTCAGATAATGTGTTCTGTTTCCCATCACTACACCCTTTGTGTGTCTCTGCTCTCTCATTTCCTTTTACAAGGTCGATAGCATTACATTGAGTACAACCAGAGTAAGCCGTATCCCCTGAGTGTGACGCATGTTAAATCTATCTATTGAACATGTTGTTTCTTTTCACCTGTCTTTTATAGCATATTTAAATGAGGCTGGCTTTAATTTTGTGAGGAAGTGTATACAGCTGGTGGAGGTGAGAGGTGAGTTTTGTGTTTATTGCCTCTTAACTTATATAGGATATTTATTGTGGATAAAGGATTCCATACTTTTTATTTATAAAATTTTATTTATAAAAGTTATGTACTTCAAGCTGATTCATCAAACTGTTCTCAAATAATGTGCAAACAAATTCAATGAAGAGCGCGCAAAAATGGATGTGATACTGTATCTCTGCAACGCTTTGGTAAATTCTGACCAGACTTGGTTTGTGTTATGACAACCATGACCTTAGACTACATGCACCGTTTTGGTGCAGTGCCACCTAGTGGTCTGGAGACATGGAGAAAAATTTACGTTTTTGTTTATTATAACTTCTAACCGGTTTGGCCAAAAATCACAAAACTGGTCTGTTTAGACTCTGTGTATCCAGTCCCAAATTTTCTCATATCAAATGCCATATGTTACGAACGCATTGGCGCGTATCGTCACAAATACCCTGACAGTACTCAAAGTTTCAGGACAGTGCCACCTTATGTTAATACGTTATAATGCAATTTCCAAAAATGCTAACAACTTTTTATTATAAAGTCTTTACTGGCACACACACAATAATTTCATGTGGATTTCTGCCTCCATATGACAATATTAATAATAATTACAGGATGAACCCTATGAAAGAAATGTGCGTGTGCATGTGTGTGTGTTTAATTGTCTTCCAGAATATTAGTGTTGATTATAATTTGGCCATTATTATTGTATTTTGGCAAACCATTCAAATGTTGGGGTCAGTGCGATTCTTTCCAAAAGAAACAGATAGTTTCATTAAGCAAGTATCCATGGAATTGATTAAAAAATAAGTGTAATAATAAGATTATAATAATAAGACAAAAACTTTTGTTGAAAAGTATTTTATTTTAAAGTACATGTTTAATGTTAATAAACATTTATTTTAAAATTATTTAAGCTAATTTATATTTCTTATTCCAATTCATTTTTCTATTTCAATCTATCTGTCCATTAAAAATCTGGACATTCAGGAATGTGCTTAAACTGACATTAGATTAAGTCATTTATATGTCGTCTCCTCTCTGGGATTCTAAAGATTAAGTGTGCATGTATTTTATGTTTATACATTTCTATATGTTCTGTGTGTATGTATTGTCCTCTCAGCAGGGCTCAACACTATGGGTTTGTACAGAGTCGGTGGAATAAACTCCAAAGTGCAGAAGCTCATGATCACAGTCTTCTGTAAGTCTCTTCACTCTACACAACTCAAGAACTAGACACAGAAATGTGTGATTCAGGCCAGGGTAGCAAAGATACATTGCTGTGGCGCAGCTCCCTTTTGCAAAAACATTGTCAAATTTATTCATTTTGGAGTTTAATGTCACATCTGGTAGCTATTCATTTTGTTCTGAAAGATCCAAACAAATGTCTGTAAACCCTAAACCAAGTATAAAACCTTCACAGACCAAGCTTTATTAGAGTCACCATGACACCAAAATTGACCATTCATATTTTTTTATGGGATGTTGCATTGTTTATTATAAATGATTTCTCTGTGCAAAATTTCTTATTAATGTGCCCTCATATATATATATATATATATATATATATATATATATATATATATATATATATATATATATATATATATATATATATATATATATATATATATATATATACGTATATATATATATGATATATATATAGTTGTAATATGATTTTATGAGTTGTATAACCATGTAAATGAATTATTATGAGTATTACACTTTGATATGAGGGGAAATGAGGCCTATTTTAGAACCATTCATATTTTTGCATTGAGAAACTTTCTTGACTGGTAAGCACATTTTCACCTGTAATGAAAAAAAAGCGCGCTCATTATTATTACCATAGATAATGATATAACCCAAAATAATGATACATCATTTAGATAGTGCTGATTTTTATTTATTTTTTATTCTACACAATGTAAAAATCTCAATTGGTCCTAACAATCACCTTTTTCTTGCAACATTAGTTTCTAATTTTGTAAGAACATTTTTGAAATATTTACCCAAATTACTTTTATCTTGGATTAGCCGTTTCCATGGGTCATCAATATTTAAAGTTTAACGTCTCTACAACATCTGCACACAAACAATGTAGTACATGTGCCTTGGTTTCTCTTACAGCACCCAAAGCTGCATCAGATATGGATCTGGACCCAGACACATGGGACAACAAGACTATCACCAGCGGCCTCAAGAATTACCTCAGGTTCGTGTGTTCAGGCTGACGTTCAGGCTAATCCTAATGGAGGTTCAAGATGTTAGTGAGAATTGCCCAGAAATTATGTGTACCTTTCTTTGTTTGAGAGAGTTGAAAATAACCAGTAGCATTTCTGAGAGAGGAGATAACAAGATGTCATACTTGTGTCCGTCCACTAGGTGTCTGTCTGAGCCGCTCATGACATACAAGCTGCACTCTGACTTCCTCATGGCTGTCAGTAAGTTATAAAGCAGTTGAATTACATGTTTGTTTACATTTTTAACACACTCTTTTAGAAGCCTGTTATTTTATATTTGGGTTGAGATTGTGATCATAGTGTGTTGATAGCGTACACACTGATGGGACACCATACTTGGCTACATGTGTCACGTCACTTGATGTGTTTGTTTTCTTTCAGAATCTGATGATCAGAACTACAGAGTGTGTGCAGTTCACGTGCTGGTGCATAAACTACCTGACAAAAACAAAGAGATGTTGGAGATTTTAATCAAACATCTACTTAAGTATGACTCAGACCTGAATGTAAATTTAGATTACATTGTTACTTAAAAATTAAAACCTTTCTCTCTTTAAACTCACTTTCTTCTTAGTCTTGTATAATAGTTTGTAGATTTATTTAGAGCAAAACGTTTGTTTAGAAGCAGTGTACAGTATGTGTTGTTCATAGATACTGGTGTCTTTACAAGACTTCTTAAGGCCCGTACACACCGTGACGAATATCAGCGCGCGTTATTCGTCAGCGTTTTTCAACGCGTTCTGTGTGTTCACACCCAAGCGATTTTCGCTGACGATGGCATCTGAACATGCAAATTCATTCCCTGACATTACTGTAGATGGCACCAAGCATGCCGCACAAGCCCTCAAAAGTGAAACCAAAACGTCTCAATCGCCCCCCTGTGACCGGTCCTAGTATAGCTCATAACCCCCGCCTCCCCATGTTATTCAATGGGACGTGAGACCAACTAAACAATTAAATTACACTTCACATATCCTTTTTCCAAAGATAGTTTCTGTCATTTACTGTAGTTTCTATCACGTTGATGTAATTTCAAGTGTTCGTTTTTAAAATAAGTTTGTTTTTTTAGTTAGTTATGTGATGATAAAAACGGCGCTCTGACGTCATGATTGAGAGCTGTGATTGACAGGTTCTCTGTGCGAGGTAGTCACTGAAGCACCAGCGGACTTTTTTCCATAATGTTGACTATGTGGCTAGTAGTAGTATTTACCTTATTTTAACGAGGTTCTGCAATCAGCAGACATCATTGGAGAAGAACGAAGCAGACAGAGGCCACTTAATGAAAGTGCGGAGCGTGTGCTTGCGTTTAATTCAGCGAGAATGAGGGCGCGGCCTTGATTTCGCGGCTTTACTTCCTGCTCACGACTGCGCATGTCTGGTTCCGAAACACGCAAGTGCGCAGACTCAGGTCCCAAGATGTCAGCGTCATAGCGAGACACTGGCGGCTTCAGTTCTCTCTGATGGAAAAGAGCGAAGGAGCGTCGTCCATCTTTTTTTACAGTCTATGGATGGCACCAATTTGCTGTGAAATACCACTCTATAACAGTTCTCTTTTCTCAAGATGTTTGTAGTCCCTGTCGACTACAGATCTTTATGTTCTAGCACCAACGAGAACAGCATTCGTCTTATTTCTGCCTGGCTGTGTAGTGTAGACTCGCGACGCGTATATCTTCTTCGTCGTTGCATATGTGTGCTCGGAAAGACCGTTTTGTGTTTGAGCGCCCCAAGTTGTGTTTTACTGTAACCTCAGAAGCTTCAAACACGTGAGCAAAGCGCCAATCTCGTTGGTCGGATAGTTTTTGACACGGTGCGCCAAACTAAAAAAAATTAACCCAAGGTGTTTTTAAAAAAAATACTCTTTTACGCGTGGCGTTTTACGCGTCAGTGTGAACACTCACATTGGCGCCCTTTGTTAAGTCATGAGGCGTTAAACGTCGGCGAATAACGCACGCAAAATTTGTCCCCGTGTGAACAGGCCTTTAAAGGTGCAGTATGCGATTTCTGAGAAATGCTGTTGAAATTTGAAAACTCTCCAGATGTTAAAATGCGGGAAGACCTGAAAATGGACGCAGTTTCTGGAAAATTGCTTTGTTTCTGCTCGATATATGAGTAACTTTAGTTTTTGCTATGTTTCACAATGATTTTCTATGCTGTTGTTGAAACACAACTGATTCATCCACAGTTGCAAGAGCTGTCTGATGCGCCAGCTGTTAGTAGTTGCCTGTGTTGCATAGCGTTTTATTTTTGGTTTCTTTTTGTTATGGGTTCGTTTGGGTGTCAAATTCAACAAATATCAGCAGTGTTTCTCAGATATCTCTTACTACACCTTAAACTACCTTAACCAACAAAACTGTCATAGTCTGTGACCTTCATCATTGAAAATTAAGTGCTAAACAGCATGTCCACTAGGTGGCACTAACAAGCATAGCCCAGTCATTGTTGTTGGTGTAAGTGGATTTTGTGGGGTAATTATTATTTGAAGTTTGAAATAATGGTTGGAGGATTTGATTGACACTTGTCCCTGCAGTGTGTCAGCTCACAGTGAGAGTAACATGATGACGGTGTCCAATCTGGGAGTGATCTTCGGCCCTACGCTCATGCGCTCACAAGAGGAAACCGTTGCTGCCATGATGAACATCAAATTTCAAAACATTGTGGTAGAAATTCTCATCGAAAATTTTGAAAAGGCAAGTAAAATCAAAGATAATTCATAACAATCTCCTGTAAATGATAATGCTGACAAAAGTTATGTACTTCAAGTTGATTCATCAAACCGTTCTCAAATAACGTGCAAACGAATTCAATGAAGATCGCGCAAAAATGGATGTGATACTGTATCTCTGCAACGCTTTGGCAAATTCTGACCAGATTTGGTTTGTGTTATGACAACCATGACCTTAGACTACCTGCACCGTTTCGGTGCAGTGCCACCTAGTGGTCTGGAGACATGGAGAAAAATTTACGTTTTTGTTTACAGAGATGTATAAAGTACAAGAAACCCGGACTTAGAGTAGAAGTACAAGTGCTCTATCAAAAAAGTGACTTGAGTAGAAGTTGAAGTGCTCTTTAAGCACCACACTTAAGTAGAAGTACTAAAGTATTCAACATTTTTTGTACTTAATTATTGCAAGTAGTTTATTTTAAAATCTCACTACTTAAGTACTAAAAGTAAAAGTACAAGTATTGTGTCATGTAATTATTAAAGAAAGCAGTCAAAAGTTTGAACTAGCAATCAAATAAGGCGCTTTGGCGGGATACAATTTGCTTTGCGGCCGCCAAAAAATGTCATTGCAGGAAAACCCCTGCATTAGTTGTCAATGTGTGTGTCAATCAATACCATTACCCTATAAAACTGGCGTGTGATTTAGGCAGCATGAAAGCCAACTTGAAACGAATGATTCGTAAAATTTTTATAATTGTAACGAGTAACTAGCAGAACATTAAAAAATATTGAAGTAAAAGTATTAAATTCATCGAAAATATCTACTGAAGTAAAAGTAGAAGTATGAGAAAAAAACAATACTCTAGTAGAGTACAGATACAGCATTTTAGTACTTAAGTACAGTACTTAAGTAGTTCTACTTCGTTACTATACATCTCTGTTTGTTTATTATAATTTCTAACCGGTTTGGCCAAAAATCACAAAACTGGTCTGTTTAGATTCTGTGTATCATTCCGAGTCAAACGATACCAAATTTTCTCATATTAAATGCCATATGTTATGAACACATTGGCGTGTATCGTCACTAATACCCTGCCAGTACTTAAAAGTTTCAAGACAGTGCCTCCTTGTGGTAAAAAGTTATAATGCAATTTCCAAAAATGCTAACAACTTTTTATTAGAAAGTCTTTACTGGCACACACACTCACAATAATTACATGTGGATTACTTTATACTAATGTACTAATGCTTTTCGGAGCTTGCATCCCTCATCAAACAGAAACTCATTTTTCATTGGTCATAATCTTTCATAGTTATTTGGGTATTTCTTCACAGATATTTCATCAAGCGCCGGACATGAATGTTCCCCTACCGCAGCCTCAGTCTCAGGCAGGGTCTCGCAGGAGCAGAGCCATATGTCTCTCATCTGGACCTCGCAAACCCAAGAGCCTCTACACACCCTCACTGTGTCTGGCTGATGCGGACAGTGAGTCCTACACTGCCAGTAATCCTCACATTTCACATTCTCTGTTGATAGTACATCCACTCTGTACTGTTTCATGATTACGTAGGAAATTCATTTTATATTTTGACATCAGCACATTGTTTAACGCCATTAACACATTTACTTGTTTAATTGGGTGTTGCTAAGGCTCGATAAAACATGTGGAACAAAATCCCATATACTTGCATTAAAAGAGGGAGCGAAGTCCTTAGTGACCAGAATATTATAAAGACTTTTATCTTACTTGTGCCAGTAAGCCAGTCAGTGCCAGTAACCGCCTTGTAATAGGCCGAACAGTCACAGTTTCTGGTGTATTTTCCCCGGAAGTAGAGCTGTCCGGAAATGACCATTTTAGAGCCCATAAATACACTCCAAAAAAGCCCTACCAATATATCCTGCTGGTTAAACTGCTTGTTAAATTAAAGGAATACTCTTTGTATGTACTATATAACAGGGCCTGAACAGGGTGTGAGATTTGCACACAATTTAAAACATTCCAGAAAGATTCACCACACACACACACACACACACACGTCTTATAGCACATAGGTGAAAGTACACCATGATATGTATGAAACTAATAATAAATAATTAAAAAATAAACAATTAAATGTGGAGAAATAGACTTACTTTGTTCTCTAACATGCAAAATAAGCATAATTAAACATATAATAATATTTTTAAAAGTTGCAATGACTGTAAACTGTATATTCACAGGTTGTACAATATTATTTGCAATTAGAACATTTTTATATTATTTGTTAAATTGAGGGTTTTTATCATTTATTTCAATATTTGTCATAACCTAGTCATAATTTTGTTGTAATATAAGATTATATTATAATCTCTGTGTGCTATACTATTTACAGTTGTTAATTTTGTTTCTGGTTTTAATACAGTCATCATCAAAAAAAAAAAAAAAAAAAAAATATATATATATATATATATATATATATATATATATATATATATTAGGGGTGTAACGATACACAAAACTGACGGTTCGGTTTTCCCACGGTTTTGACGTCTCGGTTCGGTTCGAATTCGGTTCGGTTTATAAAGCTAAAATGGCTTTTTTTTTTAACAGTGGTTTAATGAAAAAAAAGCTCTTTGTCTTTAAATTAATTCAGTTACAATTAAACATTTCACAAGGATTAAAAAAATCTGCTAATGCTGTGAACTATATATTGAAGGCTGCACATTACTATAACATTAAATGTTGTAGCCTAGACTTTTAACCTAAATTCAGATGCCATTTATTTTTTTAGATATAATAATCAACACACAACACATTGTATGAAAACATGTAAACTGGACATAAGGCAGTTTTTACATTAACTTCTGTTTTTACTCTAATAATTTACACAGTTGTCATTTTCATGAAAGATATTTTAAACATAAATTAAATAATCAAGATATCATTAACAGGTTAAGTAAAATATAATATACAGGCTAACATAGTGCATTTATTTAGTGCAAAGGTTCATTTATAGGAAGTTGTGGACACTGAATCACTTGCCTGCCTGAGGTAAATATAATGCTAGTGACAAGCTAAAGCTTTGCTGTTTTATTGACGTCTTTCCGCGGCTGAAACACTGATTGAGCGATTACACGAGTTATGATGCCTTTCAGTAAGTATACTGTATCTTTCAACATACCTTCAGGTGTCTTTTCTGTAACTGAGGAAGAGATGATCGCGTTTACTCGCGCGCCGCGCTGCCGCTTGAAATGAAGAGCCTAGTAAGCGATCTGTCACGTCACATCAAAGAGCGCCAAAACGCCATTTATTGTTTGAATTTCGTGTTCAAATAGACAGAATCTGAAAGATTACACCTTGCTTATTATCGAAAGTAACAAAACACAGAGCTTGTTATTTGGTGTTAATGGTGGTTAGGCTACAAAACTGAATTCATTGTGTACTGTTTACATAAGACATGAGGTCCATTGAGCCGGGCTGGGCGGGGCCGGGGTAGCAGGGGGCGGGGCGTGTTCGGTACGCAATGACAGTATCGCGATTCGAATCGTGAGTTCAGTATCGCGGTTTTTCCGGTTTGGTTCGAAAATCGTTACACCCCTAATATATATATATATATATATATATAATAACAATTGTTACAAAAATGTATTGTCTCCATTTTTTAATTCATAAAATGTTAAGAACATATCTGGGTCATATTTAACCTAAAAAAATTATATTTAATTTTATATGTGGGGAAAAAATCTCATTCTTGTTATTTTTATGTGATTTTATTGTTATTATTTTATTGTGGTTTGTACTTTGTGTTAGCATTTATTTTACTTTCCTTATTTAAGTAGGGCTGTCAAACGATTAATTGCAATTAATTGCATCCAAAATAAAAGTTTGTGTTTACATAATATATGTGGATGCACTGTGTATATTTATTTGTATATATATATATATATATATATATATATATATATATATATATATATATATATATATAAATACATACACACACACACAATGCATTTAAGAAAAAAAAATATTTATATATAAAATATGTATATTTATATATAATATAAATTATATATAAATCGATATACAGGATAGACATGAAAATATTTCTTAAATATATACAAACGTGTGTGTATTTATATATCTAAAATAATTATACATAGTGCACCAACATATATTATGTAAACACAGACTTTTGTTTTGGATGCGATTAATTCGTGATTAATTGTTTGACAGCCCTAGTAAAAAGTAAAAGACCTCGGATAAATTACATTAATAAGAAATATTTGGGTAAAATCTGCCTAATTGTTATTAAAATCACACTATGCAAAAAGTGTGGAAAAAAGAAGAAAATAGGCTTATAGGCTCATTTTTACTTATTTTATTTTCATTTTGAAGTGGACTGTGACATGGATATTTTCATGTTTCACCTAGTCGCTGTATAAATCAATCAGCTGTGATTAATTTAAGATATTCTGTAGTTTTCATCTGCTGGATGTCTTATCTGTCCCTGCAGGCGATACATTCAGCAGTAGTTCAGGCAGCACTCCAATCGGCAGCATGGACTCCCTCTCCTCACACTCCTCAGAGCAGAACAGCTCCTCCAAAACCTGTTCCTCACCACAGCCCAAAGACAAGCCCCCATTCCCCGGCCTGCGGCAGACCTCCACCTGCACCAGCAGTCCCGACTCCAGCTCCCGAGAGGACGCTGCACGTGTGGAATGGGACTCCTGTGGTGTAAACTCAGCTGCCAGATCTTCACCCGCTCCAGCAAAGGCTCCTCACTCAGTAGGAATCAGATCCGCACAGCTTCACCGCTCCAACGCGTCATCTCTAAGATCTTTACATATCCCAGAAGGTAGGAGACAAACACACACATGAATGTTTATGCTCGTCAATAATGTTTTCAAATGTAATTTATTCCTGTGGTCAAAGCTGAATTTTCAGCAGCCATCACTTGAGTTTGTAGATTTTAAGAAAGTAATGCTTTTATTAAAACTTATTAATAACTAGTGCTGTCAACTAATTAATCGCGATTAATCGTTTCCAAAATAAAAGTTTTTGTTTACATAATATATGGGTGCACTGTGTATAATTATTTTATATATATAAATACACACACACATGCTTGTATATATTTAATATATATTTTCATGTATATACTGTATATAGATTTATATATAATTTATATTATATATAAATATAAATCTTTTATATAAATTTTTTTTTTTTTCTTAAATATACATGCATGTGTGTGTGTATATGTATATATATATATATATATATATATATATATATATATATATATACAAATTAATTATACACAGTGCACCCACATATTATGTAAACACAAACTTTTATTTTGGATGCGATTAATTCGCAATTAATCGTTTGAAAGCCCTATTAATAACGTATCTGTCTGAATTTACATCTATAGTGTTAGAAATATTTCTATTTCAATTTTTTTTTTTTTTTTTTTTTACTTACTATTCATCAAATAATCCTGAAAAAAATGTTATCAGTGTTTCAAATGGTATCAAAAATATTAACCAGCCTAGGGTGACCATATTTGATTACCAAAAACCAGGACACTCTGCCAGCAAACAGATGGGCCTACTCAAATGATATTCTAATTTTACTCAAAGATACCTTATTAATTTCAATACATTTAAAGTAAGTTATGCCTCCTCTGTATGGATAGAAAATGGGTATATTGTTATATGAAAACAGGACATGTCCTGGGAAAACAGGACAGTTGGTCACCCTAAACCAGCCAAAACAATATTCAACATTGATAATAATGACTATTATCAATACTTGAACACCAAATCAACAATCAATCATAATTTCTGAAGGAAAGTATGTGACACTAAATCATGTGACACTAATGATACTGGAATTTCAGCTTTGCTATCACAGGAATAAATTAAAATGTATTCAAATAGAAAACAGGTCTTTATTAAAATGTGACAATAATAGTATTTTGTATTTTGGATCAAATATTGCAGCATTGATGAGTATAAGAGACTTTTTTGAAACATAAAAAAATCGGAATTATTCCAAACTGTATTTCACACTGATAGTGTGTACTATTTCTGTATATATACTGTATAATGTTTGTAACCCTCTGATCTAGCCAAAAAAAAAAACATTTAGTAATTTTGTACTTTTCTGTTTTGGGCTCGCTGGAGGTCCTAAGAGCTGTGTGGGGTCTGTACAGAGCCTAGTGTGTCTGGATCATAAAGACGGGGCCAGATCCGCCACTTACCTCGATCTGCCTCCTAAAACAATCCTACGGCGAAAGCTGGACAACAGCGGCTCTACGAACGGCTATCAGAGACCAGGATCAGTGTAAGTCAAACTCTTTACCAGTATCTAACCCACTGATGCTAAACCTCACCCTGTGAGCGAATCAAACGATGATGGATCCGCAATAGATCTCAGGCAACATTTGAGGATAAAGATGCTGAAAAAAAAAACCTTTGAAAATTAATTTGAAAAAAAAAGCCATGCCTTATTTGAAAAATATGGATGAGGATGATGACAATCACTCACTCACTCAAAATGACATGCCTTTTTTTTTCAACTGAATTTTCAAAGATGTTTTTTCATCATCTTTATCCGTATATATATATATATATATATATATATATATATATATATATATATATATATATATATATATATATATATATATATTTATTTATTTATTTATTTTTTTATTTTTTTTTTTTTTTTTTTTATTCGGAAGCCTGGAACCGCAACCTGAAAAAAATAAATCTGAAAAAAATAAAAAAATCGAAAAACAGAAAAATAAATTCGAAACAGAATCATGCACTTAAAATGTATCCAGAGCATATTTACGGTGAAGAGGGAGAATCGAACAGTTACTGTTGTGTTCTCAACCCAAATAGTGTTGTCTAGACGAGAATCGAAAACACCTCAGAAACACTGCCACTAGTACGTGTGTGACGTGTGTAGAATTTTGTTGAAAGCCCAGATAAAAGTATAAAGCTACTATTTAGTGTTTATCCATGGCAGTTCGCTCTTCACACGCACGCGCGCTCTGAGCCAGTGGACACGCACTGTTATGAATGCACAATGTTTCGACTTTATTCTCAAAATGTTTTGACTTGAATCTCTGAAACATTTCGACTTTAATCTCGAAACATTTTGACTTTAATTCTCGAAATGCTAGATTTTTTTTTTACAGATTTTTTTTTTTTACTGACTTTTAATTTTTTTAGGTTGCGGTTCAGGGCTTCGGAATATATATGTTTTTTTTTTTTTTTTTTTTTTAAATATATGTTTTTTTAGGTAACCCAAAATAATGTCCCATTAGTTGCATGCATTAACTAACATTATCAATGATCAATATTTTTTACATTATTTATTCATCTTTATGTACATTTGCAAATATACAACTGTTCATTGTTAGCTCGGGTCTATTATAATATTAACAGATAAAAATGTTTCATTGTTAGTTTATGTTAACTAATGGTAACAAATTTAACCTTGTTGTAAAGTGTGACCCAAAATGCCTTTCTGGATGTTGATTACACCATACAGAAGTTATATATAAATATTAAGTAACAATTTAAACCAAAATAACATTTCTGTTAATCTCTATTTTATTTTTTAGCACAGGCTAAAAAGATAGCACAGACTATTTTTCAAGAATTCTATTTTTTTTTTTTTTTCATTACGATCTCAGTGCAGTTGATGTATTGATTGGAAACAGTAGAATAGATCATGCAAGCTGTATTTTGAACTTATTGTTGTATGTGAATTACATTTTAATGTGTTTAAAATTACATTTAAAAAATATATATGGATCACATTAAAGGGAAGATTCACCTGAAAAAAAATGATATAATTTACTCACCCTCATGTTGTGTGAAATCTGTGATCTTTCTGTGAACACAGCAGAAGTAGATATTTGAGAAATGTTGGTGACCAAGACATGGAGAAAAAAATATTTCATGTTTCACAGATGAAAGAAAGACATGCATGTTAAGAACTACATGACGATGAGTAAATAATGACAGAATTTTCATTTTAGTGAGAAAATCTCTTCCATTACTTCATTGACAACTTTTATATGCTTCTGTCAGGTTTTAGAAAAACACTACGTTATGATACGTCAATTCGTGAGGAAAGTTTGTGCAGTATTATATAGTGTAGTTGCTGGCAGCAATGGAAGCAGCTGAATAGAGATTGATTGCAGTAGTTTTCTGTTGGCACCAGTTTAAATTACACTGCTGAAAGGGTTGATGTGACCCAGCACTGGTGTTTAAATCTTCTCTGAGGGAAGGATGTATAATTTTGTTTGAGTTATTCACAGGAAGAACAGAAACATCACGTGGACTGAATTTGTTCAACTTTAAGTGTTAGCATAGCAACATGTTGATTTGAAAAATGTTTGCCCTGAGAGTGTGTAAGTTACTTTAACAATTATATAAATTGTACATGAATCACTGCTATAGAGGTGATTCTCACATCTGCATACAATGCATTATGTGCATATATAAATATTCCCGAATGAAATAAAGTCAAGAATCAGTGACGCTATCTTACGACTGCAATTCGTACGAATTGGTATGAGTGATTAAAAGGTGGCTTATTCGTGCCGACCTCATTCCGTACAAATTCGTATCGACCTCATTCGTACGAATTTGTATCGATTTGTCTAAATCCCACGTGATGGGTAGGTTTAGGGGCGCGGTCAGGGGTATGTCATTCGTACGAATTCATACGAATTTGGCAACTTCGTAAAATATTTACGATTTAGCAAAATTGTACATCATTCACTGCTATAGAGGTGATTCTCACATCTGCATACAATGCATTATGTGCATATATGAATATTCCTGAATGAAATAAAGTCAAGTATCTGTGATTTCAACGTTATCTCACGACAAATTCATACGAATTTGTACAAGTGATTAGAAGGTGGCTAATTCAAACGACCTCATTCGTAGGACCTCATTCGTACGAATTTGTACGATTTGTCTAAACCCACGTGATGGGTAGGTTTAGGGGAGCGGTCAGGGGTATGTAATTCGTACGAATTCATATGAATTTGGCAACTCGCAAAATATGTGCGATTTAGCAAAATTGTACATGAATCACTGCTATATAGGTGATTCTCACATCTGCATATGATGCATTATGTGCATATATAAATATTCCTGAATGAAATAAAGTCAAGAATCTGTGATTTCAATGCTATCTCACGACAAATTTCATACGAATTTGTACAAGTGATTAGAAGTTGGCTAATTTCGAATCGACCTCGATTTCGTACGAATTTGTACGATGTGTCTAAACCCACGTGATGAGTAGGTTTAGGGGCGCGGTCAAGGGGTATGTCATTCGTACAAATTCATACGAATTTGGCAACTCATAAAATATGTATGATTTAGCAAAATTGTACATGAATCACTGCTATAGTGGTGATTCTCACATGTGCATAGAATGCTTTATGTGCATATATAAATATTCCTGAATGAAATAAAGTCAAGAATCTGTGATTTCAATGCTATCTCTCGACCAATTCATCTGAATTTGTACAAGTGAATAGAAGGTGGCTATTTGAATGACCTCATTCGTATGACCTCATTTGTACGAATTGTACGATTTTGTCTAAACCCACGTGATGGGTAGGTTTAGGGGAGCGGTCAGGGGTATGTCATTCGTACGAATTCATACGAATTTGGCAACTCGTGAAAATATGTATGATTTAGCAAAATCGTACTAATTTGTACGAGTGAGGTCATGCGAATTGTTACGAATTAGCCTCCTTGGAAAATTCGTACGAAGTGCCATGAGATCAGGTTGGTGATTTTGTTAATTCTCTTTAACCTTTATTTAACAGACAAAGTACAACGAAGATATTTTGCAAAGTTTTCACTGACAAAGTTAATTGTATTTTGTGAATATAACCGTTTTTTTTTTTTGTTTGTTTTTTTTTTTTTTGACGGTCGCAACACACTCCAAAAAAGTTCGGGTCGGAGGCATGTTCACCACTTCATCACATCACCTTATCTTTTAATTACAGTTAATTTGGGAATTTGCGGACACTATTAGATGCAGCTTTGCAAATGGAATTTGCAAATGGAATCTCGCTTGATTAAAGACAGCTGCTCAACCGTCTGAGGACGTTGTTGTCTGATTCTCCTTTTCGTGATGGGTCATACATTTCAACTAGAGAGATCTGGACTCCAGACAGGCACATCCACTGTATGGTGGAGAGTGTCTGGAAACCACTCAGTTCTAGCATGTGCAGAATGAGGCCTGGCAATCCAAACATAAGCCTTTGGTGGATGCTCCTTAAATACTCTCATAAAATACTCTCTGATAAAAATAAATCTTTATAAGAGAACGATTGTTGACCATATGTGGTTCTCCTCTGACTGTCGACTGTGTGGCTTAGAAATTTTAGAAGACACATTTTCTTAAAGGGGAGCAGCGATGTTATGGATAATTTTTAAAAAAGCAGAAATTTAATTATATTTAGTTTTGAGGTTTTCAAAACTCAAAATGTTATATTTACATTGTACTTTACAATGATGGAACTGGTGAGGATTTTTATCATGAATTTACATGGCCCTATAATGATTTCAAGTCATTTTAACAATGTTTTACACCCCTGAGACCAACTAGACATACAACACAGTAGATGTGGAACAATTTGAGGCTTCCGTAGTTAATGAATTTCTAATATGTTTATAGTTCATCAAATTTAATTTCAATTTATTAGCATTTTTTGTGACTTTTAAATCCAAGGTTTGAATCAAGTACTAGACCTAAATATTTAGATTTATTTGCATTTTTAATGTTTTGAACATTTACTTGAATTTCTTGAGTTAGTTGTAATTTACAAAAAACAAACAAACAAAAAAAAACATTGAGACCGTTTTATCAATGTTTAAGGTCAAACATTCTGCAACTTTTTGATAATTTGTCAGTAACCTCCAGCTCGCTTTCCCCAAAAGTGAGCATCACTGTATCATCAGCGTACATAATTACATTAACGTCTGAACACACTCTAGGGAGGTTATTTATGTAGATACTTGATTTTATTGTGTTTTACAAAATGTCCCAACTTTTCTGGAATTGGGAAATCCATTTGTGTTGGATAACATGAATGATTTGTGTTGCATTAACTGAAACTGGGCGGTGCATGTTAATTCCCAGCAAGCTTTGTCTGAATAAGAGAGAATAAATGTTGAAATGAAGTGTTATTTTATATGTTTTTGAGAAATAAGAAAAAGTTAGTGTGTAATTGTGTTTAATGTTCAATTACATTGGAATTATTAGAACCATTTAAATTACAGTTGGTTACCATTGTGGAGAAGAGTGGATGATATGGTTAGGCTGTGGAGCGATTCAACTATGCTTATAGCAACTGCTTTTTGCTGATGGTGTATGTACCTTAGCATTCAGTATGCTAACAAATGCTATTGGTAGCTAACTGCAGGCTATATACTAGAAATTGAGGTGTGTGACACTAAAATACATTAAATCTTAATTGGATAAATGAATATATGAATTTGCATACCTGAAACAGCCAATCAGGGAGCCTTTTAAAATCACTTAGAGACTACTTAATAGGATAACTTAAAATGACTTAATTCCATGTTGTTGAAGATACATGAATAAATTATGTTTTTGTAACTTAATTGGTTCATGTGGGACCGATGTACACTATCAAATCATGTAAATCCAACACACTTTTTTTTCAGTGTGGCAAGAGGCTTTTGCATCTGAACTTTTCATATATGTATATATTTATTCTTCTTTTGAGTTGAACTCCAAATCTATCAGTACTGAATGTAGAGTGTTGGCTCTCACCAACATTTTTTATGTAATTCAAACTGTTGCCAACCGCTTAGTTAAAATGGTTTGTTCATCCAGCCTAATTCTTGTGCGGTGAAATAATGACGTCAATTATCATCCTAACGTCTTTGTATGGTTGTATGTTTCAGGGTGGCTGCCAGAGCACTGCTTTTTGAGAACCCATCAGCCGGAAAACCTCCTCCCCTGGGAAGGTAAAAATTGGCACACTACATAAAAACAACTGTTTAATGTATATTTCATGGCAAACGGTCTTTTAAAACGGTCTTTTAAAACATCCTTAAATTGTATCATTTCATGATCTGAATCCATAGAGATGCCAAAGCCATATATTCCTGTAAAGCCGAACACAGCAATGAGCTGAGTTTCCCACAAGGGGCTCACTTCTCCAACGGTGAGTCTATTTATTTATCTATCTATTAGTCTGTTTATCTATCGATTGTTCTGTTGTTCATCTATCGACCGTTCTATCATTCATTCGTTCTATCTATAGATTGTTTTAGAGTTGTCAAAAAGTACCGTCTTTGGTACCAAGTCAGTACTGAAATTGAAAAAATTGTGATGTTCTCTCAATCCATCATCCTTTTTGTTCCACCATTCTATTGTTCTCATTCCATTCTTCTATTGTTCTCTCATTCCATTGTTTTATCTGTTGATTTCATCCAGCGCTTGTCATTTCTATGTGTAATAAATGGTTCGTAATGGGTGATCAGTGGTCAGGCTATCTCAGGCTCACATAATTCATCAAGTGATCAGTTCAACTTCAACATCAACTTCAGTTCTTAAGTGACTTTTTATGAACTGTGACTGCAATACACACCAAGAAACATGCAGCAATGCTGGCCATGAATCATATTAACTCTGGGAGGTGTATTGGCAATGTGGTTTGGTGGATGTTAAAAATGAACTACAACTGAACTGATGCACTTTTGCTGCATACCAGGGCATTAATATTGATATAAAATAATGTGCTCCTGCGTCTGTTCTGTGGAACAACCATCAGTTGTTGTTCCTCGTACATGTCAGGAATAGAATTTTATTGCTGGATGTATTTTCCGCAAGGAACAAACTTGGCTGAGCACCAGGGCTTTGAAACCGGTCACGGTAACCTGGTGAGGGCAGGTCTTCCTTTCTCTAAAGCTCAGCAAACACTTAGCACAACATAAACCTCCTCTTACCCATCTACCCGAGTTCTAACTGTTGACATTTGAGAGTTCTGCTTATACTGTATAATTCACTCTTTATTTTGCAATCCCATCTGCCTTGTGCTTTAGTGTAAACAGCTGCTTTGATAGTTCAGAGAATGTTGATATGAGTCATTACTTGGCAAGTCATTTGTGAGGTCCTTTTGAAAGCTTTATGAGGATAATTTCATGACGCAAAGTGACCCAACTTTGTGATTAACTACCTGCAGATTTGAGTTCACATGTGCCTCTCTTTTCTGAGGATACTATTGCTTTGTGAATATAATGGTCAATCAATTCACTTTATGAACGGTCAACTTAACTTAAGGCTGAAGAAACGAATCTAGATAAAAGTGAGACTTTAGAAGTGTTTGCTTATTTTGGTCTTTAGTCATTTTACCCACCAAGTAAACAATTTTACATCTGATAACTTAAAAATCTTAAAATAATAGCACACCTCAGTAAATCACATGATTTGAGGTAACATTCAAGTCTGGTTCAAAAATGCAGGATGGCTTTCATGCCAAATTTGATGTTTTGGGTTTGAGGGTTTGCTGGGCTCAACAATAAGCATAGTTCAAGATATTGACTTGCGTTGGCAACAATTTCACTGACCCCACCACAAAAGATGCCAAAAATCTGACTTTTAAATTGCATATAAGTTGTAGATTTTTTTAGGGCTGTATATATATATATATATATATATATATATATATATATATATATATATATATATATCACAAATTCACAAATTCACAGCCCTAATATATATATATATATATATATATATATATATATATATATATATATATATATATTAGGGCTGTGAATTTGTGATTAATAACATACAAAATAAAAGTTTGTGTTTACATAATATATGTGTTTGTGGTGTGTATAATTATTTTATATATATTTTTATATATATATATATATATATATATATATATATACACACACACACACACACACACACACACACACAGTAGTGGTCAAAACTGTTTTGTGGTCAAAAAGTGAAAAGTTGTTTTATTTGTGATAACAAATGAGCGGACATAAATTTTGGCCAGGCTGTCATACAAAGAAAACTTTTTAGTAATCGCTGTAAATTTTTTACATGTAAATTTATTTGCGAATATATATTACTGATTGATTTTATATTTTGTAACCCACATTATTTATACTCAATATGAATTAAACCGCGAATAAACATTATTTATCACTAGAAAAAAAAATTACCTCTTAAGCATGAAAGTATTATGCAATCATTTAAGACATTTCTCTTTATATAGAGCTTTTTGGTTAAAAAGCTTTTTGGTTTTTAGTCAAAAACCCAATTGAACCTTTTTTTCTAAAAATGGTCTTATTGACTTATTGAAGTCATTATTTTGTGATGTTATATTGGTAACATAAAACAAATCAGCAAAGAACATAAAATGTAATATTGAATAATTAATTTAAATTTGCAAAACATACAAGGCATAATACAAGATCAACAAACTGACCCAATGATCTCACTGGTTTCGGGTTGCTATCTGTTGTTGTGCACCAGTATGAGCAATAATACTATAGTCCTTTTTTCATATTATAGAAGACTTCTCCACAGCTTAAACCTTCTCCGTTTCATCTTTGCAGTGTATTCCTCAGTGGAACCAGGCTGGCTTCAGGCAACGTTTGAGGGCAAAACAGGACTCATTCCTGAAAACTATGTGGTGTTCCTCTGACAGCATCCAACCAGGAGAGGCCAAGCTTTTCATGGTATCCATGGTAACATGAATTTTAGACCAAGCGCTTAAAGTATATATCAAGCATTAAATGATTTGTAAGTGAACTGTATGGATATGACATTATATGACACTGTATAGTAAGCGATCATGTATGGTACACAAACCTCAATGATACAGCCCAAGGCCTGAATCGCAGCTGTAATTCTTGAATTCTGGAAGCCGGACTGAAATCATTGAGTGTAGATGCACAAATTTAGATACACTGAGGTCAGGAGGTGCAATGTACTGCACTAAATGATCATTTTAGGTCTACTGTGCGGTGGAATACTGCAATTCTGTCATGAAAGACCAGGTCTAAGGCTGCATTCACACTGCAGTGCAATGCTCAATTTTGCTGCAATGCTCAATTCAGATTTTTTGAAAAAAAAAAAATAATAATAATAATTTGCCAGGCCGTTTGTGTGAATGTGAACGTGAAATGACCCAGAAGTGACCTGCATGCGCAAAAGAGTACTCAACTTCTCATTCCCGCTTACTTATACGCAGAATTATGACGTTTTTATAACGTATATATAAATGACGTGCTGGTCGGCATACAGAACCTGGCTGTTCAGATCGAAGTCGCATTTCAAAAGATCGGATACATATCGGATTTGGACCACATACCCAAGTGGCCTGGGTCGCATTTGAAAAGATCGGATCTGTGACGTTCTGACTGTCTTGAAAAGATCAGATAAAGGTTGCATGGGCCAAAAAAAAAACGGTCGTTTCAGTCTGCAATGTGAACGTAGCCTAAGAGACAGGCTTTCTTTTATTTTAGCTCAATTCTAATTATTTTTAAATGAAGGGAAAGAAGGTTAAACGTGTATACGTGTGTGGTTTCTCATTATAAAATGACTTACTGTTACCGTCATAAAAGTTCAAAAGTCTGAGACCACACTTTTAGGATTTTGAACATTTTTAACAGAGAAACTAGAACAAAATGATCACATAATATCTCAGATTGTGTTTTATTTCTTGCTGACTAATCAATTAAGTAAATGTGATAAAATTTTCAGCTTACCAATTTTGAACATTTTCAAATCATGCCGGAGAATGTGATCAGGTTTTGTTTATGTAGCTTATTCATATTAATTTATCACATTATGCTGTTCATGGAAGAAGAAAAAAAGGTAAATATTTTTACTAGTGGTCTCAGACTTTTGGACCCCATTGTGTTATTGACTAATAGAATTCTACATGCAGTACTGAAATCAAATTATTTTATGTAAAATTTCAGAAAAGTAAAATGTTCCAATTCTGTGCTGAATTATCAGCATCCTTGGATCACTGCTTATTTTATTGCATTAGAGCAATGGAACTAAGTGTTCTAGTTATTTATAATTGAAATGTATCATATTTTCTAATACAAACAAAATGATTCCTATTCCTGAAATGTTTGGAAACCACTGGCTTGGGATAGCTGTGGATGATACATACAAATACCAATGAAACAAGTCCAACTGTAATAACTTCATTGTACCAGAAGTTTAAAATGACGCTCACTGTCAGTGTCAACAACACCAACATGATACATTCCAGACATTTTATTGAAAATTGTATTATGATGATTACTGATTGAAAAAAAAAACTAAATGATAGAAATGTATATATGGATGATTATTTTTCAAATTTATTTTGGTTTCGTCAATAAATTTGTTTACAAAATGAAACCCACTTCTTGTCTAAAGATTTTTAGCACAAGCTAAATCATCAGACGTAAATCCCAGACATCAATGACTTTCCTGAAGAGAAACGCGTCGGAAGTCTTTGGAAAGCGGACGATTGCCAAGATCCCAGTGTTCTTTCCCAATTAAATACATGAGAATGCTGTGGCCTTGACTGCTGATGCTGGACTGATACTCCCTTCAGATAGGCCATCAAGGTCAGAGGGAGGAAATTATTGGAGCACCAAGAAATGTTTTTCAAATTCATGCTCTTGCCTTCCGATAAACTCTACTGACGAGAACACGATGCAGCCGGATCATTTCCATAATGACAGATTAGCTTCTGGCTTTAAGACATGCTTTTTTTAGGGGTGGTAAATAATGGCACAAACACCAGCAAATTGACTAGTGCAAACCTTCGTAAGTCACGTTGTATGATTCATTTAAATACTCTCCTCCCTATAAATTTTCCTTCTGAAAGGGAAACTCCTACAAATGCATATGCAATAAGGTCAGCCGCAAAAATAACCGTGTCTATGTCACAGTCTTCGTCTGCACCATTCTGTCTTCGTCATCTTCACTACACTTCCCAGCATCCTCTTGTCTCCACTCCTGAACTCACTTCCTCAATCATCCACCTGTTTATCATCCTGATCATCTGTGCCACCTGCCATCACCTTGTTAGTGTTCATTTGTGTTTGTATTTAGGCCCCGTTTACACGATGGGAAAACGCAGATATTTCTCTGCGCTTTGCCCTCTCATTTACACGAAAATGCAGTTTTTATCACTGAAAACGATTATTTCTAAAACTCCGCGTTTCAAAAAATTTTTGAAAACGCCGTGTTTTGCATTGCCGTGTAAACTGGGAGAAACGGACTTTTAGGTTCTCTCTTGTCGATTCCAGGATTCTGATTGGCTTGCATGGCTTTATCCTTAACCCCTAGTCTGCCACCAGTCGGTTTGGCATAGTTATGATGGCGCTCGACGGCATATTTATGCGGGTGTGTAAACGAAGTTACTTTTGAAAACGGAGAAGGGGAAAATATTTGTTTTGCTAAATACCCGACTTTATGTAAACTTGGCCTTAGTTTGCTCAGTTCAGTCAGTCCTGGGTGCGTTTCCCGAAAGTATCGTTAGCCAACTTTGGTTGCAAGTTCCGTCGTTATCTGCATAGTTTAACGAGTCAGTGTTTCCCGAAACCATCGTTCCAACGAACATTCGCAAACAGCATCGCAAAGTTGTGTGGTTTGAACGACAGCTTTCGACCTGTGGTTAGAGGCATCGTTTCTATATTGCATGACATTTGGACGTAATAAATCCTTCACTTGAGCAAAATAAACAAGCTGACATTCAGTACAACCGGTGTCTTTTATTTAGAATACATACAAATGCAATTTACGTCTTTTAGTTTGTCAAAAGTTTTGAAGTACCGTGTTTGAAGAGTGCACATGTGCGAACGTGCTCTACTATGTAAGAACGAGCCAAATATTGAGTCTGGTAATAAAGCAAAATAACTGAGAAAAATTAGAAACAGTCCTCAGAAGACATGTCTGTTATTTATATAAAAAAAATCTAGCTTTAATTGGATCTCAAAAATAGGTTCATTAGATGTAGTTATTATTCCACCACTTGCGAAACCAACGTTGTTGAACGATACTTTGCGACAATGGGTTTTTGGGAAAAAGTCGTGACGAGCTAGTTGATTTCTCTAACGTATGCATCATACTATGATCGCTAAAGCAGCGAAATACGTCGTTTGTATGGGAAACGTACCCCAGGTCGGTTTTGCTAATGTTACCTTGTTTTGGTGTGTGTACCCGTCTGCCTGCCTGAACCTGTTTGTTTTATTTTTGAGTAAATCTTTGAAGTGGAGCCTTTTTGTATCAGTCTTTCTTTATCTACACCGCAACCGTGACAGTCTATGCCTTTTCAGCGCTTATTTTTCACTGCGTGTCTTTCAGTAAATTCCGACAGTAGTTTAACGCCAAAAGAGGGTTTGTGCTGGAGTAAGCTGTTTGTAAATCTGGCCCATAAAGGTGACATTGCGCAACATTTCATGTTAAAATTCTCATCCTTCAGCGTCATATAGGTGACGCTATATGACAAAACGGTGAAATACTACGCACATGGCACTCATTACTGTTCACCTATATGGACGCTAAAGGATGAGAACGGGCTGGCTTAAACACTTTCCTGATGGGCTGAATGAGCCCTTCTCTGAACACTGCTTTTGTCTCTATAATCCTGTACAGTAAAATAAATAAGAGGGATTCGGGACGGAGTACTGTGACAATTTAGCTCTTTGTCTTTCAAGCATTGTTATTATATGTGATCAATGTTTATTTATTTTTTATTATATACTTCATATGTACTTTTAATTTGACGTGAAGTGAGCGGTTACTGCGTAAATGCGAGTATAATCTATGGTGGCTGGCATTGGGAGTTCTGGAAGATCTGACCATGAAAAATGTCCTTTCGACACTTATCAGCTTATCAAGTGTTTCCTTTTCATCACGTTTAGGATTTAAAACTAAAATAAAACTGGGAGGGAAAGTATAATTTTACGGTAAATTACAATCTAATTGGTTTAAACAAATGTCTGGAAATTACAGTCAAGAAACAGTCAAGAATTACATTCACATAATATTTTTTGCACGGTTATGTGCTCAGACTTTACTTCACTTGGTTCTTTTGGTCCAGACCAAAAAAAGAAAATTATACATTAGGTCTTGTTTCACTTAGCATTCACACTGTAATTTTTAACACAGAACCTAAATATACAAAAAACACCGCTTTTATGACGTATATTTTGTGATGAAACTTTCTGAACAATGAAAACAAAGCTGAGTGCTGGGCTAAATGTGCTATATGATGGCACCAGCTGAAAACTCAGTTTATAAAATGTGTAAAGGAGTCAAACCAGCACAGGGAATTCCTCTGTTGCAGCAAACGAAGATCTGCTGCAAGAAGACTGGACTGTAATGGGCAACCTCTGAGCATTCTGTCCTTTTTAGGATCATTTCTTGTGACATCACAACCGTTTTTTGCTCCGTTTAGATGTCTTTGGTCCGTGGAGTTTGTTTGGAAGTGGCTCTGAAAAGACGGCCTGCTTGTTTGTTGCGCGCCAGGGTTCAGGATGGCAGCGTTCACACTTATTCAAATTAACTACTAACAGATCAATCGCACAGTTCATTTTCATCAAAAGTCTTAAGTTATCACAAAAATGCTCAAAGATGGTCATTTTTTGTAGAATTCAATAGCAGGGTTTAATGATATAGTAGATTATGTTCTCTCTTTATCATTGGACTGTGCATTATTATTATCTTACTCCTTTTGAAAAATTGTGTATTTTCAATTAACACATCAGGGTCAGAACTCTGTGACTATTAAAAGGGAGGAGTTGTGTATGAAAAGATGTGTGTCTACATTAACTAGATGTGGCGCACGTACACCAGAGACACGACTGAGTCCCAGACCGAAGCATACTGTCTGGATCACATGGGTTCATTTGTTGTGAAACAGGAGGGGTCTGACCATCCCCGCAAGCACTTTCGGCAGCTGTGACGCAATGACCTCTGACATCATCTCCGGAAACTCCACCTTCATGGCGTCCGCCTGAATGTATGTTGTCAGGCAGAAGAGATTGACCTTCTTTACAATCTACACAAAGATAAAATCAACGTCACTCTTCAAGCTCTCCTATCGTGTTTCGCACATTCTGATATATAACAAGTGATGGCGTGAATAATGCTGTTATGCAACCTATTTAATATCGTGTTTTACACATTTGTGAGATAAAATATATGATGTATTTTACACTGACTTCACACAGCCTGAAAAAAAACATGAAAACAAGATCGAAACTGCTCTGAAAAATCTGTTGTAAACAATCTATTACATTCCTTCTGTTGACTGATTGATAGTTTATCATTTTTTTGGCAAGGAAAATGCCTTTTAGTATAATTCTAAAAATGTCCCCTTCAGATCTTGGTACACCTTGCCTTTTTGCTGTGATTTTTAAAACGTAAACATGAGAAATTGCTCGTAATGTTGGTAAAATTTCATGATGAATACTTACTAGACTGAAGAAACTTGGTTTTACTTGATTATCCATGCATAATTTCTTAGAAAAATCATGTTAAAATGATTTTTTTTTTAAATCAGGCATCTCTCAATCATCATTGTATTATATGTTTTGATTTAAATATCAACTTACTATTATTATTACTGTCTACTATTGGAAGATAAGAGGGACAAATTGTATTTATTTGCAATTTACATCATTACAAGATTTCAGATCTTGCTGGCTATATACATTTCAGCAACTCCAGCAAATTGCATTTGGGCCTCTGAATAAAATTTCAAAAATGAGGATTTTTCCATGAGGATGAGTTTTATATTCTCCTCCTTATACTATGTGAGCCATACTGTAAAAGCCTGATGTAAAAAAAATATGTGCAACTATTTATTTATTTATTTATTTATTTATCTAAAGGTTCAATAAACGGTAGCATGGAAAAAAAAGATTTTTAGACTATTTTTTCATGTCAGGCTTTAAAGGGTTATGTTTCTGAGGATAGGAAAATATGATTTTGTGACACTGGCTCTAGCAGCTACCTATGGAAGCTTGTTCCCACCCCTGAATAAAAAAATATATAATTACCTTTAAGGTTATTAAAGATTTTTATCTTGCAATTTTAACTTTTTTCTCTCAGAATTGCGTGATAAAAATTCCAATTCCAATGTTATCTTACAACCAATTTGTACGATTTTGTCTAAAGCCGCAGTGATGGGTATGATTAGGGGCGGGGTCAGGGGGTAGGTCATCCACGAATTCATATGAATTGGGCAAGTCGTAAAATATGTACGATTTAGCAAAAATCACAAGTGAGGTCGTATGAATTCGTTACGAATTTAGCCGCTACCGTCAAATACGTACAAATTGCAGTGAGATCGGGATTGAAATTCTGACCTCGCAATTGCGAGTTTACATCTCGAATATACGAAATTGACCCTTCACAGAGAGCTTGATAGACAGGTGATCTGACCAATCATACTTCATCATCCGCCATTTTGTCCGACAAAGTAGTCAGGAGAGATAGTAGATTAACACGGGAGGATTTGAACTTCTAAAACTGAATATACTGACGGGTTTCCACGGTTAAAGCAACATTCCTTGTTATGTTCATTCTTGTTAATTTGATGCTATTAATGAACAAGAAGGAAAAGATGATCGGATCACAAACAGCTTTAACTGATGCTCTACAGCGATCAGTCACAACACATTAAAGAGCCACAAAACGATATTTTTTGTTTAAAAATGACCAAATTTGAAAAGTGAGACTTTGTTTAATATGTTATATATCAAAAGTAACCGAAAAGTAACCTGGTCTGTCCTGTTTGTCAGTGTGTTGTTAGTCTCCTCTCTACTCCGCCTCCGCCATGTGTTTTTCACTGCGTAGCGGCAAAGCTTGTCGGACATAGAGACAGTAACTAAGGGGGGGCAGGTCTTTGCGAACGGTCAATTGTGTTATATAAATTGCGAAGTTATAAAGTCAGTGGCAGGAACAAGCTTCCATGTCTACTTTTTCAAATGATAATTTATGTATTTATATATTTTTAAAGGCACACTGCGGAACTTTCTTGGCCACTAGATGGTGCTCGACCTGTAACTTTCACGTCTAGCGTCCCTAGAGGCCACAAGCGCCGCAACACTGTCGCAAATGAAAGTCAACAAACAGTTAACCGGCTGCGGCCGGAATACCATAAAATACTACACAGCTTATATGAATTTATCTGGGTTACCTTGGAAACAGCATTTGTGTTCAGGCAAGCGTCCGTATCGGTCGAGCACCCTTCCTCTTTTAGCTCACACCAGCGAGCGAAGCGAAAGCTAGACCAATGTGTTAATCCTCGTCCTGGCTTTTAATTTGTCACTCTCCCCTTTTCTTTTTTTAGTTTCCTCTGATTAAACCGTTGCCTTCTTGCTTGTAGCTGTTGGTTCAAGCCATGACGAAAACATACAGATGGCAATCAAACGTGAGTTA
This sequence comes from Hybognathus amarus, assembly GCA_030378365.1. Classification (NCBI taxonomy): domain Eukaryota; kingdom Metazoa; phylum Chordata; class Actinopteri; order Cypriniformes; family Leuciscidae; genus Hybognathus; species Hybognathus amarus. Next base: position 69,930 of record JAQIUQ010007766.1, read on the forward strand.
AGCACTGACGTCAGAATCTGAGGAAGTTTGGTGTGGTGGGGAAGTGACGTATGCCAGAAAGCGGTCAGAATTTTGTAGTTCTTTTTGTGCTCGGGTTCCTACCCGAAACCCGAAGTTACAAATTGCTAGTAAAAGCGATACAGACACCTTCAGGCTACGGCAGACATGTCATTGAACCTATTGTAAGTCGAATGTACCTTCTTAATCGGTTTTGGTAATATATTATAAAGGTTGAAGAGTTCCACGGTGTGCCTTTAAGTCCTGAAACTCAAGCATTTCCTGAGAATGAGCCATGTATTTAGCCTATAGCTCCTGATGTACCTCGTGCATGCCGTCCATGAGTTTGGTCAGGTGGTAGAACCTCTGTGAGCTGGCCACCACTCCTTTCTCCTTCAGCTGGATGGCTTTCGTCAACTCACAGATGTAGTTCTGTCTCATTTCATCAAACTGCGTCTGACTCTTCAGGCCCTCCAGAGGAACTGCCACAAACACATCAATGCTGAAACATTACCAGTAGCATATACACTATCAGCCAAGGGTCGTATTAGAATTGACTAGTTTCACAGTGTTCTATCAATATAGAAATGTTGTAGTCAGCACAATTGTAAGGCTTCTTTGGCATTAATGTTGATCTATTTTGAAAAATGTTAGCTTGGAATTGAAACTTAGTTTGGATTTTCAAGGTCTCGCAGTCTGCCAAACATCGTCTCTCTAGTCTATCCATGCGTACTGGCATGAATTCATTGGTTTAAAAAAGCTTAGATTGTTAATATTCCATTCTGGAACACCGACCTGACCTGTACAGGGTCAGACAGTAAGAGTTTTATGTGTCAGAGAGAAAACACAGAGGAGTTATTACCAGTGTTGAGGAGCATCAAAGCCTTCATGCACAGAAACTCTTCCCTGGACACTTGCAAGTTGGCGAATTCCTGTGGAACAAACTGCATCCCCAAGCACAATTGGTAGATGGGAGACCTCCTCAGTTGATCACTAAAATATAAAGCACCAATATATAAAGCATATAATGGAGGTATACGGGGTCCACCTCAAAGAGCATGCACAGAGAAGTTTAACTCGTAAATGTAAGTACACATTGATGGCCTAAGACACGAAACGAGTGGATTGTGTGAGAAAACGAACAGTATTTATATTGTTTTTACCTCGTAATCACAGTCACATCCAAGTGATCTGAGGGTAAAGGGCGCTTCTATCTGCGCAAGCGCCGGAAAGCCACGGAAGTGATCACTTGGATGTGGCTGTAGTTACAAGAGGTAAAAACGTTATAAATACTGTTCGATTTTATCACACAAAACCGTTTGTTTCGTGTCTTAGGCCATCAATGTGTACTTACATTTACGAGTCATTTAATTACAACGGTTTGACCTAAAACTATCAAAATTGAAAAACTTGATGGACTAGAACAGAAGAAATTAACCTGAATCTAAATGAATCTTAGAAGGCGGAGCCTTAGAGCCACAACTACCTATTACATAAACACTTGTGCCAATGGTCAACCTGTTTTGAACTCTTGAATGAACATTGTTTTTGCCTGATTTTGTTCGGAATGATGTCACTCCAGTTCATTCTTCAATTTAGATTAAAGTGTATCAGGGCCTTAGCATTTGAACAGATTTTGAATTCATTGATTTTACTGTTACTTACTGGCTCAAGACCAGATCGGGTGCAAAGTACAGATAATCATTTGTGACATTCTGGAAACTTCTCCAACCCAAGGAGAACAACATTAAACCCATCCAGGAATACTGGATTAGCGTCATATGGTCGTTGATGTGCAAATTGCGAAAACCTGTTAAACACAGATGACCAAGAAAAATCTTTAGTAAAGCTTTAGAACTCACAGCATTACAGTCACAGCTCCAATGTCTGTGCTTTGGTTTGATCTCACAGTCATTCAGAAGTTGATGAGCCATGAATGCTAGTCTCTAAAATGCTTGTTAGGCTGATTGTAAAGGTGTTACCTGGAAGAGACTTGACCATCTGACGATCCAGAGCAGCTGTCTCTCGCAGAGCCTGTTGAGACTGTTGAGGAGAAGGTGGGGAAGCTCTGGTTGCGAGCTGTCGTAGCCAGAGTAGACCACCTGTGGCTCAATGCTCTCCAGATGTTGATCATCTGCGGGGTCACCTGCAGCTCACGGATGGCTGGCATACAGGGCAGGGAGGACACCGTTTGACCATCAGCCATCAGGGGAAAGGACCCTGGAACCTCAGCAATGGACTCATCCCCATTAGCTTCAGATTCGCAAACCGCTTCATCTTACGGCCTGAAACATGCAAATGCACTTTAATGAGGGCTTATCTTGATCATCTCCTCACTCTTATTGAACTTCCATATGCTACTGAATATTAGAATATTAAAGAAGTAGTTCACTTTTTTTTTTAAAATCGCTCATTTACCAAAAAAAGTTTTAACCTAAAGACATGAAAAAAGATTTGTTCATTTTGATAAACGAGTTCGAACAGGGGAGTCACGAACGCGCATCGGGCATCACAGAACAGAGCAAGGCGACTATTTGAGCTTATAAAACTTAAACTTTATTTTATTTTTAAATGAGCGATTGTTTCGCTTGATGAGACCCTTATTCATCATCTGAAATCGTTTAAAGCCCTTTGAACAGTTTGCACTTTTTTTTACCTTGAACCAATTGGTTCCCATTAAAGTCTATTATTTGGAGAAAAATCCTGGAATGTTTTCATTAAAAAAAAACCTTAATTTATTTTCGACTGAAGAAAGAATGACATGGATATATTGGATGACATGGGGTGAGTAAATTAGCAGCAAAAGCTTTTTTTTAAAGTGAACTACTCCTTTAATTACTTTGTGATTATTTAGGGTGGAAGCTTTGGGATCTTTAAAATGCTCATAATTTCAATTTAGTTATTGTCAAATTAAAGGAACACTCCACCCAAAAATGGAAATGTATCATTTACTCACCCTAAAGTTGTTGCAAATCTGTATGAGTTTCTTTCTTCTGCTGAACACAAAGGAAGATATTTTGAAGAACAATTGGAACTTTGGCATGATTTACTTCCATAGAATTTTTTTTTTCTATGGATGTCAATGGTGCCAAACAACTGCTTGGTTCCAATCGTTCTTCAGAATATCTTCCATTGTGTGAAACGTGAAGGTTTCCGAGCGAACACAAAGTTTCCCAAAGTTTCTCAAAGTTTTTTACAAGCAAACGCAGTTTCTCTGGGATCATGAAGATTTTTGCGAGCCTTTTATTCTTCCCATCACATTTTTTCAACGCCGTGTCCCTTCAGGGCTCCATACTTTAAAATGCACATGAGCATATACAGTACAAACAACTTTTATAAACAGGTATTATGACACGTTTTGATTTTGAAAGCCCAAGAGTTAGCCCAGTTATTGACTTTAACTGTACATAAATGAGCAGCTCGGACATTGTGCTAAACATCTCTGTTTGTGTTTCACTGAAGAAAAAAAATAATAAGGGTTTAGAACAAGATGAGGGTTAATATATGAACATCTATAGTACTTAAGATTGGACTTTGGAAAATATTCAACATTTCAACATATAACATTTTAACTGCCCATTAATGTCTATTAAGTCCAAGCTTGACAAATGTATATAGTTACTGTATAAATACAAAGCATAATATTAAGAAACTGATACCTCCAAGCATCATCCCAGCCTGATAGCACTTTCTAAGACGACATGCGGAACAATTCTTTCTCCTGATTTTATCAACAATGCAGTCATTTCGTCCCGCACACAGGTAGTTATGGTGACCTAGACAAGAGAGGAAAAAAATAAACTTATGAATGACTGTTTTTTTTTTTTTTAAAGGAAGGCGATGTGGAGAGTACAGCGGAAAAGGCACAGAGCGAATTGGTTTGAAGCAAGGCTGACAGGGCATAGTGACATGGCCATGGTCAGACATAGTGGCTCTTACATATCTGTCCTCAGTGATAAGAATAAAAAGAAAGAACACTGTGAACATTGGTTCAAATGATAATTAACATCTTCTGGGACACTGCCATGGCTGACACTCTTTGAAACAGGAAATAAAAACTCACAAATCTCAGAAAATATTAAACTCCCCGTGTTTACCGTTTATGCCAAGTTCAGGCTTACAGCCAGGGTTAGGTGCTTTTACATCATAGTTTCCATAAAATTTTAGGGATAAGTTATGGGTAGGGTCAGGGATTTGCAGACAGGAATGTTGCTCCGGGATCAACAAAATGTGTTTTACTTGGCAACGGTGACTGTGCCCTAAAGTTGCCAAAATTGGCATTTAGAACACGTGCACATGTAAAATGTTCAGTCTTGCAATTCAAGACTGCGATTGTCCTCGTCCTGATACGCAATTGGAAAGTAGCATGGCTGTGACATAACTAAAGCCTATTGGCTGGTCTTTAGAGACTGTTTGTCCAGCCCAAACTTCCTGTTTCAGGAAGTTTCCTGTTCACGGAATACATCACCACAGAGAGAAACTGCAGTTTGCAGACTTCATAGGGTCTTCACTATACTCTAAGATAGATATTACTATTTTGACAAAATGATTACAATGTTGCTCACCCTCAACAGCTCTCTTGAAAAACACCTTGCAGCTTCCACAGGTAAGAACCCCATAGTGACAACCCGAAGCCTCGTCTCCACATATAACACACACTCTTTGAGATGGAATCCTGAATAGAAGCAAGTCACAGTGTTATCTTGATTATATAACCCAACAAGAAATAGTATAAAATAATAACCACATTTCCACAAGTGTCCACAAGACCAAGTACAGTATGTTCTAACCTTTGACCGTCTGATTAATGATAATGATTCGCTCCTTCAGTGTGAAACTAGATGTGCTCAGTATTGCTTCTGACAACAATTTGGTTGGGGCTCACACACCAAGTGGATTCCAAAACCTTAGTGTGCTGGTTCTGATGTGATGTAAAATGTGCAAGAAGAATGTAGTTTTTAGGAGCAGAATTAAGCTCCCTTGGTTTAGATGACTGATTGGGGGATAACTAAAATATGATTCCATATGTTTTAGCCTAGGCTCATTAGAAAAACGTACCTGTCGCAACACTTTAGCGAAACGCAAAATGCGTTGCTTCCTGCACGTTTAGCGACAGTTTTGAATTTCAAATTGAAATATCCAGAGCGCCGCACTTTAAAAATAACGTACACACACTAAACCATAAACTTCCCAGAAAGTGTTAACAAAAGCAAATATGACATAAAACACAATCGTAACAATGACATTATAGTTTGTTTTTGAACTCTAGACTTTGAGATATTATATGTGACTCGTCTTTCACGGGGTTCGTACCCGAGCTCACCGAATCACAACTAGGCCTATCTACAATTCTGTACCAGCTGAACTACCGAGCAAGCTTGCTGTGTCAATAAACCAAGCATATGGAGCTAATTATGCAAACTCCAAAATATACTTTTCAAATCATGCACTATAAAAATTGTTTCAAGGTGATAACATTTTGCGCAAGGGTGCCGCAAGTTATTAATCCATAAACTGCCCCTGTATTCATAATTGTGTGTGAAAACGATTAAGGTTTGTTTTACTGACTCTATAGTGTTAATTTCTGTTGGAAAACGGCAGATAGCCTATATTCATATATTGATAGGCCTACATATGCGTTTTGCAAATATTTTGGCACAGGTAGCCTAGCTACGTTTTTCCAAAGAGCCTGTGTCCATACTTTTAGTGATCCCCTTCAATTCATAACCATTTTTGTTATTATCATTATTATTTTTACAAAAACAGGTGACTTCATAAATCTTCTAAGTCTCCATCTTGTGAACCATCTTCATGTTTGACTCCATTTTAAAGACTTTGGGGTAAAATAGAGCACTCTGTGACATGTTCCATCATGTGCCTTGTAATTAATAAAGTACATTTATTAAATATAATGAAATATAAATAAATGCAAATTTCTACAGGTGGCATTGCCAAAAATGCTGGGTTGTTTTAACCAAATTTTGGGTAAAATATGGACAAACCTAGCCAGTGTGTTTTAAATTTAATTTAAAAATGTAACCCAATGGCTGGGTTTGTCCATATTTTACCCAAATTGAGTTAAAACAACCCCGTATTTTTAGACTGTACACTCTAAAAATTGCTGGGTTGTTTTAACCCAAATTTGGGTCAAATATGGAAAAACTCAGCCATTGGGTTACATTTTTAAATTACATGTTTAACCCAACGTTTAGGTTTGTCCGTATTTGACCCAAAGTTGGGTTAGCATTTTTAGAGTGCATTATTATTTTCATTACCCTATTTTTTGTGTATTTTTTTGTTATCACATATTGTTGTTTTTTTTAATTATAGGCTACACTTAAAACTACACGCACCATTTCAATTCTGCTTCTTTTAATTCATGCAATTATGCGTCATGTTGCTTAAACTCAATTCAGAAAAGCGCACAGCACGCATGGCGTCGTTCTTACCCTGGGAAAGTAGAGTAGACTGTACGTGAGCGCGGATGAAGGATGAATCTGGTGAAGAATATCCAGCGTGCTCTTCATTCACACTAGTGGACTGATACCAGAACGGAGAGTCCGCGGCGGCCACCCATTTAGAAATGTCCGTTTTGGACATCATGGGAGCTGCGCTCATTGCATCGAAATTCAACACACCCCTGCCCAAAGAAGGTGATTCTTTCTCTGCAATGGCAAAACCAATGTAGGTTGATTCATGCTCAACTGAAAGTTAGAGGAACTCTCCACAACTTCCAGTTGGTCATCTTGAGATGAGAGGCTCAAAGCTGAAGACTCTTCAATAAACCCACACTCCTGTTTCCTTAGGGTAGAGTCGAAGCAGCTTTCCAATGCGCTGATGTTTAAGCCGACGTCGAAATCAGTGTTGGGTGGCTCCATAATGAGAGACAGTTCTTTCTCATCTTTGATAAACGCACTACCCAGAACATCTGTCTCCTTGGGCAGAAGCGCTTTTGCGCTCCACTGTCCGGTTTCAACTTTCAGAAATTCATCCATATGATCGGTGTACGTTTTTGTACCGAGAGGCAAGTCAGAGCAGAGAGAGTTGATCCAGAGTTTCGCTGCTTGATCCAGCCGCGCTGCTGCGTAAAGAACCCGCGTGTCCAAAATTACGCACGGAGACCCTGCCCTGCCCAAAACTTCCGTCCGTATATTTCTCTATTAAATTACTAACTTCAGTCATCATATCTGTAGAATCAACGTGAGAAGTATTCTCGGTGTCCATTCTACTGTTATTTTTGTTTTCCATAATCACAAATCTGGCCGGCGAGATGCGTCCTCTCTGTTAGGTTGGAAGTTGTGATTTGTGGCGTATAACCGTCTCTATGTTTTCCTCCTTGTGGTGAGAGGCTGTACAAAAGTGTTCCAGCGACTTATTCCTAAACATAAAAACAACACTCAGTCTGAAATAAATGCATTATTAAGTAATAAAGGTACATTTTATAATACCTATAATATTAAATAAATGCTTTTCTTGATTTAGAAAACATACTATATTTAATTAAACTATTATCCCTAGGTGCCCTTGAACTGTGCTGCCTTTTATTTATGAATCAGTTTTGAGTAAAGACAGTCAAATCTTAAGTTGATTACTTACCTTACAAGTCAATAAAATAAAATTGAATAGTCTCAGGTGAAGGTTTGATGGGCGAAGACACCAAAATACCATGGTAGGGACCTGGAAGTCATGGATGAGGTAATGAAACAAAGTGCTGAAATATTATCTAACATGCTCCAGATATATCCTCCAGAGAATGTGTTCAGCGCGAATGGGAAGAAAGAAGATGTCCTTCTAATTTATCATAGCAGATGTTACACATTGTTGACAAGCAATTTGTATCCAGACTGAATCTTAAAATGTGCACTAAAGTATCTCTCTGCTTCATAATTCAACCTAAACTGTCCGTGATGTCTGAACTTCAGAAGCAAAAAAAAAAAAAAAAACTGACTAAGAAAATAGACTGGTTTTATATTGTAAATCATCTTTGAAAATGTGATTTTGTGATACCATAATTAGAATAGTTAGAGTTTAATAATGTATAACATGCATCTCTGGAATACTTCATTCTAATTTGTGAAGTGATTGGCTTATATCTTTGAATAAGGAATGTCAAATAGTTGCTATTGATATGCTAATTGTGTTGTTTTTCTTACAATATAATATTAATTCAAAATCAGAGTTTTTGTTTTTCTGGTCATTACACAAAAAATATTTTACTGCTAAATGTTGTGATTGAAAGTGATTTTTATCCAGCTGATGTGGGCGTTTTCATGGCTTTCTTTAAAATTTGTGTTTGAATAGCGTGCACTCTCATTGGGCATGGTCACATTAACACGTCATAAGCAATAATTTGTTGAAAGGAAAAAAAATGACATCTCTCTCTTTTCATACAGATTACATAAACTGAGAATAGTTGTTTAGTTTTTAAAAAAAAACTTCATTTAAAAGAAAGAATTTCAGCTTCATAAAGAGAAATCTCTAATATCTCAGTGACAACGTGCATAATGTTTATTTTTCTTAATTTGACAAAAAGCAGAACACTGTTTTATTTTGAGTATACACAAAAGAAATAGACACTTAACAGGATCGAATGATGCATAACACTTATATGTAAGATCAAAATTAGCACAGTATTTTGAGTCTCTTTTGCACTGATAAGAAAGTGAGGTGTTATATAGGGTTAAAGGTTAAGCAACTGGCCTTCATATCGGCTATAGCAAGTCTTTCACCAGTAGGACATAGATATGCACGCACATGACATGAGCACTGCTCAACACTAGGTGTAGGCAACAGCGGGCCACCGGGGCAGGATGTGTCGGAAAGCCTTTATCTGTGCCTGGGTGGTGTTGAGCTGTTGGGTGCAACTCTCCACCACGTACCCAAACAACCCAACCTGGGAAATTGGGGAGTCCAGAAACCAAACCTTGTCCCCATATCAACCAGGCTGAGCCATAATGGCGCTCCTGGACCACTATTGTGTACATTACTAGACCGACCTTGCACGCTGCGACACTCGTTCCCCAGAGGGCGAAGGTCGAGTAGCAGTGAGGAGCTCACTCACTGGTTCATGTTACTAAAACATGAAGCAGTTCCAACTTAAAAACAAGAGGCAGCAGTTGTTGGGCCACAACCTGTAAGTAGGCTAAGATTTAATCATTTTAAATGTATTTGCATGAATAATTCCAGACGTAGCCTTGTTGTGTTTTATTTTTTTCAAATGTCAGCGCTGGCTTTATAGCCACTAGGCTACTAGTTATGCTATTTTGTGTCTATGACAAACGCGACCTACAAACATTATGGACTTGAATTTTGTATAAGTACTAATGTTGTAAATGTATTTTTCATGTATATATGCTTTATGACGTTATTTTCGATTTGATCAAGAATGTAAACTCATTCCAACGCTGTTTGTGTTTAACATTAGTAGCCAGTCAGTTGCTATTATTGCCAGTCAGATGCTATTGTGTAAAACAAACGTGTATAAAGTTGAAAAAAGGAAGCAAATTATCATTCAGAAACGTTTAGTAAGAGCCGTGTGTGGTGAGGTTCTGCTTGACACTCTTTATCGCTGCTTTCTCGGTCTGATTCTGCCTCGAACATTGGACCTTTGGCATGCACGTTTCGCCCATAAAGGTAATGAGCGTTAACCTTCCGACAGACGTGAGCGACAGTTTAGCCAATCACAACACACCGGCCCAAACTAACCAATCTGAGCCAACTGCCTGTTTCTGAGGGAGTTGTTTCATAGACTCAGGAAGTCAACCGGTCGTTCATGGGACAGAGGAGACTTTTTTTAAAGAGAAAAACCACGAATACATGTTATATTGCACCCCATAAACACAATCATGCAAAGAAAAAAGCAGTCAACCCCCCCTTTAATGGTTCTCAACAGACATTTTTCTGACTATAAGTAGCTTTTCATAGCCTGGATGCCAGCCCGAACCCTGCCCACAAAATTTTTTGGTTGGGAAGTTCGGATCTAGACTAAAAATGATTGAGGAAGAAATTATGATCAGTCAAAAAATTATGCGTAATCACGTAATCATCGTTATCAAAGAGCGCTTAACTGGTTTCCCTCAAGATGACTGCAGCTGGAGAATTGAGATGTATAGATTCCACTGTCGTCTGTGTTGTAAAATAATTTACTGCTCATTCATTTTAATCGATGAGCAAGAAAACTGCAATCAAGGCATTTGTCGATCGGAAAGATATTTTTGCTGTCCTTCCTCACATGATTCGGCAAAAGTGTAACTTATCAGCTAAGTAAGCAGTTCACTTACTGCGTTGCTCTGATTGGTTGTAGGTCTACCAACTATCCAATTGAGTGCAGAGTTTGTTTGTTTTTTCCTGGTTCAGTTAAGTACGCGCCTCATAATCAAAGCCCTACGGAGCAGTTTCAGTCTCACATTCTGACTAAGAATATGATTATGACGAAGTCAGGCTAAGCTTTTCAAGTACATGTCTACTTATTCTACTAACCCTAACCTAACAGTATACTAAGGAGAGTTGGTTGACATTTAGTTGTAAAAAAAATGTGATTGACAAGTCTAAAGTGGATTATCGAAAAATAAAGTGTAGCCAAATAATTGAATGAAAAAATGTAAAATCCAATCAATATTTTCATTATTTATGTTTGGGTTAAGTTGCAGTGTAATAATAAGCTGGATAATGTACAATGAGATTGTCTGTAATGATAAAAAAAATATGCAAAACCCCTGTGCTCCATATTGGGATATGGTTTAATGGATATAGCTAAACAGGCTGTTACTGAGGTCAGAGCAATGGTAGTCAAGTCAACCAAAGCTGAAAAAAGCTTTTCACCCCAGCTTTCTATTTGTGACTCATTTCCAGGCAGAGTAGCACCTGGTATATTAAATCTGTATGGACTACACTCTGCCACAGGTGGTGGGAAGAAAAGTGTCTCCTGAGAGGTCAGGTTGAACTACGGAAGAAACATCCCTACCTGTTACTATGAGACAGGTTTAATGTCATGTTAGATGTCTATTACAGACACCTTTATAATGAATATAGTATTGTTTTGTGTGGAAACTATACGTGCACCTCCTGAACTGAACAGGGAAGACCACACTCTAAAACAATGCTGGGTTGTTACAACCCAACTTTGGTTTTGTTTTTAAATCACATTTTTAACCCAACGTTTGGGTTTGTCCATATTTGACCCAAAATTGGGTTAAAACAATCCAGCATTTTTTTTAGAGTGCAATGAATTGATCTTTTAATTTGTTTGTTACTTTTTAACGATCGCTGCAGAATAGTAAAGTTCTGAGGTTGCTTCTGGTTGCTTTTAAGCCTGGAACACACCAAGTCGACGCCGACGAACTAGCGCTGATGAAAGCCGACTTTGTTTGTCGCCTCTCGTCCGCTCTCGTCGGGGTAAAAAGCTGCACATGACACACCGAGAGAACCACAGGCAACTGTCAGCTATACAAGGGCGTTCCACGCCTGCGTGTAATGAACCAACTGTCTATTTCTGCATATATATTAGGGCTACACTTCACACTGCCAGGCTGAAACGGACCTAATTCCGATTTTTTTGCCCATATGCGACCTGTATCTGATTTTCATGACAGTCTGCAACATAGATCCGATATTTTCTTTTTTTATTATTTTTTTTTTATTAAACATTAGATCATACATACAGACCAACATAGTGCAATAGTGAACAATCTTGTAATTCCATAATTCCAGAAGTGACATAAGAGCAAAGAAGTGATTAAAGTGTTCTGATTGAAGTGTGTATGTGAGTGGGTGTGAGTGTGTGTATGTGTATGTGTGTATGCGCAAACAAAGTAGCCATTTATTATTTGTTACCATTGTCATTACCCTCACCACTCCTGCTCTTCCACTACCACCATATTGCCAATATTGTATGTCTTATTTATATTTCCATCCTTTCTCTAATTGCCATTGTCAACCCTGCACAAAATATAAGATGCAATAATAATAAGATAAAAATAATATAATAAATGATAACATTCCCCCACATCTCTCAGTCCCTCTATTTATCCTAATTATTATTATTATTATTATTAATTTTTTGTGTGTGTTTATGTGTGCAGTCAAAGTGCAGTAAAAGAGGAGTACAGTGCGAGAGTGTCTCAACTTGGATAATGAGTGCTGTTCGCTGAAACCACTTATTTGCCTGTCTTGCCTGCCCTGGTGTTTGTGAGGTTTTCATGTATACAATTCTGTTTTTTATTTATCTTATTTATTTATTTATTTATTTATTTATATATTTTTTTCCCTATTCTTTGTTATGAGTACATAAAAACCCATGAAAAGATAGGGGAGAATTATTGCATGTAGTGATGATAATGACACTTAATTCCAATACAGCATTGACAATGGCAATATTGATGATTATAATAGTAGTAATAATAATAATAATAATAATGTTTATATTAATAATAAATGCTAATGATGATGGCAGTGGTGATCGCAATGGTGAAAGCAAAAGATAGAAATAATAGCAATTATATCAATGAAAAAAAATACAAATGAAAATAGTAATCATAACAGTAACAGTGAAGATAATAGTAACAATGATGGCAGAAACAAGTTCAAACAACTAAAATGAATATTCGTGGGTTGATTAAGCAGGTGGGAGGAGTCGGAGTTGAGAACAGAGAAAGGATTCATAGCTGTAAGAGGTCAGAAAGTGTTGGGCGGCAGGGGTCAGTTTCAGATGTGTAATTATGAAGGGGAGATACGTGTTCCATTGCAATGAAGTCTGTTATAAGATTCTTCCAAATGTTAATGTGTAGTTTATTTCGAGTTTTCCAGTTCATGAGGATAGTTTTCTTGGCGATGGTTAGAGCTATGAGGAGTATTTTAGAGTTTATAGTTTTATCAGTGATTATTGTGAGGTCCCCCAGCAAGCAAAGGGAAGGCGATAGTGGGATGTGGCAACCAACTATAGTGGATAGTGACTGTGTGACCTCTTCCCAAAAGTGTTTGATTGGAGTGCAGTGCCAGGTTGCATGAATGTATGTATCTGTAGAATTTTGATTGCAATGTGTGCAAACTTCTGATGTGAAACCCATTTTAGCTAATCTATTGCCTGTGTAATGTGTTCTGTGCAGTATTTTGTATCGATATTAATTGAAGATTCGCATTTTTGGTCCTGTTCCGATATTTTCAAATGCGACCCAGGCCACTTGGGTATGTGGTCCAAATCCGAATATGTTTCCGATCTTTTGAAATGCGACTGCAATCTGAACGACCAGGTCACATATATCCGACACGCACGTCATTGCACGCACCTGTAGCTCGCCGATACACGCCAACTCCAACACGTTTCTGCACTGTTATGGGCCGCCGCAGACGTGTCTCTTCCCGTGACAGAGTTGATCGAAGGCGCTCACAAACATAATCGAAGGTGGATCTGGTCATTCGGAAGTTACTGATGAATTCTGTATCAGTGAAGCCACTCACATCAGTATCCCACCACTCCTAGCTGCGACTCCGCACCCACACGCTTCTCTGTTTAATTTTCTCTAAAACGAGAAGATTGTAAGTGTGCTGGCTCTGTTGTGAAAATAACTTTAATATTGCTAAACGAGCTCCACTGTAAGACATCCATTTAGCTACTTCCGCAAACAACAAGTGACGTCGTTGACCGTTGAGTACTCTTCTGTGCATGCGAGTCACTTCTGGGTCATTCACGTTCACACAGGAGATCACAAAAGGTCGACATTTAATTGGAAATGTGAACGGCCTTACAAAAAAATCAAATTTTTTTCAAAAATCGGAATTGAGCATTAAGCCCTGTAGTGTGAATGTCAGCCATAGTCTATATTTACCATTTAAAAAGGAAAACCGACACTACAGGTGTCAGATACTGGCTGCAGATTCTGTAAACAAAGCAGAGCGTGCTTACCGTTTTGAATAGCAATCCTGCTAAACACTTTCTTTATTCCACGCTGGTCATGTTATTATTGAAATATTTGCCAAGGAACACTCATGTAAGATGACATAACATAAGAACAGCCTTCTATCTTTACTGTTTTGACTTCTTTGCTTGCTGTTTTGCTTTTATTCTTGTGCACTGACTCTTTTACAAAGCTGAACAGCCAATCAGAGTTCTCACTTTCCCCAACGGCATGTCGAATCTGGGCAAAACAAAGCCGACAAGCCAGTGTATTTTCAGCCATTTCAGCAATTATATTCAGAATATAATTGTTATAATACATGATGTTAATAAACAAGTAAACCTAAAATTGTTTCAATCCAGTGACTAACTGTGTAAAAGTTCATTTAAACTTATAAAAATCAGTATTTCAAAGCACAAAGGCATGTGCCTTATTCAGGTCAATTCACATTTATTTGTAAAGCACTTTTCACAATACATATTTCAAAGCTGCTTTACAAAAAAATGCAAAGTGTCTACATTACAAAAAGTGTCTACATTACAATTTTCATCAACGCTTTTAGAATTGCACTAAAAGGCCTTTTACTTGCTAAAAATATCAATCGTATTACAGAAGGAATGTTGAAATACACTTTTTGTCTTGTCACTTTCATTTTTAGACTGCAAGATCACAACTCATGAACATAGGCTCACAGCTGAATATAATACACTTTGCTGTGATGTTGTAGATTAACATACTCTGAAAAAGAATTCAAACAATGCTCACTCAGAAATTGATAGTAATAATTCCCAAATAAACAGCAAATACTGAAAGTATTTTATTGTAAAACCTTCTTCACTTTGTTTTATTTACAATTTCTAAATTTTTTTTTTTTTTACAGTGCCTTGTGGAGTCACAGTTACGTTCTGTTCTATGGACTTTTGGTTTGCACCATTTTGTTTCACTGTTTCCTTTGTTCCCTGATGTTTCTGCTTGTTATATGTTGCCATGGTTTAGTTACTCTGTGTCCATTTTGTTTCACTGTTTCCTTTGTTCCCTTTCGTTCTGGTTGTTATATGTTGCCATGGTTTAGTTACTCTGTGTCCAGTGGGCAATTTCCTGAGAACCTTTGTTGAACCCTTTTGATATTTGAAATCACCCCAAACAAGCACACCCCATCCTTCATTGCTCCACTCCCAAAATCCACAAACACACAATGTGTCCCTTTTTATAGTAGAAGCGATGCAAAATAAAGGTTTGTGAAAAATCAAGTCAAGACAGCAAATAAGGAAGAACAAAAAATTAACACCGTGCACAAGATTATATACAAGCAAGAGTTTATTGTTAGTTGCCAGCAGCACACACTCAAAACCAACGTTACTCACGCATATAGCAGAAACAACACAACCTCAGTGTCAGTTTCAGGCCTTCCTGCTTAGCTCTCTCCAGCGCTGGAAGGCTTTTCTAATATTAACGCATCTAGGTCCTAAAACTCTTTCTTGATCATGACCATTTTTTCCAATGATATTCCATTGACCATTTTTCTTTTGTAATGTCTCTCAGCCATATCTCTTTCTACAGTCTTTCTTCAAATCTCCCTCTTGCTCACTCTCTCTCCTCCCCTATCATAAGTGGACATGCCCCCTACTGCTGACTGGCTACGAGTTTGTTGTGGTGCTCAGCCAATACACTTTCAACAATGTTTTTTCAGAAATCTCTTACTGCACATTTAACCGTGTTTCCAGTTCAGTTCGATCTGGCCTTGTCTTTGTGAAGGTTGGTTTGCTTAGCGGCTCACCTGTTTTCTGAGTGTTTTTATGTTTAGTTAAATAAAGATCCGTGCTTTCCTCATTATCGACGTACCAGTGGTTGAATCAGGGTCAAATTCGGAAGTAGCATACTAGCTAATTCGTACTATTCTTTCGCCATTTAGGCCGATGTGTCGCTTTTGCACAGTAGGGTACAATGAGGCTAAATGTATTTGAACATTTATTTCAAATGCACATTTGACTTTATTCTCTTTTAAACAACTAGATGGCACAAATTCAGCCTAGCTTTTTTCGTAATGATGATTTTTCCGCTTTTGACAGACTGACGTTTACATGCAGCCAATTTTCGGGTTATGGTCGGGTTAAGGTCACTTTTTGGGTTTCTGAAACATTAGGGATAACCCGTTTACATGCGTGAGCAGAGAGGGTTTCTCCTGTATACATGTAATTGCAATATCCCGATGTAAACGGCGACGCACGGTTAGCGTCCCTAGACGTATGGACAACCTTAAGACGCAAAATGCGTACATTTTCGATTCTTCCTTCTGTATCCAAAGACAACAACAACAGTATCATGCGGATAATGAATAGTTCGGGGCAGATAGCGATCACCTTTGTTTGCGCTGTGATGCTGGTAACGTTACTGAACGATTTCTGTATGCGCCAGGAGTTTCTCTACTCAAAAGACCAAGATTCCTTGCGAATAGAACATGTGCAGAACACAAATCACTTAGGGGGATATCCCAGATACGCGTTTACATGACCAAAAATTCGAGGATTCAGAAAGGGGTACCCAGGTATAATATCCGGTTTTTAAAATCCGGATATGAGCATTCTTCTGGGTTTTTGCCGGTGTTTACATGGCCGTCTCGCGGACCGGGTTATTGCTAATATCCCGGTTTTGAATGGGTTATTGGCTGCATGTAAACGCAGTCATAGACAATAAACGAAATGGACACAAAGACCCCAACTGATTTCAACGGAGAAGACTGAAGCCCGATTATTGCACTTTCTGTCTGATGTCTGAGTGACTGCGCAGGCTCAAACTGAGCGTGACGACAGTCGGACAGTTGAAAATCTTCTAGTAGCTGTGCCAAGACAAATCTGAATCACCAAATTCCTCAGAAAACGTTGTTGAAATATTTTGTCCGGTTGCTTTTATGGACAGTAATCAGAATAAAACAATACAGAGGGTTACAATCCATAAACTTAAATAACATTAAACGAGTTTAAAGGATCAAGACATTGCAGGGTCTTACACTGCAATAGAGTTTTTAGAGTTCTTCTATGAATTTAAATACAAATTAATATCTTTCTTAAAAATAAAAAAAGGAGTTTCTTTGAAAATTTACACTTGTGAATATAAAATTTGGCAAGACAAATTTGCGAATTACACTCTAAAAAATGCTGGGTTGATTTAACCCAATTTTGGGTCAAATATGGACAAACCCAATTATTGGATACAAAAATGCAATTTATAAATTTAACCCAACAGCTGGGTTAGTCCATATTTGACCCAAAATTGGGTTAAAATAACCCAGCATTTTTTAAGAGTGTAAGGACAAAATTAAATTGAAAGGGGTCTATCATAGAGTCACCAAAAAACATAATTTTTTGGTTTATTCAGAAGTCTAAAGAAAGATACCTTTTAATAAAAATTGAAAAGTCAACCCAAAAGATTTTGCAATACATACATTCCCAAAACAAATAAATAATAGTTTCATCAAACCAATGACAAAAGGA
Organism: Hybognathus amarus; assembly: GCA_030378365.1. Lineage (NCBI taxonomy): Eukaryota > Metazoa > Chordata > Actinopteri > Cypriniformes > Leuciscidae > Hybognathus > Hybognathus amarus. Next base: position 87,310 of record JAQIUQ010007766.1, read on the forward strand.
GCACCAGGGGGAAATACTATTATTGAATTTAGCAAATTTATAATTAACTGTAGCAATTGTGAATTATTTTAAATGAGACTTCTAACACTTTATTAGCCAGAAAGCCTCCCACCCTATATCATCAACTTTATTATTCCAAAAACGTACACAGGCAGTGTCACAGTGTCTGATTGTGTTCCCTTGTTTGTCACTAGAGGTCCTCGTGTTCACGGTGTCCTTCACCATTGACTTAATTTCCCAGCATTCTGTCTGTCACTGTCACTCATTGCACTCAGCTGTTTCACGTCATCATTGTTCCCAGCTGTTCATTGTTAGTCTTGTTAGATCTGTGTATTTATTCCCTGTCTGTGTTAGTATGTGTACTGACACATTCTGTGCTACTTTGAGCTAATATTTATTTCAATTTTTTTAAATGTTACATATTTATGTAGCCAATGAGAATTGAAAACAAAGGTCTTGTTAATGTTTTATCAGTTTTGTTCTAGGTAATTAAAGCAACAGATTTTCAATAACAGAAGAATATGTAAAAAATATGGTAATTGGATTTAAAAGCGCTACTATGCTATTGGGGCATAGGGCATAATAATTATCATGGCAAAAAACGGCTGGCTGACTTTTCCATTTGTTGACATGACATTGTTAGATTCAGACTGTAAATGTCATGAATCAAGTTGAGGTGTCCACCTTACAGACATCACCATATTTATAATGAAACCATCATATTTGTAAAAATGATATTCACATCATAAAATTAAAATCAAATTTATATTTTTCCTAGTGTAAAGCTTTATTAAATTATTATGGCATCTCATTCAATGCTTTCAGAATCTTTACTTTTTTATTTATTAAAATAAAAAAAGTACAAACTTTGCTAAAGTGATGGTTTAAAAACCAGATTCTATTACAGGGTTTTTTTCGATTGCTAAATGACAGTGAGCACAACTAGAGCTAAATGTGCAAAACTCTAAGTATGCACTTACCACAGTGACTGCTGAAACAGTTCACAACACCTGCAAAACTCACTCCAAGCAACACAACTCTTAACACATGGCTCAAAACAGGCTCAGTGCAGCAAAACACTATGCACAACCCTCACTGAGATAACACACACTGTCACTCAGAACACACTGAGAGTAAAAACACTAGCATCAAACACCAATACAGAAAATACTAACTTTTCATCTTTACAGTTTGAACAGTTTCAGTGACTTCATACAAAGTAATATTTTCTTCAAAGAAAATAATGACATTCTTTCACATGATTTATTTAAATTTTTAGAACATTACAATTCTTAAGGCAAATGAAAATTAGCAGTTAGCTTCAATAGTCTGTAAAAAAGTAGAAAAGTAGAAGAAAAAGTAAAAGTACATACTGTAATTCTAACATAAAATTGAGGGGCTAGGCCCATTCACACTAAGCACGATAACTATAAGATAGCGATAAAGATTAACTATATATGCATCCACACCAACGACCGATAACTTTCTTTTTATTCTAAGCACGCATGCTGCGGTTTTAGAGTAACGCGCAAATGACCTGTTCCTGCTTTACGTTACAAACTAATTTTAAAAGGGGAAAAAACAGGCGCTTATTGGTTTGGGTGCACGGATCGAATATCCTTAAAAGACGAGAGGTGTTTGGAGCGCATCTAAACAGTGAATCTAGCATGTCTAGTGTAATATCTGGATTTAGCTGCCGAATTCAATGATGGGATAAAAACATCACCTAGTACTTCAGCAATGTTGTCAACTAGTGCTGGATAGCCTTCCATGAGGTTATTTTGTAACTCTACGCTAAACTGCATAATCTCATTGTGAATACTTCTCACCGTTTTTTCCCAGGATGCTTTCCATATATCCATCTTTTTAACGTATCATTGAAAAGTGTGTTTGACTTGTCAAACAGTGGAGGATTTTTGTTTTACCTCGACGATTAACTTCTCTGCAATGTCATCTGCCATGTTAAATGCACGATTCTAATTGGTTGTCAGTGTTTTATCGTTGGACAGCTGGAAAAAAAAAACGTTCTGAAAGTGATCCCAACGATATCGTTACTCATATCTTTATCGTTATAGACATTTTTCTGACTATAAGTAGTTCGGGAAGTTCGGTCTGGACTCGAATCCATTGAGGAGAAAATTATGATCAGTCAAAAAATGATCGGGCCAATCAAATTGCCAGGGCGGGCTTTATACGATGATGGACAGATGATCTGCAGGGACGTAATCATCACGTTACTCAAAGAGCGCTTAACTGGTTTCCCTCAAAGATGACTGCAGCTGGAGAATTGAGATGTATAGATTCCACTGTCGCGTCTGTTGTAAAATAATTTACTGCTCATTCATTTTAATAGACGAACAGGAAACTGCAATCAAGGCATTTGCTCGATCGGAAAGATATTTTTGCCGTTCTTCCCACATGATTCGGCAAAAGTGTAACTTATCAGCTAAGTAAGTAGTTGACTTACTGCGTCATCTGATTGGTTGTAGGTTTACCGACTATCCAATTGAGTGCAGAGTTTGTTTGTTTTTTCCTGGTTCGGTTAAGTCACCCCTCATAATCAAAGCCCTACGGTGCATTTTCTGACTAGAATATGAGTATGACGAAGTCAGGCTAAGCTTGTCAAGTACATGTCTACTTATTCTACTAACCCTAACCTAACAGTCTACTAAGGAGAGTTGGTTGACATTTAGTTGCAAAAAAAATGTGATTGACAAGTCTAAAATGGATTATCGAAAAATAAAGTGTTATTCTTTAATATGGAGAACGATTTTTAGAATTATATTTTTATAGTTATCTTTATAGTTATAGTGCTTGGTGTGAACGGGCCTTAATCCTGCCTCTCTCTAGCATCAGGCCACAGGTTTTCGTCAACATCACATCTAATGTTCTCTCTTGCCATGCACCTGGGGAAGAACTTTCTGGAGTGCCTTATCCATCTCTGGACTCGTGTCCTCACATCCGGCACGCATGGCTTCCAAAAGAGACATTTGGTCATATGGGTGGTAGTGATGTATGTCTCGAGACCAGTCTTGGTCTCGAGACCAGTCTGAGACCACTTTGCGTGGTCTCGGTCTTGACGGTCTTTGGTCTTGTCTTGGTCTTGGACCTCTCGGTCTTGTCGAAGTCTCGCTGTCTCAGACCAACATAGTGGTCGGGGGATTTAGCAATACAATATTACAATATCCACAACGATATCCGCAACAGATTGAGGCGCGCGTCCGAGTGAAGACACGGTGTGCGCGAGCCACACGAGAAACACTGATCGCAGCGGCAACAAGCACTTTGATCACTTGATTTAAAAAACACATATCATGTACAGTTATTGATGTATTCATATGTAGTAAAACACATATCAGTGACATGATAGGTTTAAACTTCATTCAGGAGATTTTGGGTAACTGCACAACTGACAGATGACTTAGAGCGCACAGCCAACGGTGTGTGTGTGTGTGTGTGTAACCATAGCGACAAAACAACCAACTTTCGGTTCCTGCACTTAAGCTTATAATTTTGTTTTTAAAAATATTTATGTATTTAAAAGTTACAGAATGGATTCATTTGGAGACTTGGAAATGGCAGAGATAGACAGGCAATGCAAAACAAAATCTTACAAGTTATTGCTTAGCTTCAACAACACTAGTCTGTTTTTTGGTCTCGGTCTCGGTCTCAACTTGGTCTCTCGTCTTGGTCTCGACTTGGTCTTGTCTTGGTCTCGGTCTTGTCTTGGTCTCCAATACCCTCTGGTCTTGGTAGTGTCTTGGTCTCTGTTTAGGCAGTCTTGACTACAAGTCTAATAGGTGATGATCAAACACTGGAAATGGCAGAGATAGACAGGCAATGCAAAACAAAATCTTACACGTTATTGCTTAGCTTAAACAACACTAGTCTGTTTTTTGGTCTCGGTCTTGGTTCTCGACTTGGTCTCGGTCTCGACTTGGTCTCGGTCTTGGTCTCAACTTGGTCTTGTCTTGGTCTCGGTCTTGTCTTGGTCTCGATACCCTCTGATCTTGGTAGTGTCTTGGTCTTGGTTTAGGCAGTCTTGACTGACAAGTCTAATGGGTGGTGATCAAACACTTTCCACCTCCAGGCAGAGAAAAACTCTTCTATTGGGTTGAGGAAGAGTGAATATACAGGCAGGTACAAAACCATGAATCTGCGATGTGCTGCAAACCAATCTGTGACAGCTGCAGAGTGGTGAAAAGCAACATTATCGCAAACTATTACAAAAACTTGGGGGTTTCTTACTGGCTCCCCTTGTTCTGCTGGCAGTAGCTGAGCATAGAGCTGTTCTAGGAAAGCTATAAGCCTTTCTGTGTTGTATGAGCCAATGAGTGGTGTGTTGAGAAGCAAACCATCATTGCCCGTTCACACACACACACACACATATATATATATATATATATATACACACACACACGCACACACACAACACACTAGAAGTTAGTTACGTCTCATTCAATTCGGTTAAACTCACCTTTTTCACCAGCAGGGAGGTCTTGATCATTTGCCAGTTTGTAAATGCAACAATTTTGCTGAACAAATTTAGTTATTTGTATAGGTCTAAGGACCTAAACTGAATAAGTGGATGAGGAATTATTCTCTCAACATCTTAAACTGTCTAATAACATCATGTTTAGCCGACTAACAATGTGAGGCATTAGCTCTCCATAGATTCATTGCCTTAAAGTAACAAAGTGAAGTCAACGTATAAGGCTTTATACTGTATATGTGCATGTGTCGTGTGGGAACATAAAAGAGAGAATGCAAAAGAGGGAGCAAATGATTTGAAAGCACAACTTACCACTTGTGTTAAAAAAATGTTTATTTTTACATTCACATTTTTTATTATAAATATACAATTGACTCTGTAGTTACACTGACAACTTTTAAGGGGTTGCAACAAATAGTGTACCCTGATTTTAAAACATAAAATCATAACATGTTAACAGGATGCACATTTATACATTCCTCAACATCAATACCACTATGCAAAACAAAGTAACTATACTTTTAACAAATGGTCGAAACTCATAAACATAAGGTCTCAGACTGTGTGTTGCTGTTATTATGCTATATATTTGTAACAATGCATATTTAGAATATGACTCCACACTGGCAAGACAATGGCAAACAGCAGCATTATTAGCATTTTCAAGAAGCGAAAACACAAAAAAACATATCGACTATCTGAATGAGATTCATCATTGAGAAAAATTACATTTTCTGTTGAATCTGGTCAGCCTCTCTCCCAGTCTCCTGACCTAGGGCTTGCCAGCTCCTCTGTCTGGATTGGGACTTCTCCTCCAGGAGCTCATAGCGTAAACTCGAGATGTCCTGCTTCATCTCCTTTAGTTCCCCTGGAAGACACAAAGTCAAGAGAGTGATAAAGATCTTCTCTAATCAGAGACATGGTTACATACTGTAATATATACATATATATATATATATATATATATTTATTTATTTATTTATTTTTGGATGATTGCATTTCCCCATAGGTTTTATATCCTTTCAGAGATAAGAGCCCTCAAAAAGTGCTGTGACCATCTGTTTAATTGACAGCACAAATTCTGGTTTGGAGTAATATAGGCAGTATATATATATATATATATATATATATATATATATATATATATATATATATATATATATATATATATATATATATATACAAAAAAATATACACAGTGCTCCCAAATATATTTATGTAAACACAAACGTTTATTTTGGATGGCGATTAATTGCAATTAATCGTTTGACAACCCTATGCTGAACACAACAGAATGAAATTACATATTGTACCTTCATTAACTTCATCTCCCTCTTTGTCAGTCTGTGCTTTGATCACATATCGTTTGATTAGCCGTTTCATGATCCTCTGTGGATAAAAAAAAATAGCAAGAAATCTACATGGTTGTGAGTAGATCCTTGTCTCACATATTGCTTACTTATTTTAGTAAAGATCTGTGTAATAATCAGGATAGAGTGTACAGGTATCACAATATAAACCCCTTTCAGCATGACTATCAGCTGACAGAGTCGTGTGTATTACCTGGTAGCGACTCTTACGTATGAGGTGCAATTCTTCTCACTGGACTCATTTTGTTTACCCGACTTGGAAAAAAATATATATATTTGTGAATTTTACTAAAAACGATTTGAAAGCTTGATGAAATGAAAGCTTCTCATTATGTCTGACCATAAGATGGCACCAAATACCAATACAAATATACAATTTTCATTGAGAAGCTCTCAAAAACTCTCACACATCAGATCAATTCTGAGTTTTCACCTCACCTCACTGAGCTCTGTGTCCTCCTTCAGGTCCTCCTTGTGTCTGTGGAGGGGTATTAGCAGGAGCTGTTTGAGTTTCATTGCCAGGCTGAGGACTGATTTTGGGCTGGGAATGAGGTTAAACGGCACAGGCAGAGTCCCTCCTTCCTCAGGAGTAAGAGAACCACAGCTTAGCCTGGCAAACTTCCACTCCACATCTGCATCGTTCTGTCACAAAGATATATACATGTAATATGGTTTCATTGGAACATACAATTAGATACATATATGTATATTACATATAGAGAGAGTGGCCCATAATACTTATTTTTCGATGCAAGTACATAGTACTTAAAGCCACTTAATATAAAGTGGGACCCAGGTCCAAGCACTGAAGGTGCAGCAATCCTATTGAGTTGGTACTGGTTTTCTTATCCCTCTTCCTTATTGTTCTGATCTAAAAGTGTATGGGTGTCAGAGACCATAAATCGTAAAAACCCCAAAATTGGCGGGATGGTCCCAGTCGTGCACCGCTACTGAAGCGCACACCCGTCCGACAATAGGTGTTGCTATAATCTGGCAATTTGCCTTTTGGAACATAACTTTGGAAACCTAAGGGCTTGAAACGAATCTTTTTACCCCCAAAGTCAAGCCGATTTCATTTAGAATTTTTCTAAAAACCTACTTTTTCGAACTCCTACAAGGCTGTTGCTCTGATCTTCCCCAAAATAAGCACACAGCAGCTAGGGATGGTGCTGGCAAAAGTTCCCAACAGAATTTCTGATTTGTCGAAAAGTTAATTAATTATTAATTAATTGGTCAGGCAATGCCCATTTTTACCAAGCTGCCAAACGCAATATCTGAAACTGAAAAATGAAATGAAATTCCATTTCAAAAATGAAATATCTGTTAAATACTCGGCCTCATGTAGTTCCAATCCAAACCCATAAAACTTTTGTTCATCTTCAAAACACAAATGAAGATCTTTTTTTAATAAAATCTGAGACTTTTATGTGGACTAAACTGTTTAATTCATGTGGATTAGTTTTAATATCCTTAATGAACTTTTTGAAGTGTCAAAGTGTCAGTTGTGTAGCTGTCTATGGATTTCACACAAAAAATATCTTCATTGGTGTTTCGAAGATGAACGAAAGTCTTAACGGGTTTGGAACAATATGAGGGTGAGTAATTAATAAAAGAATTTTCATTTTTGGATTTTTGTGAACTAGGCCTTTAACAAAACTTGACAGATAAAGACAACAGGACATTCTGAGGACTTGCACCAAGTTTCATAAAATTCCACCAATAGGGGGTGCTACAACTAAAAAAACATTATAGATCAAGTTAAAAACGGCTATGCATGTCCTCGGTGGACGTCCTTACATATCCTCAAGTATGACTACTAAAAATCTAAGGCCTTGTCCACACAGACACGGGTATTTTTTTATAACCGTGACTTTTTTTACATGGTTCGGCCATTCGTCCACATGGAAACATGGCATCAGGTCACTGAAACCGAACATTTTCGAGAACCCCTGCCAGGGCAAGGATATTCAGAAACACAATTGTTGTCCGTGTAGACAGTAAAACCGGGGTTTTTGCCTTGTGACGTCAGAGTGTGCGCCCGTTATCCGCTGTGTTTGACATCAGATTGTGCGCCGTTATCCACCAACCGTAACCGGTAATAACTTTTTGTTCGGCTTCCTGATTGGCCAACGTGGCTTTACGGTTAGAGCTATATCGCTCACTTGCTGGTGTGGCATGAACCAAATGACTCGAAAAAGATTAGTTCATTTTGATGAACGAGTTCGAACTAGAGATTCACCAACGTGCATCACAGAACAGAGCAGACTTAAAAGTTTTTTATTCATTTTTTCAAATGACCAATCGTTTCACTAGATAAGACCCTTATCCATCATCTAGTATCGTTTAAAGCCCTTTGAAGCTGCACTAAAACTGTACCTCTGAACCGTTTGGTACCCAGTGAAGTCCATTATATGGAGAAAAATCCTGGAATGTTTTCATCAAAAACCTTTTCTGACTGAAGAAAGAAAGACATGGATATCTTGGATGACATGGGGGTGAGTAAAATATCAGCAACATTTTTTTTTGAAAGTGAACTAGTCCTTTAAGTGTGTGTTGCCATATTAAGTAATGATCAAATAATGAGATCCCCAGATTGGCAATAAAATGCATCAAAAATAACTTCCTCTGTTTCCTGTTGTCTTATCAGACCTCCCTGGTGTAATAAATCTTATTATTAAGGACATTCTTTCTTTGCAGCAGCTATATTTGTTGTACATATTCCATTCAGTGCATGACCAATTTATATTTCACTGTTGGATGCTACTGTATTACATTGTGAACAGCCAGTTTTGACAAGTTGTGTCAACACAGTGTACACAAACAGGCTGTAATTTATTAAACAAATGATTGTTGATTGATGGGAAAAAAGTTCTACTGTGACCAAAGAGGACTTCCCATTGTATTTCAACAAATGTAACAGCATCTGTAGTCTGAAATTTGCATCTCACTGAGAAAAGAAATCTGAATGGGAAACGATAGGGTCTGGATATTTAGCCTTGGCCTCTACTATCCTATCCTGATGTCTGGTCATTTCACAAATCTCATTTCATAATATGATTACCTCAATTTCCTGAAATGAGTTGTTGATCATGGCGATGAGCATGTTGAGTAAGACTATAACCATGGTAACGTTGTAGACTCCATAAAGTACATAGCCAATATTCTCGATGAATTTGTGCCCGTTGTTGATGATGACAGATTTGACCTCAGAAAGTCCAAAAATAGCCCAGAATAAAGTTTTAAAGCTCTCCTCAACGCTGGAGAAGAAGAAAGAGAAGAGATAGACAACTTACTTTAGGTCTGGGGGTATGTTATATATTAGTATTCTATTCATCAATGTCTGTTAAAAATCAATAAATATGAATGTTTGAGTTCATGTACTTCTTTTTTCTAAAAAAATCATAAGATTTCATGAATGAATTCAGCCAAAATAGTCAACTCATAAAATAGTTCTCATAAAACTTATATATGTTCATAAAACTCGATGGAATAGAATGGAAATGGAAAACGTTCCTATTTTGGCGTATATATATGCCACGAGAAATGACATTCGTGGTATAGATACGCATTTTCATGAGACTGTGTTGTAAAACTCATATACGTCTAAAAAGCTACTGTATTTACTAAATGGCACAACAGTCCAATTTTGATTTTTGACACATTTTTTCATGAATTCATTTTGTATTTCGGTGAATTACTTATCTATTTCATGTCGACCTATGGCTTTTTAAATATCAAGAGCATGAAGATGTCCACATGGACATGGTCATAGCGTGGTAGTCATGATAATTGAATTTGCCAAACGCCTACTTCCAGTATGTCCATGTGCACTGCTGCCAAAGGCTCTGGGCATGTTGTAATTATATAACGATGTGATACGATTACAAAGGAAGAGATAAACAATCATCAAAGGAGTTAATGTGAATCAACCAGTTATGTTCATTGCTTACGTGGTGAAGGCACCGTTTTGCTTTGCTCCACGATAGTACGAGTAGAGGTTAAACATTCCAATCATGAAGGCCACAAACACCATTATGAAGATCACCATGAATTTAAATATGTCTTTCACAGTCCTGCCCAGAGAGATCTGCAAGGGCCCAAGCTCTCGTTTGCCGGCAGGATGTACGCAATCGAGAGAAGCTCAGAACCACTGCGATGGCATAAAGGCCCTCGGAGATCAGCTGAGGGTCTGAAGGAACCCAGTGAACACGAGCTGAAATATATAAAAAGGAAACTTGTAAGGGCTGAGAATCTGGGGCCGTATTCACAAAGAATTGTATCTTACCACTAGGAGTACTCCTAAATCACACTAAAATGTTTTCCCAAGGAGTTTTCTCTTAAAAGTTATTCACAATGCCATTCAGACCTACTCTTAGTAGGGAAAAATTATAGGTCCTGGATGACAGGGCCATCTTGCGGAACATAACACAGACGCAACAAATCACGGAATTATGACATCTAAATATGTCTGTGTCCTACACTATAATAATAGTAATGTCATCGAAATGCATATATAATGACATGTTTGTGAAGGCCCCAGTGAAGTGTAATTCTAAAAAGGCAGAGAGAGAGAGAAAAGTCGTGAATTAAATAAAATCAAGGTAGCCTAATACACTAATGAAAACCGCCACTTGCCTAATAATGAAAAAACGACACTTGCATTAACACTTGCGTGGTTAATTGACATCCTATTAGCCTAAATAGACTACTCAAAGCAAAGAAATGTTGCTCCTATTGAAGCAATGTAATAGTTGAATGACGGATTATGAAATCGCAAAACGGAAAAGAAGGCCAACTGGACGCAGGATCAGTTACTGCTGCTGGCCCAGTTGGTGCTAGAAAAAATTTAAATAACATAATAAAAAGGAAATTTGGCATATCAAGCAAAACTAAGCGTGAGACATGGGAGAGGATTTGTTTGCAGATCAATGCAGTAGTCTGGACTTGTGTCATGGACCCCGGAGCAACTTTTAGCCATAAAGTGCTTTGTGAATACGGCCCTGGTCTTTTCTACAAGGCCTGTATCCCTAAAAGATTCTGAGAAGCCTCTCAGAGAGCTCCTAACTTAACCTGAAAATTCCTTGCCAGGAGTTTTAGCTTAGAAGTGATTCCAGAACATTTTCAGTGAACTCTGAGCAAGGAATGGATGGAAAATCCTATCTTAGTGAGGAGGTGTGGTTGACCCCGTTGCTAGGTATGAGTCATCATTTCAAAAGCTGTGATTGGTTGATCCTACAAGTTTGATGAAAATGAACTTTTGGTGATAATGAGCAAAGGATGTACCCTCAAATCAATAAACATAATTATACACTCTAATCTTATGCAGACTGTAATTGTAAATAATATTTCACATTCAAGAAAATATCTGGAAAATGAATAGTAAGCTGTAGGGGTTATAGCCTAACATTAGAATCTAAAATATGTGAAAACTTAAGCTCATTACACCCTGTTCAAATAATGATTTGTGTCTTATTTGCTCATATTAATATCCTAGCAGGCATATTTTGTACTTTCACTCCCATATGGACCCCATCGAAAACAAGATGGCCTATCTCAAGGGGCTGTCCTTAATGAAGCAGAAATTGCAATGTTACAACTCAGGGTGGTCTTAACAAGGGTAACATAGCTCAGCTTTTATCAATGTCTGTGATTGCTGGCTGGTCTATTTATGAATGCTTGTTAACAAATATCCTACAAACACAGAAAATGGAGAAAAAATGCCATTTTTTCAAAGGCTCCTCTGTTGGCAATTTTGTGCAGCTGCTCAGGGTAACTCCTAAGCCACTAAAAGTCCTCTTCCCTGCTCTTAGCAGAACTCGCCTTAGGAGACCTTTTAAGCGCTATAGGAATCTCTGAGGAATAGCTTTTATATTAACTGGGATTTTCGTCTCACTTTTAGGGAAAATTCTAATGAAACGTCACGAAGCGTCATCCACATGTTTCTTAGAATTTGGCTGCTTGGAGGCACTTTTTGCACAAAAATTCTTTAGGGATACGGGCCCAAGTTTTTCAAATGGTCAAGCTGAAGGAGTTTAAAATGGAAAGTCAATGGGGTAACGCTTCCTTTTACAGTACAGTACTTACTGGGTACTTACAGTGTACTTACCTAGAAAGTACTGGCTAATTTAAAGTAAGTACATGGAACAGGGTTAGGTTTAGGGGTAGGTTCAGGGTTAGTACTAGTTATTACCCAGTAATTGTAGTTACTAAAATAAGTACATAGTATTTACATGGGTAACTGGACTGTAAAAGGAAGCGTTACCGTCAATGGTGGAAAAAGTGTGAGCTGTTACATTTGTGTCCCCACATGTCTGCATTAGTTTTGCACTTCATTAAAGGGATTGTTCCCCAAAAAATTTAAATTCTGTCATCATATACTCAGCATCATATATATACATGTGTTCAGCAGAAGAAAGAAATTCATACAGGTTTGGAACCACTTGAGGGTGAGTAAATGATAACAGAATTTTCATTTTTGGAATGAACTATCCCTTTAACTCTTTCCCCGCCAGTAGTTTTTATTTTATTTTTGCCAGCAACGTTGCCAGTCAGCGGCAATATTTTTTATCATTTTCACAAAAAATTAATGGCCCCCAAAATATTTAGCTAAATATGTGAACATAAAATATATTAAAAGAAAGAACAGAGGTTCTGCTTTAAAAAAATTGTTACCTGCAATTCTTATCACCACTTAAAAGTGGGTAAGTTTCAATCACGTTTTTGTAAAAGACTTCCCTATGGACCACATTCTTGTGTTAATGTCAAAAAGCAAAGTGATTTTTTAAGGGGTGCTATTATGTGGCAACAATGTGAAATATGCTAGCTATTCAAGTATGAAAACCTTTTCTAGTAGTAGTAGACAACAAAACCAAAATCAAGACTCTGAAAAGGGGCATGAATGGTCCCCTTTAAATGGACGAAGCATTATTTCTTCAGTGAAGCTTGACAGCAGTACTTACCAAGACGATAGTATTCTATCTCAAGGGGCAAGGTAATGTTTGATAGATCTGTGTAGCGCTTGTCGACGTAACTCTGTGCAACATTTGCATGCCAAAATGCCATAAATCTAGCGATGAAGGAAGTCACAAAAATGGCCAACATTCCAAAGTCCAGCAAGTTCCAAGGCTCCAGCAGATATTCCCGAGGACCCTGATACCATATCTCTTTACATTCAGCCCAAATCATTCCTTTAATGGGAAGAAAAAAGAGGTAATTAGTTTTATTTTAAAAATGTTCATGTACCCAGTCATTCATGTCTGAAATTTTTAAGCAAACGGTTTGAGTCTGTAGGGAAAGTTTTTTTTTCTTATTCTAAATGAACAGATAATTTTTACAAATATATATCTAGTATATTTTGATAAGTCAGATGTGACAGCTGTTGGACAATTTGAAGAGTCATGTCCCTTCTGATTCAGAGTGTGCTTGCAGTAGTCATTTGGGATTCATTTTAGAACATCACTGTGGGAACTTTCCTTTAGCTTGATATCTGTGTAATTATTCCCAAGTCATTCCAAACCCATTTACACTGGTCATATAGTACTTTTGTAGCGCTTTTATGATGCTTTTTGGAACTTAGACACCAACTTTCATCCAGAAAATGAGCAGTATGAACATTCTGCAAAAAGTTCTCCTTCTGTGTTCCAAAACATTATATAGGTTGGAACATCATATGAGTGAGATTATGAAATGATGTGATTTAGAATAAATGTTTGATTTGTTGTGTAACACAGAGAGATGTTCGACCTACGACCCAGGAAATGATCAGCATTTCCATCCAAGTAAAAGGTGTGATCTTCATGCGGAACAATTGGGAGGGGTGGTCGTGGATGGTCATATTTGGTAAGAGAGTTGTCCCTTCAAAACGGTCAGCAGCGTTCATGATGAGAAGGCCAAGAAAGATTGTGAAAGAAGCTGCATGTGCCACAAATTTTAGGAAAGGACCATGTATGATCTTTCCCATCTAGAATTAAAAACATTGCACAAAACAAATTTGCATTATTGAATTATTGTTATGTAGTAGAATGCAATGCCTTGGCTGAATTCACATTGATTAAAGATGGAGGTTACTGCAGTCTGACCTTGCTTGAGGGCGCTATCCAGTACAGTAAGGCCAGGATGGGAAGTCCAACCACCACCCCCAAAACCACAAGTAACTTGACAGCTGTGGTCTGCTGCCTGAGCCCAGACAGATTCTCATACCATATGGACAAAAGCTGCTGTTGGCAGTTTGGATGGGCTACAAACTGTGTAGGAGGCATAAGAGCAGGCAAAGATACAGTAAACAGATATGTTAATATAACTGCACTATCATCCACAGTGTATATTCAAAACTGAAGGGTACTTGGATTAATCAATCGAATAACTCGAATAACTATATCTGAAAACATTGTGTGCATTATTAATGTTTGTTATGAGAGAAACCCACCTTTTTCAGCTCATATTTGATGGCCAGTTTTAATCGAACTAGATTAGGTCTGCCACTCTTGTCAAAGTGGCCACCTGTCTCTGTGTCTCCATTTAAAATGGCTTCCACCTCCTCTGTATTTCGAACACAGATCCAGAAGTCCAACTACAAAATCCTTACATTGCATAGACAGCATCTTATAATCATTCTGTGAATGGAAATTAGCATAGATCTGTTGAAAATATACACACAAAAGTATGATACAAAATTACACCATTTTGAGCCTAAACATACCTTAAAATTAATTATTTTTTAAGTAAATTTCTATGGAGCCCTGACAAATGACATGTGGCCAAAAAATTTAAAAAATATTATATTAAGAATTAATTCCCAGTGACTTAATTTGTTCCCTTGTTTGCAATCATGGCTATATTATAATTTTAATCTTAATTTAACTAAAACAAGGGAACAATTACTTACAACGTGGCCACAACTTAGTAAAAAGAGGGAACGAATTCTTACTTTGTGGCCATGATTTAAAAGAGGTAATGATGATTATTATTGCAACGGAAACTTGCAACTTGAATGTGAAATCAAAGTTAGACAAAGGAGGAGTTGTTGGGGCTATATTTTTAGACCTAAATAAAGCGTATGACACTGTGGATCATGGTGTCCTATTAAAAAAAACTGTCAATGTTAAATGTCTCTCCCAATGTAATCAAATGGATGCAGTCATATCTGGAACACAGAGAGCAAAAGGTTAGGATAAACGAGGAGGTATCAGCAGCCATTAATTGTAATATTGGTGTACCCCAGGGATCAATTTTGGGGCCAATATTGTTTGGCCTGTACATAAATGATCTCCCGACTGTATACATTGAGTCTGAGATTCAAATGTTTGCAGACAACACTGTCATTTATGTACATGGGCCAGACAAGCAGCAAGCAGCTTATAAGCTCATGGCAGTGATGGACGATGTTATGTAATGGCTTAGTGATTCCTGTCTTTATTTAAATATCAAGAAAACAGCATGTATGTTCTTCACATAGGGGTCAACAGATAATTCTGTAGCAAATATTTATTTCGCAGGGGAACAAATTTCAATGGTATCGGATTTAAAATATTTAGGTATAATAATTGATTCTAATTTAACATTTAAAAAAAACTAATTAAAAAAAATTATAAACAAAGTAAAATTTAACATGTCAAATTTCCATCATATAAGAAATTGTCTGACTACAAAGGCAGTGACAATATATTGCTATGATCATGCCATATTTGTTGGTATCCATCAAGCTTCTAAGGTTCTTGATAGGAAGCCTAATACCTATCACCACTGCCACTGCCTAAAAAAAAACATTATTTAATGACTTGGGACAATCTTATTAAATTCACAGACTCTTGTCTTGTTTTTAGTTTTTTACATGGCTTAGCTCCCCCACCACTAACTGCTTTTATAAAACAAAAAACTACTGTTCTTAGACATACAAGGTCTGTAACAAGAGGGGATTGTGTAATACAAAAGAGAAGAACTGCCTTTGGTCAGTCAGCTTTTTCTGGGAGAGCAGCTCACACTTGGAAAAGTTTAACTATGTCTATTGGAGACATTGTTTCATATGGGCTATTTAAGATTAAGTTAAAATCATGGTTAAAAGACAATCAAGTTTAAAATAATCTGAATCATGTTTTGATCTGTTGTCCTTGTTTAATGTATTTTATGTGCTTTTATGTAATGTGTTTTAATCAGTGGTGGGCCGTCAGGGCCAGCAAGGCCTTCTCTGCTGGCCTAAACACTATCAGAATCACTGACTTGCACTTTAATATATTTTTTTATGAATGAGCATTAAATTATTCCAAAATAGTTCTGTTCTCTTAATTTCATAGCTTCTTCTCCTTGGTTGCGTCTGCTTCCAGTAGTTTGCTTTTATGTTAGAGCTTGTATCCAATCATATTTAAGCCATCATGCGTTGCCGGGTAAATAAATCTGGCTGGAGGCCTTCAGAATCGACAGTGCGGGCGCCTGTAGTATAAAATGAATGGCAATGAAACCATTTCTTTAACCAATCAGATAATCCGTCAGATTCTAATCAGCCAATCAGATTTTGCTTCTGACTGCAGCGGGCCATCTAGCTGGCATATAATAATGTATGTACTTTCTCGTTCTTTGATTGGATGCGCGTACAGACCGCGTAGCTACTATTAGTGGTAGTATCCGCATCTGTAGCGAACTACGTGAACTAAACATATATTCCTGTAGATGTACGTTTTTCAACCCAAAAAATTAGTTAATGCTTTTTTCCCCCGTGGTGGAATAGGATTTTTTTGCTAATTTTTCTTTAATTTTTTTTCAAAACATTCATACAATTGTAATGTCTGAAAAGGGACTATTGTAGCCCTTGAACGTCAAGATGGGAGGCTCCATTTCTGAACTTATAATCGGATTCGGAACGCAAAAACCACTGTACAAACGCACCAGCCGAACCCCACGCGCTCGTTTTCTCTTACCAATCCTTTCCCGAACTCACTCATTATCCACAATAACTGCGGTTGCAAAATAAAAACAACAATTATAGAGAACGCTTTGCGTTGATACACTATTAAAAGTTATTAATTCAGGTAGGACAGAAGGCCTAAGTGTGAAATGCACGGCTCCGCCACTGGTTTTTAATGAATGTCTAAGTATTGTTGATTGTCTGAATGTATTTTATCGGTTATTACATCTGCCCAGTGACTACCGATGAAAATTAGCCAAGATGGCTAAACTGGTGCATTCACACAAGCGTTTATTAATGTGCACGGTCCCTGTAACTTTAAACTGATTAAATAAAAAAATATTAAACGTGGCTACAATTTGCTAAAACGAGGGAACGAACTAATAAAACAAGGAAATTAATTATTAATTTGTAGCCACAATATAACATCACCATCCATTGTATTTATACCCAAAAGGGGTTGGACCCCCTTTTGCCTTCAGAACTGCCTTAATTCTTTGTGACAGAGATTTTAACAATGTGCTGGAAACATT
The DNA here is from genome assembly GCA_030378365.1 of Hybognathus amarus. Lineage (NCBI taxonomy): Eukaryota > Metazoa > Chordata > Actinopteri > Cypriniformes > Leuciscidae > Hybognathus > Hybognathus amarus. The sequence goes on from JAQIUQ010007766.1 coordinate 104,602, forward strand.
CCTCAGAGATTTTGCTCCATATTGACATGATAGCATCACAGTTACTGCAGATTTATCAGCTGCACATCCATGATGTTAATCTCCTGTTCCACCAAATCCCAAAGGTGCTCTATTGATTGAGATACGGTATGGTGCATATGGAGGCCATTTGAGTTATAGTGAACTTATTGTATCAAGAAACCATTTTGAGATGGTTTGAGCTTATGCAATGGCACGTTATCCTGCTGCATGTAGCCATCAGAAGATGGGACACTGTGGTTGTAAAGAGATGGACATGTTCAGCAACAATACTCAGGTAGGCTGTGACATTTAAACAATGCTCAATTGGTACTAAGGGCCCAAGTGTGCCAAGAAAACATTCTCACACCATCAGCAGCCTGGGTGAATGCCACTCACTTAATTGACTTCATGAAAGATATTGAAGAGTTACAAAAACATTTCTTGCCAGAATTATTGCTACAGCAAAGTTTGCCACCTATATATCCTTAATACTTGGAAACTGAACTGGCATGTGATTCGTAGCAGATAAAATGCTTTTCATTTCTTTCTAGAGAGCAAGCTTACCATCTGTTTAAGATGAATCTGCATACAAAACCTTACACCCATCAATAAGAATAAAAGCAAGAAGAGCAAATCCACCCACTCTATGGCAAAGGCTGCAAACTCACTGACTACCAGGCAAGACTGCACACCCACATCCATATGCACCATGCATAAAAAGTTAAAATAATTATATTTCTTAAGCCCATTTGTTGCTTGTCTTTTTTCTAATGTACTTCCTGGCTAATATTGATAATATATCAATATACACATCTATTGATAATACCTAATTAAATGTTTGGACACACCCATTCTTTACTGTGTTGACAATGATGGATAACCTATTGAAACAGGAACTATCCTATTATTTCATGTTCCATCAGTTAAAGGGGACATGTGCTTTTTTTTATTTTCCCTTTGATTGATATACAGCTGTTTGTGCATGTAAACTGCAAAGTTACAAAACGCTAAACTGAAATGCCTTGTCTGTAATCCTGCCATTATTTCCATTACGACATCGCTATGTAACACATTTGCATAAGATATTTATAAGGCTAGGAAGAGTTTATGTTTGGAACAATTGTCAATGGAGAAACAGAGTATTGACAATTATGTCTAAAACGTCACATCACAATATTCAGTCTTTGTTTATTAAACTGTTGTATAAAATCATTATCACATTTGCAATCGCACCATTATTCTGGAAATACGTTTAAAATCATGTTATAAATATAAATATTAAATCATACTAAGGAGGTTTTTTTCCACCATATCTTAAATTTTGGGTGCATTGTATTAATTCTGCTGGCATCTTCCAGTTATTATGCATACAGCAAATTTACTTTTATGATTATGGTAAATTTTGAACTATGCTGGGAGATTCCTTTGTATTTAGTATGTTCACCCCACTGTATGTTTATTCTGTGCTTGTGCACCATCACGTAACGCGCCGTTGCTTTAATTTTGCTCATCAATTGATGTTGCGATGATTTATATACAAATTTTATATAAAGTCATTCTTGAGTCATACAGTTTAAATCAAGTCTCGAGTCATTGGATCTCAAGTCAAAGTCAAGTAAATTATTATTTTTTATTTAGTCAAGCAAGTCCTTAAATTTGCCATTTAAGTCAGACTTGAGTTGTGTGACTTGTGTACTCCATATCTGGATTTTCATGCAATTTGGGCTATATATTTATTTGAACGATGAATGTTTACAGTATACAGTGCATGGTAAGTAGGTCTAATGATTAACAACATTTTATGACCAACATCCATATCAAATGGTAATAGGAAGTTATTACAAACACTCATTGGTGGTTTAAAGTGAATTGAGAAATTAATGAGAAATTAAAAGTGTAATATTAATCTTTTAAATTGTGTTATGTAGCTTGATACTAATTGTTGCTCTAACCCACCTGTTGCGCCAGTAGCTATCTATTTTTCTATTTTGTTACAAAAATTCACATGAGGTCCCAAGATTAGGCCTTTTCTTATTTTTTCTTTCTTTTTTTAGAAAGACTTCAGGTAATAGGTGGATAAACGAATCTGGGATGAAAGTGGTGTTGATACCAGCAGGGCTTCTAACAATGGGCAGTTCTCTGCACCAGACATTAGAGTGCAGGGGCGTTATAATGGCCATAAATAATTGTATTCCCATTCATTAGCCTTCTCTAAAAACACACGATATAATCTTATGAAATGATTAATACAATCCATAGTTTTAGAGATAAAATTCCTTAGATTTGAAATGAAGCAAGATCACACTAATTAATAAGTTGTTATACCACATTTATACATATTTGTATACATAAAATATATATATTATTAATATTTTAATTTTTAAGTTTGAGCTTATATGTCTCCATATAAAAAGCAGTCTGAGTAATTATGAGTCTTGAACTGTAATCTCCCAAGTGTCATCTTTTTAAATATATATTGATTATGTATTGTGGCAAGCAGGTCGAGGCCGAGGGCCGTGGGAGAATGGCGCGAGGCCGGTGGCATGAATGATAATGAGCAACACCTGCCCGACACACCGGTCTGTATCTCTAACGGTCCTCGGCCTCATCCTGCTTGCCACATGTATCTATCCAGAATGACTTATGAGCAGCCACATTTTTTTTGGGGGGTGTGTCATTTATAATGCCCCACTAGCCAAAATGGGGGATGTCTAGTGAGGGTTTAATAATACAATCTATATGTTCTTATTATGCCTACCTTAAACTCTTTTTCTATGTTGGCTAGTACAGCCAGTTCATTGCTAAGCTCTAGAGCCGTCAGTACTGGGTCCTCACTGGACAGGGATAGGTAGGCAGGGCTAGCCAGCCCTTTGTAGGCATTAATTCTGGAACGTGAATGGCTAAAAGAGTCATGCCTCTGGTGATGAAGGCAGCTGTTGCATTTGCAGAAGTAGTCATGTGGGCGTGCAATGCGGGCACCCTTCCTTAGCAGAATGTGCACAATCTCATATTCGTGGCAATGAGAGGCTAGTGTAATGGGTGTAATATCATGTGAAAACCGAGTACCATCCTCGTCGTAGGCAAAGAAGTCGTCGTGTGTCTCTGTTGGAGGGGGCTGCTCGTGAGTTTGGTTGTGTCTGCAAAGGCCTGGTGGGCCAAAATGGCCTCCACAATACGAATATATCCTTTACTTATGGCTAAAAGCAAAGCGTCACCTATCCTGGCCAGGTTCTCTTTTTCAGCAAGAGTTCTGTCACTTCTAGATGCTCATTGGCAACTGCAAGCTGCAATGCATTCTGGCCCATGTAGTCCACACAGTTGACATTAATTTCAGGAAGTTCTTCCAGCATCCTACGGATGACAGGGATGTTTCCATACTCAGCTGCCTCTAGGAAACGCTCTTCAATTGAGGTCAGACTATTGTAACGGGCGTTAAACATGTAGGCCGGTTTTCGCATAGCCATGCGCCGGCTCTTAGCCAATGTGTGCCTTTGAATGTCATCATTGCTCCACCTATTCCAACAGAGAGAAAAGAAAATGTTAATAACATAGGTTTAAAACAAAGTATCTACCCCAAGGGGAAAACACAAGGCAAGTGGCAGAGTGGCAGAGCAAGACAACAGGAAGCAGATAAACATGATGCACATATAACAACAATCTGGCACAGGACTGCAAACACAAGGAGAATAAATAGGGAAAACAAAAAAAAAAAGCTAGTAACGACTAAGGCTGTTAGCTTGGCCACTATCATGATAAAATTAACTTTTTTTTTTAATAATAAAATGTTTAGCTGTAGCTATAGGCTATCATTCTAATGGGATTCCAAGGCTAGAGTGTTCAGATTAAGAATGAAGACGTTTAATGAAACCAAAACATTTTTGGACATCAGGTGGTTGACTAAATGGATCATGTTCACATGTGATGTGATTACTCTGATAGGACACCTGTGTGAACTTGAGAAGAACTTCATAAATTCATAAAAAAAAAGACTTTGGGACCATTTGGCTTAAAGGCGGTGCAAAAAAATGTAATAAAAAAATAACGATAGTTCAGATAAAACCTCTAGCAGGTTATAGATATGTTTGCAGATAACACTTAGTATTGCAGTGAAATCCAGTGAAAGTGTTAAGTGTCCAAACACTGTGACTGTTCACTGTACACAGACGATATGTTTATAATCTCTTTTTCAGATTATACTTGAATACATGTTACGATCTAAGGTAGTTATTCATTTTGAAGAAAAAAAAATCATTTTAAATGTGAATCATCTGAGATTTACCAAATTACAGAGTTGTTTAAAAAATAGTTTAAAAACTAGGTAACATATGTATACGTCAGACAAAGAATAGAGGATGTGCCTGAATGTTTGCATTTAAAGTGCTAAATTTAATACTCAGTATTTCAATTAAAATTAATTTGTTTCCATAGCAATAACAGCGTTGAATCAGAGACTGATGAGTCCTCCTACACTAATGCTGTCTTTGTTATTCAAGAAAAAAAAACTCATTTCAAAAGCCAAGGGACATCTAACTGCTGTAAATCAGTGTCAATTTTTTTTTCTTCTTCACACTTAAATGTATTATACATTTTCCCTTTAAACTTCAAGACAAGCATCTAGGACTTTGTATTTTAAATGACAATCTAAAAAAAAACCATAAAAATAAATAAAAAAATAAATAAATAAAAAGGACTCGCTAGAGTGGACAATATGAGTGGTTAAATGTTTCAAATTTGCCATAGATTTACAAGAATCCATAACAGAAATGCTAACTAATTATTAGAAAACAGACCACAGATGAAAGTCAAGAAGAAGAAAAGACATTTGTGTAATGAACCTTTGACTCAAAATGCTTCATAATCATAACATCATAATCTTCAGTTTGTCAGTTCAGGTGATTGCCCTAATTCACCTTACGTTAGGTCCAAATTATTAAATTGGTCAGAAAATAACCATATGTGACAAAGAACAGAGTTATTACCTATATGTAATTTCTTTATAATTACGTATCAATGTTTTCAGATCAATCCTTCAGGGGCATTTAACATGTCAGTTTTATAGAGAGGGTGGCAATCATTTATCTTAACTTAGGCTACAGCTAGATCATTAAATAAATAGTCTACAATAACAAAAAATCAGAAAAAACAATTAGCTTAATTAAGTGGTAGGCAAAAACTTTGCCTAACTTAGTTAATGTTGCAACATTTCTATTCTATTTATTATTATTATTATTATTATTATTATGTAGCCTATCTCCAAAATGTCCAATAAACAGAACTCACCTCTTGTAAAATCGTGGTAAAGGATTCTTTTCAAGTCGGTGTTCATCCGTTGATGAACAGAAGTGTGATCAGTGGACATCGGTTTGCTGTCTTCATGAATCACTGGCGCACGAAAGAGCCGCTCACTAGGAATAGATGTGATCATCCAGAGTTAAGCAAAATCCTCAGCAACTTATTTTCTCTAAAGAAGCGTATTCTATTGTTGGGTTAAAAAAAGTACTTTTGATAAATTAAAATGATCACTTATGAGAGGTTAGCCTACATGTGTGAGGTGAAGAATCCATACAGCTGACTCCAAACAACTGTTTTCGTGAAGTGGAGCGAGTCGCCCCCTTATGGGCGCTGACATGTTGACGCTATTGTGTTGGCTATAGGCTAAACATTTACTTTACAAAGTTTGATCATTAAAGTTCAAGAAAAACAAATATTACAGACAAACATAAAAACCTGCATCGACAGCATGGATTAGCAGGTTGTACTGAATGTCTGTGTAGGCTATACAGAGACAAATGTAGCAAGAAGTTGAAATTATTGTATCTTTAGAAAGGTTTTTATTTTTAAACATCATTACCTAGACCAAATTTTGTGAATGTAGCAGCCCAAATCATGGTAAGGTTGACATTGCTTTCGAAAGGATGAAAATGATCTAATGTATAGGCTAACTTTGTCAGTGTAATGTCAATGTATCCAGCACTCTGAATGGCTAACTTTATGCTGCATACATTATTATACAGAATATGTATTGAATTTGACAGTAGACATGTTGCAAATTGACCTTTTTATTTTAAATGATCAGATTAAAAAAATTTGGCACACTTCATGCTATTTTTCAAGATTTTTCTTTCAGAATTGTAAAACTTTTAAAATCCTTTGTGAACGTTTTGTATGGATGTAGGCTATCCTTTAATGAATGTCTTATTATTCTTTATTCCTTTACCTTAATTCCATCATGGAGAATGGGGGATATAGCACTTTTGGCATGATTCGGCAGTATATGAACTTAGGCAATCATAGCCATGTTAAAATTCACAACAACAGCACGCATGCTGTCATGTTGCTTGTCATTTTCAACATTTTAATTAGCTAAATAATAATGCTTGCATGTAAAACCAAATGAATAAACTTTTTTTTTCTAACATTGTTGTGTCGTGCGTGCATGTTTATATTACATTGTGTGGTCCAAATGTCCCCACAAGTATTATATAGTAAAATCTGAAATCACCTACATTGTGGGGACCAGCCAGCGGTCCCCATGAGGAAAACAGTGTATAAATCATAGGCCTATGTTTTTTGAAAATGTAAAAATGCAGAATGTTTCCTGTAATGAGTAGGTTTAGGGATAGAGGCAGGGTAAGGGAATAGAATAGCCTATACAGTTTGTACTGCATAAAAACCATACGCCCACAAAGATGTGTGCGCCTGTTTGTGTGTGTGTGGGACCTAATTCTTCACATTTAATAAAATGTGTAAACAAAGACATGAAACAAGTCAAAAAATTATTTTAAAAATATATAAATGTCCATCACAAATGTAGAAAAGTGACAACAAAAATACCCTACATAAATGAAGAACTATCATACAGTACAAAGCAGACCATAATTCCAAAAACAATTCCATAAATTTAAAAAAAATGCAATTTGTTCTCTGAACTCTTATTTTTTCTTGTTTCAAAAATAAAATTAGAAATCTGGAGAAATTAGAGCAAATGGTAAAAATGAGGTTGAACGCGTGCGTTAAAAAAATATATGGATTTTGAGACATCCAGCCATGGGCCTGTTTGCAGACAACTCCACCGAGAGACCGATCTGCGTGTCTGCAGACCCGCCTATCCCAGCCATTTTGTTTCTGCTGCGCCTCTTCGCCATGGCGGAGATGGACGATGGTGATGAGCCGGGTTTAGCGCACACTCACAGCAGTTCTTCAGGATCCAAATCAGGGGGAGATAAGATGTTCTCCCTCAAGAAGTGGAATGCTGTGGCAATGTGGAGTTGGGACGTGGAGTGCGACACCTGCGCTATTTGTCGGGTTCAAGTAATGGGTGAGTGTTTCTCTAGCTAACAGGCTAACGTTTCCTGAGGTAACTGTTAGCATGTATGTGACTGTTAGCTGGTTAACCTCAACAGACCATGAATGTAGTTAGCGTTCGTCTGACACACTAACAGTTAACCGTTGAACCTTTAAAAGTGAATGATCATACTGCTGCCTAACGTTAACGTTACACAGACAACATTTGTGGAAATCATAAGTGGACGTTTAAATGCTGACTCAAACGCTGGAAAGTCGTATTATGGACAAAATGTTACGATCAAATGCACCTAGTTCTTAAAAAAGAAGAGAAATTAAATTATGTCGTTAATATTCCGCTTTAAACGTTCGAGTGAACCTGTTAGTTAAGTTAACTGACGTTATACTGCCCAAAAAACGTGAATCAATTCTTTGACTCGTCACTTTTATGATGCTACACCTAGATATCACAAGTCTATTTGATGTAATATCTGGGAGACGTATTTTTAAGAGTGTTTTCTCATCTGCAATACGTCTATAGGACGTCTCCTGTCAGATGTCAAATAGACATTTAGAAGATGTCAGTTTAAAGTGCATTCTAAATCATTACATCTTAAAGACATCTTCTAAACGTCTATTTGACATCTGACAAGAGACGTTCTATATGTATTCTCCAGTTTGAATATGATTTTTCCGAAATGAACTAATTAGTTTTTTTGCTGTCAAGCTTAATGTCGAACCATTTTCTTCTCACTTCTGGGACTGTTCGATTAACAGATGAAACTCCATTAACTGCATCTGTAATATGCTGCCAAGCTTACTTTTTTTGGGGGGAACTGACAGGCCACTATGTACGCTTGAAAATAAAATTGGCATTTTAAATGAACTTCTGATATTAAAACTTCAATTTCTGCATCCGAGAAATCTTTCTTTTTCATTCGCATTCATGTTATTATATAGATGTCAGTCGGATATAATGGGCGGGATTTATGGTAATTGAGAATAAACGTGCACGCGCATCCCATTTACGACTGGTTGGAATTAGGGTTGGGTATCGTTTGAATTTGAACGATTCTGATTCCGATTCCTTGTTTCGATTCCGGTTCCTAACGACTCTCGATTCCGATTCTTTTAAGAGGCAGGGTCAAAAAAGTTTAGCTAACCTTGCTAACCAACGGCCTTTCTGAAGGAAATACTCCTTTCTGTCACAAATACTCCTTCTGTCACAAATACTCCTGTCACAAATACTCCTTTTGTCACAAATACTCCTTTTGTCACAAATTTTGCATTTTGCTGAGATTTTGTTATTTTTAGAAAAGTGAAGCCACACTTTGGACCGCCGGCGTAAGCTACTCATGTTCAACTTGCACGGTTATACCAACACTTCCGCTAGACGCTTCTTCGTTGGTGTTGTTCAGCGGTTTCTTCTTCCGGTCAGCGGACTGTGAAAATCGAAACTAGGAATCGAAATTTTAACTTTTGAACGATTTCGGGAAAAACGAAAAGTTAGTCCCGGTTCCAATCGATACTCGATTCTCGATACCCAACCCTAGTTGGAATTCACTAACACACACACACATTTCACTATCACATCTGACGTTTACTGAAGTATTTGTGAATCAGGAGAAGAGTTTTCGGGAAGGTCTCTTTACGCGCAAATCACTCTCATATTTACTCGTATATTTACGAATGTTTCATGAATGAGACCCAATGAGTATAAAGAACTAACGTTAGATATGATTATGAACGGTGTTTATTTTAAAATGTATTTCAGATGCATGCTTGAGGTGCCAGGCAGAAAACAAACAAGAGGACTGCGTTGGTGAGTCAACTGTAACATCACTGCTGGCATACTGAGTACCTGCCTAATTAATAAATTGCATTAAGCCCTTTGAAGCAGATGACGCCATAGTCCTTTCCCATGACAGTTTGCCCTTCACTAATATTTTCAGTCATATTGTATCTCTTTATTTCTCTAATTTTAATCCATAATAATATTAAAAATGACCTTGTCATTTATCAGATGATTGTATTAGGAACACTTGACTTACAGAACACTTATTAGTGGGAATCCAACTGAAGCAACCAGGGGTTCAGTACCTTGATCAAGTGCACAATCCATAGTATTCATTTGCGTCATCAAACGCGCCCTGCCTCTATACTGGTAGGTTAGACAACTGGTAAAATCAAAGGACATTCTCACACTATGATATTTATAGCAGCAAAGACTTAAAGAGGTACTTCACCTAGAACTGAAAATTGTCATCATATATTCACCCTCACATATTTCTTCTGGGGAATTCAAATAGATATTTTTAGGAATGTCTGGGTGCTTTTTTTTTAAGTCCGTAGGGTCCAAAACATCACCGTCTCTTATTCTGTCTTTCTCTCAGTGGTATGGGGAGAGTGCAACCACTCCTTCCACAACTGCTGCATGTCCCTGTGGGTCAAGCAGAACAATAGATGCCCATTATGCCAACAGGACTGGGTGGTACAGAGAATCGGCAAGTGAGGATTGGAGCTTTGTACACAGATTTCCTCCGTCCACTTTGGCACTTCTCCCCTTAGGGAGACAAGACTGAATATCAGATCATCTCCAGCCACTGAATGTGTAGGAATACCTATCTGCATGTATTTGACTGTCAAAGTGAAACCATGGATGTAGGCAGAAATCCAGGTGACACTGGTTAGCTTTACCCTTCTGTCACCTCACAGCATTAACAAGAACCAGCCAGAAGAGCTCCGGGAAACAGCAGATTCACTTGGGTGTTTGTGGCATCATGTGTGACATTCTAACTGACGTTGTACTATGAATGCGTGTTTTAAGTGTGCTAGAAATAAATTCAAAAAAGAATTTAATGTTTTATTGGTGTGTTATACTGATTACTGAGGTTTTTTTTTAAAAAAATCATGTATTTCTGGTGAGCATTTACGTTTTATATATTGATGGTTGTTTAAATTATTATTCATTATTAGTGTACAGGTCTCTAAAAATCCCTCAATGGGCAGATTTAAAGGAATGGTTCGTGTCATTAATAAACTTCAATATTTATAAAGCTGGCTTGCAGGCAAATTTTACTTTTACATGAGTACTTGCTAAGAGAGAAATCTATCTGGAATGTTTTACCGCACAAAACTGGGAAAAAACAAATGTCTTTTAACACTGAAAACTCAGTGAAAAGGCATTTTGTAAGTCTCCTGCAAGTACATTTCTTCTTGCTCCATCCTCTGCTAATTCTAGTGAAACAATTAGCTTGGGATTTGCTCATTAGCTCATAGGACAATTTCCAAGACAAAGATTTAGTTACTAGAAATGTGACGCCAGTGGCACTGTAAACTGTTTGTACTGATATCCCCCCTGGTGCATTCTGGGGTTAAGGACTTTTCTCAACACAGGGTTTCCGCGGGTCTTAAAAAGTCTAAAAAAGTCTAAAATTTCAAAATGACAATTTAAGGCCTTAAAAAGTCTTAAATTTGCTGAAGTATTGTGTTCTAGGTCTTAAATCTTTTTAAACGGGTCTTAATTTTCTTATGTCCATGTAAATCTCATTGAAATGATCCCACAGCACTTTGGAATGTTTTTATTTATTTATATTACGTAGTTGTAGTTCTTAATTCGCTGTATTACAACTACAAAATAGACCAACATGCAACAGCCAATCAGTTTTGAGGTTTTGTGTTATTGGCGGGTATCTCAAATACCACAGACGATGTGTTTCAAAACGATGTTTCCTTCAGGCGCGGGAAAGATAAAACGGCCTACATTACGCGCTTTGGAAAAGGGGATTTTATAAAAACAGAAACGGAACAAATTTCCAAAATCACGGGACCGTTTGTACTGATTTTCGCTGAATGTTCAGTTTGAATAAATTAAATTACTTTGCGAATAATTTTGAGACTCGTTACGCGTTTCCTTTGTACGTTTTTTTTTGTCATGATATAGGCCTTAAATTTGATTCATATTGGTCTTAAAAAGGTCTTAAAGTCTTAAATTTGACTTTGTGAAACCTGCAGAAACCCTGCAACAGTGCAATCGAGACTAAATATTATGCACTAAATTGTATTTGGTGGTTGACATGACATGTTAAGCAGCCAGTGTGACAAGTGTCCTGTATAAACAATATGTAATAAGTTAATGTAAATACTTCAGGCTGTGCACGCTTATATAATGTTAAGAATATAGCTACTTAGACATTTTTTAGGGAGTTCACATTCAGGTCTGGCAGCATTCTACTACGTAACACCTGCTTTGGAAATAATCTAGGCTTGCCCAACATATTTTTTCCAGAAAAAAATGGATAGCAACACCCTATTGCATTAAAGTGGTAAATTTTGCATGGGCAAGCACCACTCACATTTTCTTTAGAAAAATCTAACATTGCTCTTACAAAGAATTTTTTTGTTAATTTTACTTAGTCCAATAATTTGTTGAACTTACTTAAAATTTCTTAGTAATCTGTACTGCTTGCATGCTTTGCTTTCGTTACTCAGAAAGAAAAACCAGCATTACTTGACTGGTTTGAGTACCATTTTGCCCCCCCCCCCCACCCTTAAGTATATACATGCTTAAATTCATTCCATGTTATTAATTAATTTATTAATTATATATAGTAATGATCTTATAACATTTTATTGCTAAATCTTTAATTGGGTTGATATAATCCCTCTATATTTGTGACAATATCTTGCAATTTTGCTTGAGTCACACACAGATTTCAACATTCAAACCGCAACAGTGGTAACATTTAAAAAATAAAATAAAAATATTTTAATTAATTAGACTGACATTACAATTTTATTTGCTGCGTCTTGTCAGTATAACACCAATAACGATAGCAAATAAAATTGTAATGGTTAAATAAAGCCAAAAATAGTAAAAACAAAGCAATTAATTTATTCATGCTGCAATGCACTCTGGGAGTACACTTCCTCGGTTGACAAAACTTAAATGGATTAAGTAGATGCAATTAAGTTATACTTAATGAAATTAAGGCAATGAGTTTGCATAATAAAATTAAGTAAACTGAACTAATTGGTTTTTACAGTGAAGTTTTATTTATTTTCTCGAACTCTTAGTTGACAGTAGAGGACTGAGCACATCAGGCAACAATTGCATTGTCTATCCCAGCATTGTGGCTAAACATAGTACAAAGCCTCTTAAGTTGGGTACGGCATAAGTTCCTTCCGGGAGCAGTATCCACAACTTAGCATACAAAGACACTTACTTAAGAGAAAACCCCTATTGAGTGGCTCAAGACTCTGACTTGAGACGCTGAAGCCCCATTCTTTTTGACTCATCTGCATATCACAGCTTGTCACTGTGCTGCCTATATTTGATGTCCTTATTCGTTGTTACCCGCAGCATCACATAGTTGACCCTTCACCTCGCCGCAGCCATGTCTGACATGGGGGGACTGGGCAACTTAGTGGCAAACACAGCCTACCTGAAAGCACAGAGTCAAGACGACAAGGAGATGAGGAAACGAAGGCGTACCCTAATTCTTCCCCAACTTGAAAACTGTATGAGAGTGCGTGCAGATATTCCCAAGGACTTTGAGGACATCTGCGAGAGGCAGCCCATTGGGAAAACATGCTTCCGACAGTTCCTCTTAGCCTCCGATGCAGGATATCTTGCCACTGCAGAGTTCCTGGAGGAGCTGAATGACTGGAATTTAGCAGAGGCAGGTGCTAAAGAAAAAGCCAGGCAGAATATCATTAACAAATTCTGCAAAACTGACTCCAAAAGTTTCCGGTCTTGTCTGACAGAGGACATGGTGGAGAAGTGTAAAGCCGTCTCTGAGAAGGACTTTCAGGAAGTGATGATGGGACAGGTGAAAGAAGCCACGCAAGAGTTTCTGAGAGGAAACCCTTTCAATGAGTATCAGACTAGCCCGTTCTTTGAGAGATTTGTTCAGTGGAAGGAATTCGAGAGGCAGACCATCTCTGATAAATACTTCTATGAGTTCAGGACTTTGGGGAAGGGAGGCTTTGGAGAGGTAAGTGTTTGCACCTCTTACCCTGTCACAAACAAACCTAATGTTGAAATATATTATATGTTTTAGAAGTTCTCTGTTTTAGCTGTGGATTCTTGGTTTGGGTAACAGCTTGAATAATTTGATAGTTATTGTTCAGTTGAACTCTAGTTACAGTTATCATGTCTCATGAATCCTTATTATAAAACTAAATTGTCTGCTAATATCCTTTTGTTAACTTTTAGAGATCATGTGTAAAAAAAAATGTGTGTCATTTGTCTGTCATAATATATTTCAACAGTGAAATATTTCAAAGATTATTTCAGGGTTAAGCAGGATATTAAATGAGAAACAAATGTTGAAGAGTACATGATTTTGTCCATTAGGAATGGATTAGATCATGTCTAGTAGCCTGTTTAGTGATGTCAACAGAAAAGGCAATTGATTTTAAACAAACAGTAATTTATTACATTTTCAATAACAACCTATCACCTACATGAAATCAATAAATTCCTGATTGACAAATTCAATTCATGCCCTATTTTTCCTTGTTCAAGAAGAAGTTGCATTTGGAAATAAGTCACAGTGGGAAAATCGCAACTTCTGCCTCATGCTCAGGATTCAATATGTTCAATATGCAGATACAGCTAAGTAAGCCATTCATAGGTTGATTTCACTTAAAGGGATACTCCACTTTTTTTGGAAATAGGCTCATTTTACAACTCCCCAGAGTTAAACAGTTGGGTTTTACCGTTTTCGAATCCATTCAGCCGATTTTCTGATATTTAGAAGAATATCGGTAATCAGACAGTTTCTGGTCTCATTGACTTCCATAGTATATTTTTTCCTACTATGGAAGTCAATGAGACCAGCAACTGTCTGGTTATTCTTCTAAATATCAGAAAATTATCTGAATGCCTTTGAAAACGGTGAAACTCAACAGTTTAACTCTGGGGGAGTTGCAAAATGAGCCCATTTCCAAAAGAGTGGAGTATCCCTTTAATATTAAACTACTGTGGTACTATCAAACATTGCTATATTAGTTTCAGAAGCTGGCATGTCCACTGTCACCATACTTACCTGTAGTGTGAATTTGGGGTGGAATTATGAGTTATTCCAATTAATGGAAGATGGGGAGAATGTTCTGGAAATTCATTCGAATTACAGGCAATATTTTGCAGATTGCTTCACCTTTAAGACAAAACTAAAGACGCAATACACAAGGTGAAGATCCTTTGATTCATTGTGTAATACATTGGCTGAATCCTAAATGCCAACTGTAATAAAATCCCCTGGAAATAATACTCCTGATACCTTTGACATAATATTCAGTGCACATAATAAAATAATTCCTTGACCTTTATCTGAATAGATTTTCAGGTGTGTTTTCTTACTGCTGCCCCATATTCGGTGTTTTTCCATTATAAACAACAGCATTGTTCCTCTTTTTAATGTTCTTTTAAATCTCTCTCTGTACAGGTGTGTGCTGTTCAGGTCAAAAACACGGGTCAGATGTATGCCTGCAAGAAGCTGGACAAGAAACGCCTGAAGAAAAAAGGTGGGGAAAAGATGGCTCTACTGGAGAAACAAATCTTGGAGAAGGTGAACAGCCTGTTTCTGGTGAACCTGGCCTATGCGTTTGACACAAAGACCCACCTGTGTCTGGTCTTTGTCTGGTCTTTGGACTCTGATGAATGGAGGAGATCTGAAGTACCACATTTACCACATTGGGAAGAATGGCATTGAGATGGAGCGAATTATTCACTATACAGCTCAGATCACCTCTGGTATCCTACACCTACATGCTATGGATATTGCATACCGTGATATGAAGCCAGAAAACGTCCTATTGGACAGTCAGGGCCAGTGCAGGTTGTCAGACCTGGGCCTAGCTGTGGAACTACCAAATGGGAAAACTATCTCTCAGAAGGTAAGGACGGGAAGATAATACAAGCTTTTATGAAGAAAATATTATCTCCTTGGAAAAATGTGGGAGATGTAGTTGTAGACTAGTGGTTAATCTAAGCAGGTAGATGGAAAGTTTGAAGTACTTTAAAGTGTATGTGGGCACCTGAAAAGGTAACTGCTGAAAACTTGAGTCCTAAAAAGTCTTAATACTTCCCCCAATAATAAATGTGTGTTTACATCTTTGCAAAGTACTATAACGTTTAAGCAATTCTAGCCAACCCTGCTCCTGGAGACTTCCTTCCTGTAGAATTTAGTTCTAACCCTGCTTTAATAGCCCTGAACATTTTGATTAACTGGATCAAACTTCTCCAGGAGCTGGGTTGGCTACAACTGCACTAAAGCAATATTTTCCAACCCTGTTCCTGGAGGCATACCCATTATTGAGCAGCAATTTTGAGCAGAATATGAACCTACATCAACTGGCATGGGAGACGGGCACACTAACAGGACAAGACTGCAGCCACCAGCGTCATTTGCTAGCATGCCAGAGAAGTGAGGTTTACTTGCACAGCTCTGACTAGCTGGCCTCTGTTACACCAACAGTGCACATTTTGGATGTACTGTACACATTTCACGTTTCATTTATCTGACCCAGCTATAGAAGTCTCCACTAACAAACTTTGTTGCATTAGAGGTGCTTTGAAAGAGTTTGAGTTAGCTGTATCCAAAAATAGCATGTCTACTGAGGTACTTATTTGCAATGTTCTGTATAGTATGAATATGTGTAGCATGTAATCCGGACATACTACATGTGTCATGTGACCTTTCAGCATCAGAAACGCATTACTGCCATTCACAAATTTTCTTAGCCTGACTTCTTCATACTCATATTCTATTGAGAATATGAGTCTGAAACCGCTTCATTGGGCTTTGATTATGAGGCGTGTCTTAACCAAACCAGGAAAAAAACAAAACTCTGCACTCAATTGGATAGTCGGTAGACCTACAACCTATCAGAGCAATGCCGTAAGTCAAATAGTTTGCATTTCACAGTTGTCAACAGAACTTTTAGAAGTTATCTAAAAGTTAGCTAAAACTTATTTTAGAAGTAAAATAAGGAGTGTTGCTTCTTTTACTTGATCCTCCATGAGTGCGACCAAAGGAGAAACCACAGACGACCACAGGCTTTTCATCACTTCCCATCTTCTTAGCAACCGTCAGAGCCAGCTGATAAGTTACACTTGAAGGACGGCAAAGATATCTTTCCGATCGACAAATGCCTTGATTGCAGTTTTCTGTTTGTCTATTAAAATTAATGTGCTCTTCATAACGTGATGATTACGTCCCTGAAGATCACCTGTCCATCATCGTATAAAGCCCGCCCTGGCAATTTGATTGGCCTGAACATTTTTGGCCAGATCATTATTTACTCCTCAATGGATCCAGACCGAACTTCTGGCATCCAGGCTAAAATTTTCTCTCATGGGATAGTAAATTGTCCATCAAAAACAGAAGTCTTAGGCACACTAGTATTTTCACCTCAAAGAAATGGTTTTAAGCCAGTTATTTATATATTTTGTTGTAGTGTCTCAGTAGGAAATATCAGTTTACATTTCCAGACATTAATTGTAATAATCCATTGAAATTTTTGAATGCACAAGGATTCTGACAACAGCCAATGCTCCACACGGAGGTCGGATCTCACCATCATCGAGTGCATCTGAAATGATATGAAGAAACAGAAAAAACAGAGACTAAGACCAGAATAACTAGTTTGCCTAGTACTGTATCTGGTCAGAAGTAGTAGGTAATACATTTTGCCTACTGTCACAAACACTGTTACTCATTTACATTTATTCATTTAGCTGACGCTTTTATCCAAAGCGACTTACAATTGCTATATATGTCAGAGGTCACACACCTCTGGAGCAACTAGGGGTTAAGTGTCTTGCTCAGGGACACATTGGTGTTTCACAGTGGATTCGACCCAGGTATCTCACACCAAAGGTATGTGTCTTATCCACTGCACCATCACCACCCCTTTCTCATACTGTTTTTCATCTACTATATTGTGGTGAAGTATGCATTTTCTGATGCAGATGTAGAAATGGTGTGCTTCCAGGAACAGGGTTGGGAAACACTGGCCTAAAGTGCTTCATTATTTAATTCCTGTCACGGGAATTAGATTATGCAGCACTTTAGGCCAGTGTTTAGAATTGATGTAATTGGAATAGATAACTTTTGAATTAATAGAGTACTACCACTCAGTTTTGGTGAACCTTATACATCACACATAATTGAAAAGAAACCCATGAAATCCATCCAACCATTTTACAAACCACTAGTGTATCAAATAACTTGACTACATTCAATATTCCATTAACTGTTTCATGACGACACAGGTAAAACTTTGATTGACTCTAATAATTAAAACACTGAGCTCATTTTTCCAAGTGGCAAAATGAGGAAATATTGGACTATTACATTATTAAAAAAATATTTTTCCCCGGGGTACCATAAAACATTGAATAAGCCCTTGCTAATGCTAATCGCAGTATTACCCAAAGCTGGCATCTGGCTTGGCAGAGCATACCCTTACAAAGTGTTTGAATTAAGTCCCTGGAGATACTGGTTAAATGGAAAGAGACTGTTTTTGTGTCTGTAACTTGTTTCAGGAATCTCTTGTGAAATGGGATTTTAGTGAGAATGAAGAAGAGGTCAAAGAGTTTGTACCATGATAGATGGCTTTAAATATGATTTGAAATGCTTTTGCAGGTGGCTTCAAGAAGGCTGAATGTTTTTTTTTCCCTCATAATCCCTCCTGTTGTCTTTTCCATCATAGGCTGGCACCAAGGGGTATATGGCCCCAGAGATCCTGAAGCGTGAACCCTATCGTACGTCAGTGGACTGGTGGGCCTTGGGCTGCAGCATCATGAGATGGTGGCTGGCCGTCTGCCCTTTAGAGATCACAAAGAGAAGGTTACTAAAGAAGAGATAGCAAGGAGAACTCTTGAAGACGAGTGCAAATTTGAACATGAAAATTTTGACGCCCCTCCAAGGACATCATCTGTCTTTTTTCTGAAAAAGAACATTGAAGATCGCCTCGGTTGCAAGTAAGTGGCAGCGTTTCTGTGTTTCATGGCAAGAGGACACTGTTTCCACTCTAGGTCATTATTAGGACATGGTCAGTCCAACTGCCCTCCGTGTGCCAACAGAGGAGCAGAAGCTTTACTCTGTCAGCAGATTTAAGCCAATGTGGCAGCAAATCGAAGAAACAGGCCGTTTCTGTCAGCCTTTCACATTGAGAGCAGTGGTTTTGGAGCCGCAGCACTGGGTTTGGATGGAGCAAAGCATGAATGTTAAAACAAAACAGCTCTGTCTTTTTTCATTCTGTGGGTGAAGACACAACGATATTTAATATCAGCTTCATTGCTCATAGGTTAAAATGACATTTCAACATATACTATTCCCAATGTCAGTTGCTGAAACTATTTCAACCCACTAAAATTTTAATTTGAATCCTCTTATAGGAACACTTTCACCCAAAAGTGAAACATTTGTCATTATTTTCTCACCCTAATAGCAGCCCAAATCCAATTTTTCCCATTGAACATTGTTTTAAGAACACATCTGCCAAAAATGGCCAAAAACCATAAAATCGAATCAATCAAAGTAGTCAATATGACTCATGCGCTTTTGAGTCTTCTGAAGTAATTTCAGTTTTGAGTGAACCGAACTAAAATGTAAGTTATTATTCACTGACAATCTTCAGCTCTCAAATAAACATGGTGCCAACAGATGTGTCACATCAGATTTAAAGGTGGGGTTTACTGCTTTTTTTCTTTGCATGATTGTGTTTATGGGGTGCAATATAGCATGTATCCGTGGTTTTTCTTTTTTTAAAAGTCTTATTTTTCATAAATTTCACCTTTATTGTCAGCCGCGCTCTCCTCTGTCCCCTGAACGACCAGTTCACTTCCTGATTCTATGAAAACACTCCCTCAGAATGACGTTGTGGGCTCAGATTGGTTCGTTTGGGCCGGTGTGTTGTGATTGGCTAAACTGTCGCTCACGTTGTCCGGAAGGTTAACGCCCATTAGCTTTACGGGAGACGCGAGCTCCGGTCCAGAAGTAAATATATGTCGAGACTGCAGTATCAGTTTGAGGCAGAATCAGACCGAGAAAGCCGCGATGAAGAGAGTCAAACAGAACCTCACCACACACGGCTCTTAATAAAGGTTTCTGAATGATAATTTGCTATATTTTTTAACTTTATGCACGTTTGTTTTACATAACAGCATCTGACTGGCAACAATAGCAACTGGCTGGCTACTAATGTTATACTCAAACAGCGTTGGCAGGTTTACGTTCTTGATCAAATCGAAAATAACGTCATAAAACATATTTAACATGAAAAATACGTTTACAACATTAGTACTTATACAAAATTCAGGTCCATAATGTTTGTACGCGTTTGTCGTTGACACAAAATAGCATAACTGCTAGCCCATAAAGCCTATAAAGCCAGCGCTGGCATTTTAAAAATAATAAAACACAAGGCTACGTCTGGAATTATACATGCAAATACATTTAAAATGATTAAGTCTTAGCCTACTTACAGGTTGTGTCCGGTTGTGTCTGCCTCTTGTTTTAAAGTTGGATCTGCTTCATGTTTAGTAACAGTTTCTTGTTGAATTTTGAACTCGTGGAGATTCTGGAAGCTGTCTTCCGTAAAATGCGCAGCACAGAGAGCTAGATTACGATCGTCACTTTCAGGAACATAATCAAACATAAATTGTATCCATTGTTGTCGAAGTACAGCGTCCGTGGGAAGTTTGAACACAGAAGACCTGACATCTGCGTGAACAACAACACACTCGACGAGGAGCTGCTGAAATATGATCATGGCCTTTCCTGCATATTCCGGAGGGAGGGGTTGATGCAAATGTGTGGGTTAGTGACGTACCATAACCCAGCTGTAGTCCAAAACGAGTCGTTTTTGTAGGCAATTATACTTCCTGATTTTTAAAAGACAATATCTCTGCTTACACTAAACTTTCAGCGCTGCAACTTTGCAGATACTGTTCATGCACCAACAGCAACATTACACACTATTTAAAATCAAAAAGTGAAATCGCAGTAAACCCGCCCTTTAATGTCAATGGGTTTTGAAACAAGGCCTGCAAAGCCCAATGACCGTTAATGTCATCGATGTCCGAACCTGCAGTATTGGCTCCACTTTTGATTTGATTTACAACAGAGGGGAAAATTGTCGGTATAAAATGACTTTGGTCTATTTATCACAATGCTTTATGCATGGCATCAAAAGACTAGTATACTGGGACGGATAGGTGGCTCAGTGGTTTGCACCTCCGCACCCACAACATAAGGGCTCGAGTTCAAGGCCTCTCTGTGTGGAGCTTGAGCAGACTTAAGCTTCAACTCTAATTAAAAACACTTGGACCAGCTAATCAAGGTCTTCGGGATTACTAGAAACTTCCAGGCCAGTTTTTTTTTTTGGAGATAGTTGAGAGACCATCGTTCCAACGAACATTCGCAAACAGCATCGCAAAGTTGTGTGGTTTGAACGACAGCTCTCGACCTGTGGTTAGAGGCATCAATTCTATATTGCATGACATTTAGAGGTAACAAATCCCTATCTTGAGTAAAATAAGCAAGCTGACATTCAGTACAACTGGTGCCTTTTATTTAGAATACATACAAATGGAATTTACGTCTTTTAGTTTGTCAAAAGATTTAAAGTAACGTGTTTGAAGAGTGCGCATGTGCGAACGTGCTCTACTATAAGAACGAGCCAAATATTGAGTCTGGTAATAAAGCAAAATAACTGAGAACAATTAGAAATAGTCCTCAGATGACCTGTCTGTAATTTATATTTACAAATCTAGCTTTAATTGGATCTCAAACAGTTTCATTAAAAGCAGTTATTACTCCACCATGTGAGAAACCAACGTGGTTGAACGATACTTTGCGACAATGGGTTTTGGGAAACAGTCGTGACTAGCTAATTGATTTCTCCAACGATGTATCATACTATGGTAGTGAAGCAGTGAACTACGTCGTTGTACAGGGAAAAGCGCCCCAGGACAGTGGCCCTCCAGGAGTTGAGTTAGTGCTTTAATATTTTGGCTAAGAAAACTGTAGGTAAACTTATTGCCGTAACCATACATTTAACCATATATGCCTTCTTTCTTTCTTTCTTTCTTTCCCAATAGGGATGACCCTCGGAAACATCGAGTTCTTCAAATCCATCAACATCCCTCGGCTGGAGGCGGGGCTTATCACACCTCCATGGGTGCCCAAACCCAATGTTGTGTACGCTAAAGACACAGGTGATATCCGCGACTTCTCCGAGGTTAAGGGAATTGAATTTGATGCCAATGATGAGAAGTTGTTTAAGGAATTCAGTACAGGGGCAGTGCCAATTCAATGGCAACAGGAGATGATTGACAGTGGACTCTTTGATGAGCTTAATGACCCAGATAGGAAGAAATTGTCAGAGGGTCTGGATGATCATGATAATGAGCAAAAATCCAAATCTTGCACTCTTCTGTGACAAAATAAGAATAGTCTATATTGCACAAAAAAAAGTTTTATTAACTATTTAACTACCCCCCAACACACCCCTGATTTTTTACCTTTTCCTGTAAGCTCACATTTCTGAAGAAAAGAGCTTACAGTAAATGTAGTAAATGTTTGCTTGTTTTTATAATAATACATGTTATTATTATTTTGTAGTGTTATTTTCTTTTAATATCAAGTGCTTTTACTGAGCATTGGTTTAAAGGTTATGAATTGTGTGTTCTTCTGATGGTTGATGGATTGGCTAAATAATGTGCCGTTGCTGCGCTGTTAATAGACATGTTCATATTTTTTTCTGAATTTTTCTGAAAAATTATATATATATTGGTAATGTAATTTATAATAATTTTTAAAAATCTAGTTTTTCTAGCAAAACTTTTTTACAGTCACAGATGTCAGTGACTGATGTGTGAACTTTAGCATGTTTCCTGGGTACGTCTTAAACAGTTTGACATGAGACAAGCTTATTTGGTAATGCTTCCTTTTACTGTACAGTACTTACAGTGTACTTACCTAGAAAGTACTGGCTAATATAAGGTAAGTACATGGAACAGGGGTAGGTTTAGGGTAGGTTCAGGGTTAGTACTAGTTATTACCCAGTAATTGTAGTTACTAAAATAAGTACACAGTATTTACATGGATAACTGGACTGTAAAAGGAAGCGTTACCGCTTACTTGATATGCATTAATGCTCTGAACGACTATGTATTTTACCATGTCTATACTTTATTTTTTCCTCATATAGGCCTACAGAAGTCTGATCGAAAAGAAATACCTAATGGCCAAATTAAATTCTAATTGTGTTAAAATATATATTTTAATTTCTGTGTAAATTGCTGTGTCAGTCATGAAAAGGTCCCCTTAGCAATAAACCGGCCATTAAAATAACATCAGAGCTCAGTGGAAAGTTCTGCCACTGGCTTGCAATGCTGACACACTTGTCAAACAGATACCACTTCCAAAACTCTTAAAGATACAGAATACACTGATTGGTGTATGAACAGCAGAGGTCGCTGTTCACAATGAGATAATGCTGTATATTAGGCGGGAAAATGACTTGCACTGATAAACTCATCCATGGTGAAGAAAGTTTATACAATTCAAAGGAACATTTTTTTTTTTTATGTGAGCTGGTAAAAATTTTAGCTGTGTTCATAAGTAGATTATCATAAATCCTGTTCTTGTCATGGGGATCATTAATGAAATCTGATGAAGGATGGGGTCAGGCACGGCATGGGAAAGAGGCTTGTGACAGGGTGCAGATATTTGCCCTTCTCCTCCATGTTCCTGGATGACACCTCAGCTGTGTGATAAACAAGCTGTCCCGAGGCGGGTGGAAATCTCTGGGTGTGGTCTGGCCAGACAGACTCAGACCCACTGCGCTGCACCCTGCACCACATGCTCAAGTGTTTTGTCCCCGACTGAACGGGAACTCGACTGAAATAGCCAGTGGTTTCATTAGAAAAATAAGCCTCGTCTGTTTGTATTATGGGCAAAGGTTGACGTTATTAAATGTGAATATTTTTATGCTGCTTCATCATGCCACAGAATGTTCCGTTATTGGAATGTGTGCCTGACCGTGTCTGGGTCTCTTTTATTAATGCACATGATTCTTTAAAAAAAAAATCATAATCTCATAATCTTTTATCAAAATAACTTCCCCTTACTTTTGCAGAGACATCTCTCCAACGATGACGTGTTTATTGGCGTGAATGTGGAATTCATGAGATCATCACAGCCATAGCAAACCACAATAATCCAATTAATTCCTGATAGACACAATCAAGTGCTGTCCTGCATTTATTACATTTTGACCACTGACAGAAAATGTACCTGGTATCCATTTCAGAAATCTGGTCACCTTGAAGCTGACTTGAAACAAAGTTGCTATAGTCCCTATTGTGAAGTATATATGAGGGAAACCGCTTCTCAAACAAGAAATAATGTAGGGTGGGACTTGATTTTGACCATCAGGAATTGAGTGCATCTTTGGATGTTGTGGTTTGTTATTGCTGTGATTTCATGTGAGTGACAGGTTGCCCCGCCCCAACGCATCACCAAAGAAGAAATGTCACTGCAAAAAAAGAAGTTATTTTGATTTAAGATTACAAGGCCGCATGATTTAAAAAAAGTAGTGATGGATAAGATAAATCATAAATCACAGATAAATCATTTACGTTTAATACTGCAATATTCCATATATTTTCTTGACTTTAAGTTCTTCATGGCTAAAGTAGCGGCATACAAAGTAATCAGTATGACTTGCAGCCTCCTCTGTTGGTGAAAACAATCAATAGACGATTTTTCTGGTAACCAGCAGGCTATATTGGTCAGGCTTTTTTGCAGTGTATTCACAGGCTATTTTGAACATAAAATGGGACATTTCCTGGGACAGCTTCAGATAGAGACAGAACACCAAAATCGGGTCTGTTCCTGTAAAACAGGGATGTATAGTCACCCTAATTTGGGTTCAACACGAGTGAAGCTCTGTGAACATCATCTGTGACATGCTGTTGATTACAGGAAAAACTCAAACCTCAGTTCAAATGAATATTAACTTAGCCTATACTCTTTAGTGCTATATTTTTTACCCATTCGTCATCAAAAATGTTTTTCTTATAGCATGTGAGGAGTGATGGGAACACGCTTGTCCTTTTTCTCACAGTCTCAGCCTCAAAAGTCACACCAACGGACAGTTGGTAGAACATCTGATGCAGGTAGCATGCAAAATGATAAAAACAGGAGTTTTGAAATCATAATCTGATTAATTGAATCCTACAGGGAAACGTGAGTCGTGTTCTTCAATGGTCCATCTGGAAACAAGGTCAATGTGATGCCAAACCCCCTCATGGAAAAAGAAAGCTGTTGTATCCAAAGTTGTGTTTACGGTAACACTTTATATTGCGACCCTCAACAACTGGGTAAGTAAACCGAAATTACAAATTGTGTATGTTTATGTAATTATAGTGTACTTCCGTGTAGGTATAAGGGAACAATATGTTAAGTTTTGGGTAATTAATGGGTATTTAATAAATTTAAATAAATAAATGTAATTTTTATTTTACTGTTCTTACATACAGCCACATATATACAGTATATATATATATATATATATATATATATATATACATATATATATATATATATATATAGGAACTTTCCCCAGGAACTAGGAACTTTGGGGTGGTACTAAGTGTCCAGGGTCTAAATTAAGTTGCGGTATAAAAATTTAAATTCCCTCCCCCAGAAAGTCCCTGCTGCGAGGTATTACCAGAGCCCATCTAACGGAGAGCCTTGGCACTTCCTCTTAGCCCCATTGTGTTTCATCTTGGTTGCAGTTCCATTACAATTCCACTGGAGGTGATCGCGGGCAAGAGCAGAATGAATGGGAGTCTATGGAGCTAAACGGCTAAATGTGTCTCTTTCTCCTGCTTGTCGTTGAATCAACATAGATTGTATTATCGATTCCGCAAGTTCAATATAGATTATAGGCCAAAAGTTAAATGAACGAGTACTTATGTCCTTTTGATTTCTCCCCAGACTCCCATTCAGTCTGCACTCGACCGCAAGCGCCCCTGCATGGACGTGTTACTGCAGCCAGTTCAGAAACTGTAAGTAACCAGACAGTGCCAATTCTCTTCAATTAGACATTCTCTGGTAGTACTTTTTCAGAGTTCGGGAACTTTCGGGGTGGGACTTGTGCGCTGAAACATGCTGATTGGTTCTTACCACTTGTTCTTTCAGCCCGATGGTGCCGTGTCGTCCCATCCATCTCACGGTCAATGTCCGCTGATAACAAACGTCTACTTTTATATCTAGCATTACAAGCTTTCTGAATACACTTTGGGTGCTCGTCTCTGTCAATTTGTTAATTACCTCGTTAGTAAAACAATCGCACACAAAAGTAGCACAGCTTGAATCTCCTCATACAAAACTCAAAACACACTCAAAACTAAAACAAATGCACAGACTGGGAGGAGCAGTCGCACGAAGTTCAACGACACTACATAATCTTCCCGCCACGGACCAGTACTTTAGTCCGAGGTGTAAACGCAGTAAGCAAGCGGTCTGGGCAAAAAAAGTTCCTGGACAAATAGTCCCTGGTAATTGCGGTGTAAACGCGGCTTATATATATATATATGTTTAATTTACAAGCCACAGGTGTCAAAATTTCCCTGTAACTACATTGCACAAGAACATATTTTGCCAGAAAATGTGAATCAACAGATGTACATTTTTTGCCTGGAATTTAACAGAATAGGTACCTGCTAGTTTTAAATAATTAGATTATAAATAATTTGCTTGTATATCTGGTTGTACCCCTTCATTACCCAAAACTTAACATACTGTTCCCTTATACCTACACGGAAGTACACTATAATTACATAAACGTAGACCGTAATTTTGATTTACTTGCGAAGTTGTTTGCGGGTCGGAATATAAAGTGTTACCGTGTTTACAACTGTGAAAACAAACACTTATCAGGTTCAACTAAAGGCTGGATTTTCAAAAGTATGTGAAGGTCACAGCACCATTGTTGCGGTAGACTTTCAGGACGTTCGTGAATTAATTGCAAGCCGGTTTTGTTATCGTGGATACATTGACTTTACGTTTTCACACTGCTGAAACATGACGCAGAACACAGCGAACTACTGTATGATTGGTTGCTTTACATGGGTTCAGACATCCTCTTGGGTGGTCCTTGGGCAATGGAAAGCTGTAGTCTAAAGGCCTGGCTATGCAAGGCTAATTTCCAAATTGCAGACAATAACAGCTGCTCAAGGACAATTGATCTTCACCGCTCAAATAACACATTTTTAATGTTAAATAATGAATAAGCACTTTAACAAAAACATGACGTGCACATCATTGCTTGCATCATAGATTTCCATTGTAAGGACATTCCTGTAAACTATTTTGTGCATACTGATATGCCAAACAGTTTGAAATAAATCTCGTTATTAGGCTGGCAAATACACAGAATGCTTTATATGAATGAGGAGATTCTCCTCTGGGCTTGACAACACATGTTACATTTCCAGAGGACTTTATGTGGTGTCATCACCTCTTACAAATGATCTTGTCTGTTCTAAAACCGGATGAAAGAGTGTTTAGAGCAATTGATCTTGCTTTTGAATGCAATAGGCATAATTGCTTAGAGATTTTGCTTGTGTTGGAGTAATTTGCAGTTCTTAAGTGTTTAGTGGTGGAAATTAAGCCGTTTTATCCAAACCGCCATCTGAAGGCCCCCTCTTCGGGTATCTTCTTTTACATTGAAATTAGAAGGTTCAGATTTCACCACAGCGGCACAGACAGTGCTCTCTAATCTCATTTAACAAGCTGACATATGGCTGTTAACAGAATACTCTCATGAAACCCTCCACTTCAGCCTTCTGCTTCACACTTTAACAGACTGCGGTCAGCCCTACAACATTTCAGAGAGGTTAATGTCATTTTGATAGTACTTATGCATACGCGTAGATATACTGTACACTTAGTTTAAACTTCAGTTTATCACTATCCATCGTTCTAGTTTTTAACTAGAAAGTCTTCTGACCTAAGTATTAAATGTATATAATTCATCTTGCACAAATGAATGGCATATCAAATTGTACAGCTTGTTATGGACAGGATTGCTATCAATTTTCTAAGATTAGTTGGTAACACTTTATTTTACAGTGTCCTTGTTACATATGGTACACATACTTACCATAGTAATAACAGTAAATTATGCATAATTACTTGCAACTAACCCTCAACCAAATCCTAATCCCACACAAACCCTGTAGTAAGTACATGTAGTTGCTTAATATTACTCAGAACTGAAATATATAATTACACTGTAACAATGACACCTTAAAATAAAGTGTAATCTATGATTTTCACCTGATAAAAAATTACTAAGTCTTACAACAAATATTTGTTTTATATAATTTATATTATATATGATATATCATTTCTAATTAGTCCACACCTGTTCCCTGTTCTGTTGATGATCTTTTCTCTTTGTATTTAATACATTTTCAACAAGAGTTAATGAATTATGAAGAAATTACAATGAGTTGTACTGTATTTATTATTTAATATTAAGCTACTGTAGATTAGTAAATGCTGCAAATTAATTATTGTTCATTGTTAGTTCATGATACATAATACATTAACCAATGTCAGTGAATGGAACCTTATTGTGAAGTCTTGCCTACATACATCTATCGACATCCATGGTTTAAATTTGTCTACAAAATAAATTTTTGCCATTTAAGCCTTTATCAAGTCAGGTATTTCCAAATGTTTGAATGGTACTACATTAACGTAGTTTATTTTTAGTTTTAATTTATGGTGCACCAACATGGACAGATCATAAGCTCATATGTTTTTAATGCAGGCATGCACTGAGAGATTAGTTGCTGATTAAGGTTAATGAGGTCAGAATGGCATGCCGTATGAAATGTGCTAGAGGACAAGAGTGCTGAGATTCACACCAATGTGCAAATGGAAATCTTAGATGGTCCATGATTGCAGTTATAGGCTACATAACCAGGGTGACATCTGTGGCTGCCGCAGTGACAGCTGGAACTCCATGGAAGATCACCAAACATGTTTTTCCCAGGCTGGACTGTCAGTGTGAAAGTGCGATACTCTTACAAAGACTGTCTCTTGGTAATGGAAGTTGATGATCAAGTCACCCAAAGAAAGCCGCCATCCTCCTTGGAAAACACACACACCCAAACACACACTCTCAAACACACATTCACACCTACTTGTATAGACACTAAATATTTACACTCTCAGCACACACTCTCAAATGTGCAAAAACCATAAACACATGCACACTTTTAGCGCTTGTGCGGGCAGTTGGGGTGTGAGATCAAAGTGACAGTAACGGCAATTTGGAAGTCATCTTTGAGACATGATCTGGCACCGCTTCACAGGGTGGAATAGTGTAAAAAAACTTCAGCTGATTATAGCTTGACTTTCTCCATTTGCGTAAAAGTGGATAGTGGATTACTGATTATGACCTTATACATGTCAATGTGTGTGGTAAACAAAAACTCATGACAAACATGATGTTCCATAGAGATTGAGAGATCCTTGCAATAATTCTAGTTTAAATTCCATGTATGTGCCAATGTCATATATGTAATCTTATTGTGAAGATTCCATTCCACTAAAAAGTAAGTTTCTGGTTTTTAAAGGTGATGTGATTTATCAACTATTTCAGTGATTTCTGCCAAATAGGATATTTTATGCACCTTTAAAGGCCCCCTGAAATTCAAAGTTTCTAAGCTTTTAGTATGAATATGTTAGCCTTAAGCCGTGTGTCCACCAAAGCTTTTTTCCACGCACCTGGCGTGTGTTTTCAATTGTTTTCAATGGGAGCACCGCATTTTTTAAACGCCATGAGCGTACTGAGGCGCTGAACGTTTTTTTCACGCTGAAGCGCCAAGCGTTTTTACTGGTCGCTGGGAGTTGAAAAGTTTTCAACTTTGGATAAAACGCAGCGCGCATTACTGTCACTTCTCACCCAGCCGTCCAATCACAGTGGAGGAGGGGCGGGACTAATACCACACCAACCAACTGTCACAACATTCACACTGCTGTGGATATTCTGTATCATAGCAACGAAACGCCTCAACAGAAAAAAACGCTGCGGTGACAAATCGCTCTCAAGCGCCCAAAGCACAGCGTCTTCAGCAGAGTGTCTAGCGTTTTCAGCTGGATAAAAACACTTTGGTGGACACACGGCCTTAAAGTCCCTGTAAAGTCAAAATTAAGTATGTGTTTGTCACACCACAGAAACAAATGTGTTATTAGGCACCCAGCCAAATTTGAATGATAAAAAAGCCAGCAAGTACATAAAATAAGCTATCAAAATCATGTAAAAATTAGCAGATTCTCTGCTCTCAAACGCTGGGGCGTGTCCGCTGGCTGCGTGGAAACCACGCCCACTCGCGTGCAAGCTGTTGACGGTGATATTAGCTGATTAGCTTTTGGAGACGGGAGGATGAACACTGAGGCGGGAGATCGTCGTTTCGGCCTCGTTCACCAGTAACAGCGGATTATCAGTGAATTATCAGTGAATCCCAGTTGTCTCTGAGGAAAGTTTATAAAACGATCCAGTGTAAAACGATCTCTACAGAGGCGGGTGTTGGCGGTGATCCTCAGCTCTTCATCAGGTATTGGCTCTCTAAAAACCTTTTCTTGATGTGATCGTTTTTAAGGGAGTTTAAATGAAGATACCGATCTGTTTTGTACATGATCGCATCCAGGAAATAGCCCATGCATGTCCGTGTCGAAGGCATAGCTAGCTAACTGTAGGCTCAGCTGTAGTAACTGCGAGTACTGAGTCACTTGCGATTGAGCTGTGAATGCAAATGTTCTCAGTGCGTCATCAAATAGGGGTGTGTCCAGGAGCTCATGGGCTGCTGTGCGTCATGGCCTCGCCCAATTAATCCGTAAATTTGCAATGGTGAAAAACTGTTTAACGGTCTAACAGCACATTTCAGTACTTCACAGTGCACAGACTTTGTAATATGTTTTAGAAATACATGTGTAACATTTATAATGTGTTTAGAACTTTTTTGTAGAATTGACTTTACAGGGACTTTAAGGTTATGAAAATGCTGGTGTGTTCTAAAAAAAAATCACATTTAGGACATATAAGCATTCAAAACTTGCTGGACTTTAGCTTCTCGTCACCTCTTCCATCCAATCAAATTCTCTCTAGAATTTAAAGTGTCCCACCCCCTATGCTATAAATAAGAACTGGTCAAAGTGACCATTGACATGGTGCAAGGAGATATGGTTGGAGATGTGTGTTCGGTTGCTCAAACGCTCAAGTTTTATTCCGTTTTCCAACTGTAC
Organism: Hybognathus amarus; assembly: GCA_030378365.1. Classification (NCBI taxonomy): domain Eukaryota; kingdom Metazoa; phylum Chordata; class Actinopteri; order Cypriniformes; family Leuciscidae; genus Hybognathus; species Hybognathus amarus. The sequence continues at coordinate 135,234 of JAQIUQ010007766.1, forward strand.
GTAGGTTAAGAATGAAATGGCTAGAATTTATTCACACCTCTACTACTATTGAATCCAACGTATCATCAGCGTTCGGATTCGCTTCCATGGTGCTGTCAAGTACAACTTGCAGTCTGTGAGGCAAACTAAACGCTAGTGGCTTTTTAAAAGGCGGAGAAGCCATTCAATATATCCCTCTTTAGCTACGTCAACGCATCATACAAAGCTGCGCGTTCCAAAGCATTGCAGCATCACCTCTTTTCTGAAATGGTTTGAAAAAGAATTTGGTCTCTCTCCTCCTTTCCGAGAGCCTACTCTGCTCTGATTGGTCAGATGGCTCAGTCTGTTGTGATTGGTCTACCTCTTACAGCACATGTCAGAAACAAAACACACATTACCTTGCATGAATTTCAGTGATACGAACAGCAACAACAATGGTGCCGGTTTAACCATATCAGTTTGAGCCCAAGACCTCTTTCTTGGAAGTGCATGCAAAGTAGATTAACCGTTGCTTAACCGTTCCATTCCATGCCAATCCAGACCAAGCTCAAGTGGAAATATAACTGGAGCCATCCCTACGGTGGAAAAACGACTAATAAATCCATTTGTTAGTTTCTATGGACTTTAACTGAGTTCCACACATATAAGTTCCAAACATATGGCCTGAATGGAGCATATGCCAGAATCCACCACAGACACAGAGCCTGGGGCCTGCTGCGATGCCAGCTCCAGAGAGGACACCTGAGCCAATCATTACCCTGGAGCCTGAGCCTAACAGAATGTCTGACCAGATGTGCGAGCTGGCAACATTGCCTGTCCCAGTGAGTGTGCTCATTTACATTTACATTTATTCATTTAGCTGACACTTTTATCCAAAGCCACTTACAATTGCTATATATGTCAGAGGTTGCACGCCTCTGGAGCAATAGTGGTTAAGTGTCTTGCTCAGGGACACATTGGTGTCTCACAGTGGATTCAAACCTGGGTCTCTCACACCAAAGGCATGTGTCTTATCCACTGCACCATCACCACCCCTCATGGCTCATGGCCTACGAGTGCATGGGGGAACACTCTCGCTTGCCCAGCTCCAAGTCTCCTCCATCTCCTCTGGTCCCTTTCAGCTCCAGGTCTCATTCATCTCCACTGGTCCTGCCCAGCTCCAAGTCTCCTTCAAAAGCTGATGGACAGCTTTCCAGCACACTGGCTCAGCCACTCATTATAGCAGCTCCACCTTGGCCTCTAGGACAGTGTCGATCAGTCTCTGTGTCTCCTCAGGTCCGCTTAGGTCTCCAGCCTTTCCTGGCTCAATGGTTCCACAAAGCTAGTGAACGATCTCCGCATCAGCGCGGATAGTGAGGAGCTCCTGTTCTCTGCTTTGTTCCAGTTTGCAGACATTTGTTTGTCCTTTCTTTGTTGATGACAAACACAAACTTTCTTTTAAGAGCAACAGAGTTGCGCAATGGCACGAGCGTCATCACTTTGACACACCCCTTACGGCATTGGTCCTGGCTTTTGTTCACACAGTGCGTGTTCCAAGACTTATCCCGGCAATGTTACTAGGTCCCCAACCCGGCATTGATGCCGGTATCAATTCCGGGTCATGTTTGCGTTCACACAGAAGGTGTTCTGGCAATTTCCTGGCAATTTCCCAGGATCAACGCGCTGTGTGAAAGGGGCTTATGGCTCCTCCAACCACGGGCCTTCCTAGCAGCTCTATGTCTACCTTTACAGCTCTAGCCCCCACCCTCCCTCGCAGAACCCGATTTGCATCATGTTTGTTGATCATCTTTGTTGATCCTGGAACAACATTCTAATCACCCCCCCCCCCCTAGATTTGAGGACTAAATTCACAGTTTATGTCAAGTTTATGCTTACAACCTAGGTTAGGTGTTTCTACATTGTTATTCACCCTGTCATTTCCCACTGATTTTAGGGATGACCAGAGGCGGACAGAGTACACAGCTTTGTTACTTGAGTAAAAGTACAGATACCCCTTGCTAAATTTTACTCAAGTACAAGTAAAAGTACTTCAGTCAGATGTCTAGTAAAAGTACTTGTTTTTAAAAGTACTTAGAGTACATTTTCTAAATATTGCATTACAACTGTCACAGTGCTTACATTTACAGTACAGACGTCCTACATGGAGTTATGAAATATGTGAATGTTAATACCTTGGAGAATGTAAAAGGAATTGAAAGTAAAATCAAGTCATTTTCATCTTTTTACCATGTTGCTTTATTGAACATTTAAGAAAAAATTATTAAAATAGTGTGTCGAGGTTGGCATTTTCACGGGATGGACCTGCTGCATCTTCATCCATTGTTTCGTCCATGGTTTCTTCTCTTATCTAAACCTGACCTTTGAGTTGACTTTGGGGGAAAGATGATTGCTGATAGGCTGTCCCAATCAGTGGCGGTGTGGCGCCTGCACAATCCAATCCCGTTTGAGAGGGAAACAACCAATTAAGGGTTTCAGAGATTAGTATTTTTTCCTTTATTTATTTATTTCTTTTTTAAGTAGTAACGGGTACTCACGGTTATGGATAGAAATGTAGTGGAATAAAGAGTACAATATTTGCCTCTCAAATGTACTTGAGTAAAGTCATGAGTACTCCCCAAAAATTATACTCAAGTAAAGTACAGATCCCTCAAAATTCTACTTAAGTACTGTACTCAAGTAAATGTACTCCGAGACTATCCGGCTCTGGGGATGACTTATGGGTAGGTTTAGGCATAGATGGCATAGATTATTATTACAGTTTCAGACAGGAATGTTGTTTCAGGATCAACTAAATATGTTGACCCATGAGTCTAACTTCGAAAAAATAAGGATGTGCACCCTTCCTCCTCTGTTGGATTTTGTTAGTTGTTTATGGCATGATTTTCTATGAACGTTAATTGAGTTCCACACCTGTTCCCTGTTGTGTTGATTATCCTCACATGTGTATATAAGCCTTCAGTTTATCTCCTAGCCTTGTTGTTTATCTCCTTTGTACTCAAACGATCTCATGCCTTTATTATTAAAGACTATTTAAAGTATTCCTTCTTCGTGTGTATTGCCTGCCACACTTCGTGTGACAATATGAACTTTCCTTGAGGTTATTTCTTTTGATATGTGAACATGAACCAACCTTGCAATGTAATTGTCAATGACAACAGCTTTCTATATGTTGGGTTATAAAGAATATATAGATTATTTATAGATATATAGAATATGTATAAATGGAAAAAGTCTCTTTTGATCGTTGGTTGTCATGGTTCTTCATATGCTGAGCATTGCATTTATTTTTCTGTGTTTAGTAGGGCCCATTACTTGAATTCTTAACATTTCCACAAATAAGTGAATTCCATAGAGGAGGCCAAAGGAAACACAAACCTCGAACACTGGCATGTTTCTCTCTCGTTCTCCCTTTCTCTCTCCTAATGTGCACATTTGTCCTTCCCCAGTGTTGTAATAAAGAAATAAATGTAGCTTATTGAATTCAGTTCTATCCATAGACCCACTGACCACCACAACCGCCATTGTCATCTTACAATTGAAGCAAAACAAAGTCAATAAGATACTCTCTTATTCAGACTTTTTTCTGATCAGTGAATAAACTTTTGATTTATTGCTGTTTACTGTAAGCAGGTCAAGTATAAAGAATCATTTGATGAGTTTTATAGGAACAGTCATCTAGAAAACAGATGCTTTCATTGTTTCTGTGGTCAGACTGTTTACATCAGTTAAAAATATTCCAGGATGGTTAAGTAAACTTTGACATTATCTGTGACCAGAAGTGAAATCTTGGAACAACTGTAATTTAAATTTGGAGAATATTTTATATATATATTTCTGTCTCTGTCTGTTTGTTTGTCTCTTTTTAGATTGTTTTTTCTTCTCATGCCTGTTTATTTTTTCTGTACAGAATCTTTCTATACACTGGCTTATTGTTGGATTCTCAGTTGCTATACAACTAAAGCAGTGGTGGGCCGTCAGGGCCAGCAAGGCCTTCTCTGCTGGCCTAAACACTATCAAAATCACTGACTTGCACTTTAATATATTTTTTCCATGAATGAGCATTCAATTATTCCAAATAGTCTCTTAATTTCATAGCTTTTCTCTGGTTGCGCTGCCTCCAGTAGTATGCTTTTATGTTAGAGCTTGTATCCAATCATATTTCAGCCATCATGCATTGCCGGGTCAAATAAATCTGCCTGGAGTCCTTCAGAATCGACAGTGCGGGCGCCTGCAGTATAAAATGAATGGCGATGAAACCGTTTCTTTAACCAATCAGATAATCCGTCAGATTTAATCAGCCAATCAGATTTCGCTTTGACTGCAGCGGGGCCATCTAGCTGATAACGTATGTATTTTCTCGTTCTTCTATTGGATGCGCGTATAGACCGCGTAGCTATTATTAGTGGTAGTATCCGCATCTGTAGCGAACTGTGTAAACCAAATATATATTCCTGTAGATGTAATCGTTTTCCAACCCAACAATTAATGTTTCTTTCGCTGCTCGACCTCCAGCAGAAATAAATCCCTTATTCAGCCTGAGCTAAATGCAGAGTAACGAAACTCTATTCAATCTCTGTGGAAAAACAGAACTGACTAATGTAAGTTATGAAACGAATGATTTTGAAGGCAAAAGTCCCACTGATCCCGTTGATTTCGTTCAAAACTTTGTGTGAGAGCATGGGGCAGCTGTACACATCGTCATGTTTTGCGGTGACTGTGTGCTTCTGTCGACAGGCACTCTCAGCCATAAAGCGAATAAAAACTTATGCTAGAAATATGACGAGACAGATACTGACATTGTTGGAACTGAAACGCAGTTAACCTGTACAACAGTAATTTAAGGAAAGATATAAGGATGGATTTTGTGTAAAGAATAATCTGTAGTTTTGGTGAGTTAATGCTTTTTTCCCCGTGGTGAATATGATTTTCTTCTTATTTAAAATGTATATTCTTCTTATATAAATTTATGATCGAAACTTTACTTTTTTCAAACATTCATTATTGTAACATCTGAAAAGGGACTATTGTAGCCCTTGAACGACAAGATAAGGGAGGCTACGTTTCTGAATTTAGAATCAGATTCGGAACGCAAGAACCATTGTACAAACGCCCAGCCGAACTCACGCGCTCGTTCTCCTCTTACCGGTCCTTTCCCGAACTCACCGCATTAATCCAATACCTGCGGTTGCAAAATAAAAACAACAATAATAGAGAGGCTTTGCGCTGATACACTATTAAAAGTTATTAATTCAGGTAGGACAGAAGGCTTAGGTGTGAAATGCACGGCCCGCCACTCAACTAAAGGAAATGTATGTGCATGACTGAACTTTACAGCACAACTGTACAAATGATCAAGTCATTCAGCCCAAGTAAGTAAAAGTGTATTTTTAGTGTCAAAGGGGTGGTTGATTGCGATTTCACTTTTTTCATTTGAAATAGTGTGTAATGTTGCTGTTGGTGCATGAACAGTATCTGCAAATTTGCAGCGCTGAAAGTTCAGTGTAAGCAGAGATATCGTCTTTTAAAAATCAGGAAGTTTAATGCCTACAAAAAACGACTCGATTTGGGACTACAGCTGGGTTTTAGATGTCACTAAACCAGACATTTACATCAACCCTCCCTCTGGAATATGCAAAAAAGGGCATGACCATATTTCTGCGGCTTGTCAAAAGTGTGTTATTTTCATCCAGCTGTCAGGTCTTCTGTGTTCAGGCTTCCCACGGACGTTGTAGTTCGTCAACAATGGATACAATTTATGTTTGATTATGTTGCTGAAAATGACATAGGTCTCTGTGCTGAGCATTGTAAGAAAAACTGCTTCCAGAATATCCACGAATTCAACACCGGATTCAACAAGAAACTGTTACTAAAACATGAAGCAGTTTCAACTTTAAAACCAGAGGCAGCAGTTGTTGGGCCACAACCTGTAAGTAGGCTAAGATTTAATCATTTTAAATGTATTTGCATGTATAATTTCAGATGTAATGTTTTAGTTTAATCAAATGCCAGTGCTGGCTTTATAGCCACTAGGCTACTTTATGCTATTTTGTGCCTACGACAAACGCGTACAAACATTTTGGACCTGAATTTTGTATATGTACTAATGTTGGAAATGTATTTTTCATGCATGTATACTTTATGGTGTTATTTTTCGTTTTGATCAAGAACGTAAACCAATGTCAACGCTGTTTGTGTATATTGTAGTCAGTCAGTTTGATGCTATTTTGTGAAAGACAAACATGTATAAAGTAAAAAAAATATAGGCAAATTACCATTCAAAAACGTTTTGTAAGAGCCGTGTTTAGAGAGGTTCTGCTTGACTCTCTTCATCGCCGCTTTCTGGGTCTGATTCTGGCTCATACTGATACTGCAGTATCAACACCATTATTTACATTAGACAGGAACACATGCAACTTCGCCGTAAAGGTAATGGGCGTAATTTTCCGGACAATGTGCACTACAGTTTAGCCAATAACAACACATCGGCCCCAACTAACCAATCTGAGCCCACTGCCTGTTTCTGAGGGAGTGGTTTCATAGACTCAGGAAGTCAACCGGTCGTTCAAATGACAGAGGAGAAAGCGGCTTACAATAAAGGTCAAATTTATGAAAAATAAGACTTTTTAAAAAAGAAAAAACACAAATACATGTTATATTACACCCCATAAACACAATCATGCAAAGAAAAAAAGCAGTAAACCACCCCTTTTTTTATAGTTTTTTTATATATAGTTTTACAATCTTTTTAAGAACTTTTTTAAGCGTTAAATGGTCAGTAGTGTTGCTGTCAAAGGACAGAAAGCTGTCAGATTTCTCATAAAAAAGATCTTCATTTGTCTCCCAACGATGAACGAAAGTCTTAGTGGGTTTGGAACGACATAAAAAACGAGCTTAAAAATCTTAAACTTTGCTGTTTTTTTTTTTTTAAATGAGCGATCGTTTCGCTTATAAGACCCTTATTCATTGTCTGAAATCATTTAAATCCCTTTAAGTATCCAATTAAATTATATTCAGTTCACTTAAGATATGAAAAGTATGAAAAGTACTCTTTTTAAAAGTATGCTAAAGTGTACTTATTTTATCACTTTTTTATGGACTACTGAATAAATAAATGGATTTGAGATTTTCTTAGGGGTAAGTGGGTCCCACTGAAGTGCTCTATGGTATAACATAATCAATGGAGCTATGGGAGGCCTTCATAAACATTTTGTCCTGCATGGGCCCCAAGATTTTAAGTGATCACCCTGATGGGAATATATTCCGCAAACCTCGAACAAAAATTACACGCTGCTGCACACTGTCAGACCTAACATCGAAGATATCATTACATGTGCAAATTTTCTTAAAACAAACTGCAATTTCCTGCTTATGTGGTCCAGAGGTTTGGCTTGGGCATCTCTGCATTAGTGTTAGGAAGTGAGGGAGTGAAAAGAGAGGGAACAGATGGAAAGAGAAAAATGGACATGGTAATTAAACTTGATTTAAAAATGGTGAAAGTAAAAAGAGAAGTCCTGTATTCATGAAGAAGAATAGAAAATCAATTAATACATCAGAGACAATATGAAACTATGACAGACAGACGAGATCGCTCTTCAGGTGTGGAAAATGAGGTATCAGATTTAAAGTTGATCATGAATCACGTATTACATTCCCTCTCAGTGATGTCATTTAGTGAGCTGGCACTGTGGTGAGCTGGAAACATCCCAAAGACATTAGTATCGCTGCTGTCATCTGTCTCTCTATCTGTCCATTCTCTCCATGTGATATATTGTTTTTGTCATTATTCGATTTTATGCAGTATAATATATCTCTTCTGCCATTCTATATCGTTCTCCTCCTCTCTACCACATACCTAGACTATAAAAATGAATACACTTATCTAATCAAAAAAATTGTGGCAACAGATTACAAGCAATATTATTAATTAAATTTAACAAATTTGAATTGTGTAATAATTTATCAAAATAAATTCCTTAAAAGTTAATCATTTAACATGAGTAAAACTTACAACAACCAAAAAAAAAAAAAATGAAGAAAAACATAAATTGAAGTCACCATTATGATGATCGGTGTTTGTTTTAGGTTTGTTTTAAAATGACGTTTTTCTCTTTCAGTGAATCTGCTTGTTAACATCAGGTGTCTTCAATGTTGGAAATATAAACTAAAGAGTTCTTAATTAATCTTTGACATCTGTCTGGTAGTAAGATATTTTTGTTAAATGTTTTGGTGTAAACTGAACTCATTTTAAATGGTTAACTTTTAAGGAATAATTTGATTATTACTCAACTCTAATTTGGTAAATTTAATTAATAATATGGCTTGTAATCTGTTGACACAATTTTACTGATTTGATAAAGCACATTAATTTTTACAGTGTACTGCTCTAACACACATGCACTACTATAATACACATTTAACGTATTAATGTTGTTGTGCTTTAAAGAAGTACACTTATTTTGATGTGTTGACTAACATACTTATGCATTTTAAAGTTAATACATATTTAAAACGAAACTGCATCATTAAATGTGTAATTACAATTTACATATATATTGATATACACAACATACATGTGTCAAATGACATTAAAGGACATTTTAGTTTACCATAATGATTGTCAGTACAGTCATTCACCTAATACACTAGAAGTATATGAAGTCAATAATTAAGAAATGATATATAAAGACAATTTCTAGTGGGTGAAAAGCACTCTAAACTTCAATATAATTGAATATAAAGTAAATAATAGATTATCATTTTGTTGTAATTACTAAAACATGCGATTAAGTGTCCAAAAACATTACATTCTGTTCACACTTCAGTAGGCCTGAATAATACCATATTCACTATTAATTAAACTTTTGCATTTAAATTGGGGTATTGGGTAGGATTAAGGGATGTAGAATAAGGTTATGCAGAATAAGGCATTGATATGAGCTTTAAAAGTACCAATAAACAGCCAATATCTTAGTAATATGTGTGATAATACGCAACTTGTCAATAGCGAGAATTGAACCCTAAATCAAAGTATTACCAAAATTATTTACATAACAATTACTCTTTTTAAAAGCATGCTAAAGTGTAGCCTAAAATTATTTTTTACAACCATGACTTTATTTTCAAGGTCAAGGTCAAGGTTACTTTATTGTCCCCGAAGGGCAATTATTTGTACAGCCATCAGAAAAACACAACACACAACATTACCACAAGGTATAAAACACAGATAGTCTCTAAAAATGAAAAAAATAAAATAAAATATATATATATATATATATATATATATATATATATATATATATATATATATATATATATATATATATATATATATATATATATATATAATAATTAAATATAATAATAAATAAAATTAAAATATATATTTTGAATATATTTATGACATGTCTCTGTGTTGACTGAAAGGAAGTCAATGGTTACCAAAACTATTTGGTTACCAACATTCTTAAAAATAGATTATTTTGTGTTAAGAAAGAAAGTAAAACCGGTTTGGAATCACATGAGAGTGGGTAATGTTCCCTTTACGTTTTTGATATTATGATATTTAAGTCAGTAGATAAGGGATATTGGATTTTCAATTTTTTATTTCCGTAGAACAGTTCAAGAGAAGTTACATTCTTATACCAGCCTACAAATAAATATGATTAGGAATACTGGATATTCCATCATTAGAGCAGGTTGGGATTCATAACTTATATTTGGTACATTTGAACTCTTCAGGTTCTTTTAGTTTCTTGCCCTTTATGAGAGCACCGTGTGGTTTGCTGGTCCAGTATGCCGTCCGCATGTCCAGACTCCCAAGTGCCTATTGAAAATGCCTTGGTGACGAGACCTATGTTTAGAACTCCTGTAAGTTAATATGTTAGTCATATTTTTAGGTTTCTCTGACATGTGGTCATCATTGGCTTTGCACTTTCATTGCACTATAGCTTTCTGTCTGCTTTTTTGGCCCCTGTTTGACCTTTGGCATTCAAATGAAAAGTGGCCCATTGCAGTTTAGTTGTTTTCATGTTATGATATATTTGAAGAGAAGTTTACCTAAACTGGAACAAAATGAAATAAATTACATTCAAATAAAATATCATGAAACAATGTTTTTTCACTTTCAAAAATGTTACTTTTAAAAATTAAGTTCATAAGGAGTGGTTTGTATGTACAAAGTTGTTTTTACTGTCTCTTATAACTCTTATAACACACACTATGTTGCCTGGGTCTGCGTCTCCTGGCCAAAGATTTTCCCAATTCTAAACAATTCCTCTGTGTCCACTTTTCCATTTTTCTAGATCACATCATGGTGAATACATTGCATTAACTTGATTTGTTTCATGTTAAATTACTGTTGGTCTACCCCTATCTCTCACAGAAACATATTTGCATGTTTAGATTTATATAGGCTATTTAATCATGCATTCATTCATTTTAGTAGTGATATGCCACAAAGCTACACAAATGTCAGTATACAAAGCTGTGAAAAGTTCTGTACATGGAAGAATTTAAATATTAGTCAGTGTTTCTACTGCTGGCTGTTTTAACGTTAGATGATGCACATCTAGATGTTGAACATGCATGGACAGAAGAAAAAAATATAGATGCTGTTCCTTAGTTAATGCTCATATTTAAAGACAAAAAGCTCACAAGAGAGATACACTGAAAGAAAATACAGTAGCCTGTTAATTGATTAAGTTCTAGGAAAACTGTAATATTAACATTAACAGTCAAAATAATGCATTTACATTAATTTAATTTTTTAGAGTCCACATCTGTCAGAAGATTTAATGGAAAATTATACAGTAGTTCTGTAGTTTGAAATGAATCCACCTAGAGATACGCATCTTTGACTCCATACATTTTTGGTATCTCAAACGAAACACTGTGGTGAACTGGCCTGAAATAGCACATTCTGTGGTGACGCTTTAGAATACTGTTCCATCATTAATGCATAACTAGAAAGCAAATGAGTAATGCAATATTTAAATTCCAGTAAGAAGAACTGTTAACTAACAAGAAACTCTGTTTAAAGAAATTGATAAGTAGCGCTCAACTGAATGAGGTTTCAGTTAACAAAAACATTTTTACATATCTCCCAGAGGTAAGAGCTATACATACTGGTTCATAATTAATGTGAATAATGCATAATAATATAATGTAAAGTGCTATTATATGTGTGAATGTATGTCTTTGTTTATTATTATTGTGAATGTATGCTTTGTGTCAATCTTTATAAAACTATTAAGAGAAATATACAAATATATCAAAATATACTCTTTGTAAATATTGTGTCCTTAAATGTGCTCTAAGTGATGTTGGGTGACATGACTTCTTGTTGACTTCTTGTTGTCAAACAAAACGGAAGGTTGCAAGACCCTCCCTCCTCCTCATCCACCCATTAATCCCCCAAACCCCACCCCCAAATCCTTCTTGTCAGTTATTGGCTGGAACACTGTTTGTTATGTTTCGTGGTGCGGGTTGGCCCAGTTTGTTTTTGTTGCCGTTTGTGGAGCCTGGGCTGTCTGACAGAGACCATGATTTTTGCAACAATTGGTTTGCACAACCAAAGAATTTCTGCACAAACTGTCAAAAACAGTCAAAATCTCAGGGAAGCTCATCTGCATGCTCGTCATCCTCAAATGGGTCTTGATCTCCAGTTCGCCGTCATACCCGACTTAAGTAGGCAATGCTCATGGCGTCTGGGACTTTGGAGAGGTGTTCTCTTCACGGTTCGAATCCTGTTTTTTTTTACTGTACATGGCAGGTGGCAGACAGCGTGTATGGCATTGTGTGGGTGAGCGGTTTGCTGATGTCAACGTCTGTGGATCGAGTGGCCCATGGTGGCGGTGGGGTTATGGTATGGGCATGGACAACGAACACATGTGCATTTTATTGATGCCATTTTGAATGCACAGAGATACTGTGACGAGATCCTGAGGCCTCCGACCATCACCTCATGTTGCAGCATGATTAAGGAACACTCTGGTGTTGCAATGATCTGTACAGTTCCTGGAAGCTGAAAACTTCCCAGTTCTTGCATGGCCACAATACTCACCGGACATGTCGCCCATTAAGAATAGATGGGATGCTCTGGTTCTGGTCTTGCCAATACCCAGCATTTCCGCACAGCCATTGAAGAGGAGTGGACCAACATTCCACAAGCCACAATCAACATCCTGATAAACTCTGTGTAAAGGAGATGTGGTGCACTGCATGAGGTAAATGGTGGTCACACCAGATACTGACCCACCCCCAACATATAGTAAAACCACACATTTTTGAGTGGCCTTTTGTGGCCAGTCTAAGGCACACTGTGCATAATCAATGTTTAACCAGCATCTTGATATGCAATATTTGAGATAAATTGGCCTTTTGTGTACTACATAGAAAAGTCTCTCTTTTCAGTTTGTGAAAAATGTGGGTAAAAACTAAAGTGTTGCTTTTATCATTTTGTTCAGTGTGCATACATAATAGAAATAATATAAATAGCATGGAATAATGCTATCTGAAACATAGCCAGGGAATGCCAGTGTTGAGGAAGTGGATGAGACTGAGGCTGTACATCACATGCTCCAGGCAACAGGCCCAAAGACCCAGGGGAGTGAGAGAGAGCAGCCAAACTCTGGAGCAAGAAACAGATTCATAACTCAGCACTTATTTAGAGCAAGTCTCCTGTTTATACACGGCAGCAGCTACACAGCAAATTTATAACATTTTAACCAGAAAGCTATTTTGAAATGGTTGAGATTGGACAGAAAGAATAGCTGTCAGCCAAAGAATAAAACTTTTAGATAGACTGTTATTTCAGCATTCTTTGAGCTGATTGTTAGGCTAATAAAGTCAGTGCTTGAGCACCTGCATCTCTTATTTTTGTTCTTTCTTTTGCCTCTATAGCTACCAGACGCATGCATGTAATCTCATAGAGCAGCACAACACACACTGGCCACTTTATTATAGGTATTGGATCTGCTTTTGTACGGGTTGGATCTGCTTTTGTCCTCAGAACTGACTTAATTATTTGTGGCACAGATTCAAACAAGGTGCTGGAAACATTCCTCAGAGATTTTTGTCCATATTGACGTGATAGCATCACACAGTTGCTGCAGATGTTACAGGTCTAACAGGTTCCTGCACTACACTTCCCATAACTCCCATCACCACCACTATAAAGACACACTCTTCACCTCTGTTTATTTTCTGTCGCTTATATCGAAGAGGCCTACTTATACTGCTATCGCTAACCTTGATTCGCCAATCAACCATTCTCTTAGTCTCCACTTCAACGTCTCTGCCTCTGTTAGTGATGGGAAGTTTGGATCATTTTACAGACTCTCTCGTTTGATCTTGTTCATCAAAATGAACGAATCTTTGAGTCATTTCATGCATTTAAGTGGCTTTAAATGTTATACTTTTAGCAGCCAAATTCCCTGAAAACATCTACTTAAGCAATCTTGATTATATTTTGAATTAAGAAATCATTAATATGCAGCCAAAGATAATTTACAGGGAAAATAAATATTTAATTTACCTTCCAAGTCTTTGGTTCATTTGCCATATGTCGCACGCAACAAAATCGGATCGTTTGTGAACGACACATCACTATCCAGTGTCTCCATCTCCATGTCTCCAGTGTTCTTTGTTCCACCCATCCATCTCACCCACGATCAGTCTCCATACCTGTAAGAAGAACCATTCCACTCATCGCCTCCATACCACTCTCCAAAGTATAATTGTTCATATCACTTACCTGCATTCTGTCTCCACTCATATTTTCAATAACCCCTTTGAACGTCATTATCCATTTCTTGAGTCTGCTTCTGTAACAAATAATGTGAATCTCCCATTCCTCGAAATCCCAATGGTGCTCTGTTGAACTGAGAACTGGTGATTGGGGAGGCCATTTGAGTAGTGAACTCATTGTCATGTTCAAGACATTTTTAGATGATTTGGGCTTTGTGACATGGCATGTTATCCTGAAGATGGATTCAGTCTAAACCATTGATAAGGCGGGATGGATCCATGCTTTCATGTTTTTTGCGACAAATTCTGACCCTGAATGTCACAGCAGAAAACAGACTCATCAGAACAAGCAATATTTTTCCAAAATTGGTGAGTCTCTGCAAACGGTAGTCTCAGTTTGCTGTTCTTAGCTTGCAGGAGTTAACACAGTCTCATCCCAAGTCGTTCATATAACTGACGTCTTGGGACGTCTTTCGACCATACGTCAACATACGCCTTTTTAGGGTACCCTTAAACGTCGGTTAGTTGACGATCCCGGGCCATCATACAGCTGCCGCTTTACCTTTAATGTCAGTTGACGGGGTAGGTTTAGGGGTAGGTTTAGGTCTGGGGTAGGGTTAGGATTCGAGAACGTCATCTACCGACGTTTAAGGGTACCCTGAAAAGGCGTATGTTCACGTCCCAAGACGTCAGTTATATGACGTCTTGGGATGAGACTGCGATGCAGGAGTGGCACCTGATGTGTCTCCTGCTGCAGTAGGTCCCCAGCAAACAAATTTAGGTTCTGGGAACATTAGTTTTCGGTTCCCAGAAGGTTCCTAAAACTTGCCCTTAAGGTTAAAGGAACGTTCCCGGAACATTCTCCTTACATTATAAAAATGGAACCTAAAAATAACCTACATGGAACGTTCCTATAACGTTCTTGTTTGGTTCCCAAAAAATAACCTCATGGGACCATTCGGGAACGCTTAGGGGAACGTTCTGTGTTTGCTGGGTCATCTGCTTCAAGATTCAATGCGTTCAGAGATGCTCTTCTGCAGACCTCGGTGGTAATTTGAGTTACTGTTGGATTTCTATCAGCTCAAACGAGTCTGGCCATTCTCCTGGCATCGACAAGGCATTTTCATCCAAAGAACTGCAACTCACTGGATATTTTCTTTTTCAGACCATTCTTTGTAAACCTTAGAGATGGTTATGTATGAAAATCCCAGCAGATTCTGAATACTCAGACCAGCCCATCTGGCATTAACAAACATGCCATGTTTAAAGTCACCTAAATTAAATTTTTTGCCCATTCTGATGCTCAATTTGAATTTCATCAGATCATCTTTCCCATGTCTAAATCCCTAAATTCATTTGAGTTCCTGCCATGTGATTGGCTGATTAGATGTTTTTGTTAGCAAAGTGTACCTAATAAAGTGGCTGGTGAGTGAACATGCAGCACGTGCTGATCTAAACACAGATGAATTTATGGCTTAACCAATCCAAAATAAGCCTGTCTATGGTGCTTTGGTAATGTGGTAATTAGATGTTTGGTTCAGGAGTCCGTGAATTTTGCGGTCAGTTTGTCACTGAATCCACCACACCGCTTCCACAAGTCAAGGCTTGTGACATATGGTTAGCCTTAAATACATGTAGCGTTTGCTGGGTTTCACATAAGGTTTTTTTTTTCAGCCATCATATTTATTTATTTTTCAAATCGTGTTTACATGTATGCATTTACAATGGAAGTATCTGCAGCAGGAGATTGCATTGAAAACATTTGACTGCATCATTTCAACAACCAAAAAAAGCACAACTAGAGGGATTGACTGATTTATTTATAAAAAGTCAAGCCAAAAATAAGATATGCGTTGTTCATGTTTTATATTCATGTATTAGCACAGCTAAATTTGTTTTGTAATAGGTTAGCATTTATGTGCATTGCATAAGCATCGGTAGTGATTTATAATCACGATAAACACTGACAGACATTCACAGTAACATAACAATAAGAAATACATTTTAAAAACAGCTCTGCATCTAAATAGAGATAGTCAAACTCAAAAGTAATGTAAATGGGTTGTGTTGGAAAAAAAAGCTGTATAGACATGCATACTAAACTGGCAAAATAATGAAACTTTATTTTCTCAATCTGTGAGTGCAGTGAGTTTCCTATCAGTTTTGTATGGGATATTGTACTTCCTTCACAAATCAAATTTCTTGTCTGCTGAAGTCAGATTGGCATCATTCAGTAAAGTCAAAGTACTGATAAGACCACCTCTGCCGAAATGCATGCAGTCAGACATGTTTGATTGCTAAGTCGCCCTTCAGAGACGATGCTATCATGCAAAGATGTCTATCCTGCCTTTTGAAAGCTCCTGGCACATTCTCACACCACACAAAAGCACAGTTCGTGATAATATTTTCATTTCATTGTAATTAACATGCAATGGGTCCAAAACATTACATTGACGTCACACTAAAGTATGTTCTTTTAAAGCATATTATATCTGTACGCTTTTGACATTTTCGTCTACATCCAATGCACCCTTTAGCGTCATGAGACGCAGATGAAATATGAGCCAGAAGGCGCCTCCTAGTGGTCTAACCTAACCTACCCCAGACCTAAACCTACCCATAACCGAACAAAGCTATGTGCGTTATATTGACGCTAAAGGGTGCCATGTGTGTTGAATTTAGACAAAATGTCAAAAGCGTCACTATATGACGCCTGAGGATGAGAATGCGTTTATCTGTAACAAGTACTCTTTTCAAAAGTATGCTAAAGAGTACTACTTTTTCACAAGGGTATACGGCCTGGAATCGGGAAAAGATCCAAGCCAGATTCAAAATCATTTTGTCTGTGTGTAAAGCACCTTTACTCAGGGCTCTAGAGTGCGACCAAAATTTGTAAGGGTGCGACCAAAATTTTTCCTACGTCGCACCAGTGCACCTAATGTTCCCGCTCATCGCATCCGCTGACTCTCCCCAAACGAGTCTTTTGTTCTCCTTGCACATATGGTAAATGCTCTGTGCTGTGATATGAAATAAATTGTGACCTGAACACCAGAGAATCAGTAACGGCAATCAGCAGCAGAAGAAACAGATGACGAAGAAACTTTTAAAAATGTTGGCTACTTTTTACTTACTTTTTAATTCTCATTTTACGAACCCATTGGGCTATGCTGTTTTCAGTTGATGAATGAATGGAAGATTGTAGCGCGTAATGCGCATCTCATCCAATAAATCGCAATAATCGTTGTGCTATGTTACTATTGATATGAAACAAAGTCTCACATTTCAAATTAGGTCTATTTTCTTATGAAATTCCAAAAACATAAATAGTGTATTGACGCTGTGGCGTGAGATCACTTGGCTTAGCTCAAGAGAAGCAGCAGAGCGGAGCGCACGTGAGCTTCTCTTCCGCCTTAATAATACCAGTTACAGCGCGAAATAAACATGAACGAGCATCTGAAAGTGTGTTAAAAGGCAGAGTACAAGTTATCGAAATCTCGTATCTTTCACATAGAATCCCTCAATCTGTGATTCAACCATGGAAAGACGTCAGTAAAAGGCGTTTTTAATGTTTATATTTCATATAACATTATTATTATAAAAATAAATAAGTGTAATTTAGGTGTTTGTGTAAAATCAGGTAATTTTTACTTTCAATGTTATAGTAGGCTAATGAAGCATAGTGGGCTACAACTGACTCAGTTGAGATTTGTTTTCCTTGAGAAAATTTGCCATGTATTGTACCTGATATCCAAAATAATCAATATTGAATCGAATTGTGAAATTGGTGTCAATACCCTGCCCTAACTTGAACAATGTAAAAACAGCACTTTTAAAGATTTATATTTTTCTACCCTGATCTCATCGACCAATTCGTACGAATTTGTACGAGTGATTAAAAGTGGCTAATTCGTACTAATTCGTACGACCTCACTCGTACAAATTCTAATCATTTGTCTAAACCCACGTAACGGTTAAGTTTAGGGGCGGGGTTAGGGGTAGGTCATTCGTAATCGAATTCATACGAATTGGCCAATTCTAAAATATGTACGATTTAGCAAAATCGTACTAATTTGTACGAGCTGAGGTCGTATGAATTGTTACGAATTAGCCACCTCGTAAAATTTCGTACGAATTCCCGTGATATCGGGTTCGATATTTTTATATACAGTATAATTGTGCTTAAAAAATACATCTTATTCTTTTTTAAAAGCATTTACATAATATATATGAATATATGGAGCGTGAGAAAAAGGTGACCTGGAAATTGTGGTGTTAAAGGTGACGCGAGACGAGAAATATTTGAGTGCACCTAAATTTTGTGCAACCAAGGCAAAAAGTTAGTCTGGAGCCCTGTTTACTATCCAATCTTTACATGCATAGCCTGTGGAGATCCGAGGCTGACAAACAAACTGTGAAACAGATTCAGTTGTGAAAGTGTAAGTAAAGCCACAATCTGTTGAATATTTGTAATGATGTAACACTGGTTCTTTAAAACCTGGCTTAGATGGTAATGTTGACCTTGCTATTGAACTTTCGATTGCTTAATCCCAGCTCTGTATACATCTGAGGGTAAAAGGATGTTATGTTACTCAGTTTCTGTCAGGTACTTTTGCGCTTCCGTCCCCTTCTCCAAATCAGCGTCTCCTTCTTTATCTCACTCTCTCTCTCTTTCTCATTTTAAGCCACTGCATTGTCTTATTGTCTCCTCCTTTGTGATTCTTCTTCTTCTTTACTCTAGGAAGTCTGCGTTAGTTCCTGCAAAACAAACTCTTGTGCGCAGACACACCTTATCAGCCCTTTTATCTCTTCAATCTATTTCCTGAGCAGAGGATGAGGGCCTTCAATCCCTTGCTCTGTTTGCATTCAGTTGAGTGTGGTTATGAATGAAAAGAGCAGGCCTGAATCGGTCTTGTTTTGAACACTTCAACTCTATGTGTGTTGCTTACAAATGACCTGTTCTTCTCTGAGCTGTGACATAATTACTTACAGATTTCACTACATTACAGATATTCACGATGGAGGTCAAACCTGAGCTGAATAAAAGAGACTGTTGTAACATTTAATGGATTTGAGGTTTAGGATGGGGGGACCTCTCATTTTCATTCTATCGTTCTTCTCTTATTTGATGGAATGTTAGTCTGGAGGCAATGGAAACGCAAGTGATTTATGACTGATAGGTCACATACACGCCAACCACTGGACCACTTACCAAAGTACACTTTCATGATTCTAAACACAATAAAGTACAATTTTAATAATTGTACTTTGTACTCATGCAAAGATTAATCATGATTAATCACATCTAACATCAAAGTTTGTGTTCATATAAGTTTGTTTGTGTGTATATATATACAGATGTGATTTAAAATGATTAATCGATTTGACAGCTCATATTTAAATATATAACATACAAGTTTCAAAAGAAATGACAATTAAGTACATTTTAGCTTACCATAAATGTTTGACATAACCATATTTCAAAGACAATAGACAATAGAAATAATTATGAAATCACATTTAAATATTACTCAAAAAAGCCCTCTTAAATGCAACTTTAATTATAAATGAAATCCAATGAAGTAATCAAAAACCATTACATTCAGTTAACACTTTAGTATATTATTTTAAAGTGTATTATTTACATAATTCCTTTTTAAAAAGTATGTTAATTATTATTATTTATTTATTTATTTTTCATTTGGGAATTTTTTAAGAAAACCACACTGTAAAAACTGATTTTTTGGTGAAGTAAATACTACTGGAAAAAAAAACAATGTAATTTACATGAAAAAGTTAGTTCAGGCAAGAAGTTAAAAAATGTAATTCAAGAAAGTGTAAATATCAACTCAATAAAATTAAGTAAAAATTACTCACCTTTTCTGATACTGGGGTTCCCATCATGCACTGGACCTTGAATAATTAATGAGGTTCATTTTTCACTGGTTTCCAGCTGTATTTACACTGTTTTATCATTGATTTCTGTTGTCAGTATTAGTAACTTGCCATTTTGTGACATTTCGAGTAAATGTTCTGCTCAAAATGACACATTCAAACAAAAAAACGACCCATCAAATGTTACCGCCATTGTGTATTGAGGCCTTTGCATTCACATGATGCTTTACATCTGACATGATGTAATAATAATTACTTAGATGATGTAAGTAAAGCACATTCTATAAATGACTAATAAAATTCAATATTATTGTTTTAGTGAAATGTGATGCAAAGACAAAGGAAATTTTAACGATATTAATCAACGATATTAATAAATATGTTTAGGTTTTTACTTGGCAAATCTTTGTAAATTGACTAGCATTTTCTGTGTGAAAAAAGTTACCTAGCTTTTTTCAAGTAAATCCTACTCCAATTTTTTTTCAGTGCATACAATCTAGACTTCTAGCAAATTGTTGGCTCTTAAAAATAAATGTAGCCTATACAATGTTTTCATTTTCAGTTCATTTAGTATGGTTTGTAAGATGTATGTTTGGTTTATTGTTATTAATAGTTTATATTTATAGGCTTTTATTAAATAAGCCACTTAGCAGTGCATTTATTCTCTAGTGGCACCAGCAGTGGCTATGCGTGTCAAAACAAAGTATACGCTTTCAGTGGGAAGGATTTCATTGTTAAGTAGGGTTTTTTCCGACTCCGTTTAGAATTTTGATAAATATCCCCTTCATTGTCTTCTATAACAATACACAAAAGGCTGCATTTGATGTTCGCATGAATGCCCTGCACCCCTGCCCACAGCGGCTAGTCTTTTGAGGCATGGGTTTCTTTTTCCAATGGTTTGGCAGGGCAGGCTGGATGCTTGCGCAGAGGAACAGAGAGGGGGTCTATGATGGGGTAAAAACTTGCAGCAGCCTTTGGGACAATTACAAGAGAAACAGCCGACGGCTCCTGTGTTTCACATCCCCCCTCCGAACTCCCGTGGCTCTGTGTCTGTTGGCCTGCAGTGAATGCCTGCTTTGTGTTCTCACACCTCACGTAATGAACTGGGGTATTATGGACCTGGTCTGAGGTGTCTGCACTCACGATAAAGCACACAAGATGTCAATTAGCCCTCTGAGCCAACCTTTCATTCGTCCTTTATTTATTTTATTTATTATTGTTGGGCACAATTATTTCTGACATGATGTTTCATTGGCGTGAATTGTGATGTAAAGCCGTAAATTGCACATTGATTGGGCTGTTGACAGGGCCGGTTGCTCTGTCCTCGGGGAGCTGGGTTGTGTCACATTTCGTCTTTGGTTGTGGAATTGACGTGTTATTGTTCTGTCCAGTCTCAAAGTTTGGTAGCTGTACTGTACCCATGCATTTGAAGTTAAATACAAATTGATCTCACTCTTCCTGGAAGAAACTTGGAAGTCAGGAGTTAATACTGGCACAGCATCACCATGAAATGCAATGCTGGAGACCAATAAAATATATCTGTTTACTTATTATTAGAACATTATTTGTCCTTGTAAAATATGATAAGTATCTGAAGAATGGAAAAAACTGTTTTATTAAAACTGTATATTTGTACTGGCCTAAATTTAAATATAATAAAGAATTATGAGGTTTTAGGGTTTTTAGAGTCCATGATCAGATAAATTTGCAGAATTATTTATTTATTTATTTATTTATTTATTTATTTTGATGAACATACATGTGTAATATGTACACTACTAAAATGTTACAGTTTTCACATCTGATGCCATTGAGAAAAACATTTTGGGTTCTTTGAAATATCCTTTCAGTGAGTGGTTATTCAAGTGTAAAAAAAAAATAACCTAAAGAACCTTTTATCCACTACAAAGAACATTTAGTGCAATGGAAAGGTTCTGTGGATTTTAAAGGTTCTGAATGGAACCATTGATGCCAGCAAAGATTTTTTTTAATAAGATGCACCTGATTACTATCATTATTTTTATTTATGTTTTTTTTTACTTTTTATTTGCTGATTTAAAAAGAAAAAATAGTAACAATATCTGTACCAATTATTATGTATTTTTTGGAAACTATATGGTCACCATGGTATTTTTTATAACCAAAACAAAAATAACGACTTTATTCGACTATTCCTCTTTTCTTATTTTCAGTTTTGCGTTTCCGGCAGCACGTCAATCTTATACGATAGAGTGTATATGATGACTTAATTCCACTATTCTTTTCTTTCTTTCAGTTTTGTGCTTCCGGCAGCACGTCATCTTATACAGTAGGTGGCGGTAATACTCCTAAGCAGTGAGCAGTTACAAGAAGTAGTAGAAGAAGAACGTCCTCTTCTCAGTTCTCGCGCATGTGTCATGGAAATCTCTTGAACTCTCCATCTCAGGCCCACAAGGAAGTAAAGTTGAAAAAAGTCATTATATTTGTTTTTTTCCCACACAAAAAGTATTCTCGTCACTTGATAAACTTATAGTTGAGCCACTGTAGGCACATGGAATATTTAAACATTTTCTTCAATGACTTTCTGAGCCCTCAAGTTTCAATCCCTTAGGAAGCCTATGCAGCAGCGATCCACCTCTCCAATTTAATCAAAAATATCTTCATTTGTGTTCCGAAGATGAACAAAGGTCTTACGGGGTTGGTACAGCATTGGGTGAGTCATTAATTACTTAATTGTCATGTTTGGGTGGGCTATCCCTTTAAGCCATCTTGTTTGCCTTGTGTCTTTGTTCGTGCATTGTGTGTTTCTAGTGTTTACTGCTTATTGCCGTACTTGTTTCATGCCTCTTGCCTTGCCATGCCCTTGTTTTATGTTTTGAGGTAAAGTTTACAATTGGGTCCTCACCAGCTTGCCTCCAGGTTAGTGGCTCCAACAATAGTGAATTAACAACGTTTTTTTTATGGGTCAAAGATGCTCATCAGAACTTGATATGATGCTGAATGCTATCAATGAGCAAAGCACTGTTTTGTGGGCTTTATACATTGAATGTATATGTTTATACATTGATTTTCTTATCGTTCTTATCATTTATACATGATTTTCTTATATCGTTCCCTCGCTCCTCATTTTGTCATCGATCTCCTGGCCTTCGGACTGTCATACAGTTGGTGCGATGGACAGGATCTCCAGCTAAGGGGAGATCCTATCTTCTAATAAACCTCTACAATGTTCCTTCTTGGTAGCAAACCAATTTCCTCACTTTGCTAACAAATGATTTATGTATTTATTTTTTTCAATTTGATCAAGAACGTAAACCAATGCCAACGCTGTTTGTGTATATAGTAGTCAGTCAGTTCTGTGCTTTTTTATGTAAGACAAACGTGTATAAAGTTAAACAAATATAGGCAAATTACCATTCAGAAGCGTTTTGTAAGAGCCGTGTGTGGTGAGGTTCTGCTTGCCTCTCTTCATCGCCGCTTTCTGGGTCTGATTCTGGCTCATACTGATACTGCAGTATCGACACCATTATTTACATTTGTCATGAACAACATATGCAACTTTACCGTAAAGGTTATGGGCATGATTTTTCCAGACAACGTGCACTACAGTTTAGCCAATAACAACACATCGGCCCCAACTAACCAATCTGAGCCCACTGCCTGTTTCTGAGGGAGTGGTTTCATAGACTCAGGAAGTCAACTGGTCGTTCAAATGACAGAGGAGAAAGCGGCTTACAATAAAGGTGAAATTTATGAAAAATAAGACTTTTTAAAAAAGAAAAAAACACAAATACATGCTTATATTGCAATCCCATAAACACAATCATGCAATTTGGGTGAGCTATCCCTTTACGCCCTCTTGTTTGCCCTGTGTCTTTGTCGTGCATTGTGTGTTTCTAGTGTTTACTGCTTATTGCCGTACTTGTTTCATGCCTTGCCATGCCCTTGTTTTATGTTTTTGAGGGTAAAGTTTACAATTGGGTCCTCACCAGCTTGCCTCCAGGTTAGTGGCTCCAACAATAGTGAATTAACAACGTTTTTTTTATGGGTCAAAGATGCTCATCAGAACTTGATATGATGCTGAATGCTATCAATGAGCAAAGCACTGTTTTGTGGACTTGTTTATACATTGATTTTCTTATCGTTCTTATCGTTTATACATTGATTTCTCTTATTGTTCCCTCTGTCCTCATTTTGTCATCGATCTCTGGCCTCGGACTGTCATACAGTTGGTGGATGGACAGGATCTCCAGCTAAGGGGAGATCCTATCTTCTAATAAACCTCTACAATGTTCCTTCTTGGTAGCAAACCAATTTCCTCACTTTGCTAACAAATGATTTATGTATTTTTTTTTTTTTCGATTTGATCAAGAACGTAAACCAATGCCAACGCTGTTTGTGTATATAGTAGTCAGTCAGTTCCATGCTATTTTATGTAAGACAAACGTGTATAAAGTTAAACAAATATATGCAAATTACCATTCAGAAGCGTTTTGTAAGAGCCATGTGTGGTGAGGTTCTGCTTGCCTCTCTTCATCGCGCTTTCTGGGTCTGATTCTGGCTCTTACTGATACTGCAGTATTTCGACACCATTATTTACATTTGTCATGAACAACATATGCAACTATGGCATTCCAGACAACGTGCACTACAGTTTAGCCAATCACAACACACCGGCCCCAACTAACCAATCTGAGCCCACTGCCTGTTTCTGAGGGAGTGGTTTCATAGACTCAGGAAGTCAACCGGTCGTTCAAATGACAGAGGAGAAAGCGGCTTACAATAAAGGTGAAATTTATGAAAAATAAGACTTTTTAAAAAAAGAAAAAAAAAAAACACAAATACATGTTATATTGCAACCCCATAAACACAATCATGCAATTTGGGTGAGCTATCCCTTTAAGCCCTCTTGTTTGCCCTGTGTCTTTGTCGTGCATTGTGTGTTTCTAGTGTTTGCTGCTTATTGCCGTACTTGTTTCATGCCTTGCCATGCCCTTGTTTTATGTTTTGAGGGTAGAGTTTACAATTGGGTCCTCACCAGCTTGCCTCCAGGTTAGTGGCTCCAACAATAGTGAATTAACGTTTTTTTATGGGTCAAAGATGCTCATCAGAACTTGATATGATGCTGAATGCTATCAATGAGCAAAGCACTGTTTTGTGGACTTGTTTATACATTGATTTTCTTATCGTTCTTATCGTTTATACATTGATTTTCTTATTGTTCCCTCGTCCTCATTTTGTCACGATTTCTGGTCTCGGACTGTCATACAGTTGGTGGATGGACAGGATCTCCAGCTAAGGGGAGATCCTATCTTCTAATAAACCTCTACAATGTTCCTTCTTGGTAGCAAACCAATTTCCTCACTTTGCTAACAAATGATTTATGTATTTTTTTTTTCAATTTGATCAAGAACGTAAACCAATGCCAACGCTGTTGGTGTATATAGTAGTCAGTCAGTTCCGTGCTATTTTATGTAAGACAATCGTGTATAAAGTTAAACAAATATAGGCAAATTACCATTCAGAAGCGTTTTGTAAGAGCCGTGTGTGGTGAGGTTCTGCTTGCCTCTATTCAGTTCTGCTTTCTGGGTCTGATTCTGGCTCTTACTGATACTGCAGTATTGAACACCATTATTTACATTTGTCATGAACAACATATGCAACTTTGCCGTAAAGGTTATGGGCGTGATTTTTCCAGACAACGTGCACTACAGTTTAGCCAATAACAACACATCGGCCCCAACTAACCAATCTGAGCCCACTGCCTGTTTCTGAGGGAGTGGTTTCATAGACTCAGGAAGTCAACTGGTCGTTCAAATGACAGAGGAGAAAGCGGCTTACAATAAAGGTGAAATTTATGAAAAATAAGACTTTTTAAAAAAGAAAAAAACACAAATACATGTTATATTGCAACCCCATAAACACAATCATGCAATTTGGGTGAGCTATCCCTTTAAGCCCTCTTGTTTGCCCTGTGTCTTTGTCGTGCATTGTGTGTTTCTAGTGTTTGCTGCTTATTGCCGTACTTGTTTCATGCCTTGCCATGCCCTTGTTTTATGTTTTGAGGGTAAAGTCTACAATTGGGTCCTCACCAGCTTGCCTCCAGGTTAGTGGCTCCAACAATAGTGAATTAACAACGTTTTTTTATGGGTCAAAGATGCTCATCAGAACTTGATATGATGCTGAATGCTATCAATGAGCAAAGCACTGTTTTGTGGACTTGTTTATACATTGATTTTCTTATCGTTCTTATCGTTTATACATTGATTGTTCTTATTGTTCCCTCGTTCCTCATTTTGTCACGATTTCTGGCCTCTGACTGTCATACAGTTGGTGGATGGACAGGATCTCCAGCTAAGGGGAGATCCTATCTTCTAATAAACCTCTTACAATGGTCCTTCTTGGTAGCAAACCAATTTCCTCACTTTGCTAACAAATGATTTATGTATTTTTTTTTTTCGATTTGATACAAGAACGTAAACCAATGCCAACGCTGTTTGTGTATATAGTAGTCAGTCAGTTCCGTGCTATTTTATGTAAGACAAATCGTGTATAAAGTTAAACAAATATAGGCAAATTACCATTCAGAAGCGTTTTGTAAGAGCCGTGTGTGGTGAGGTTCTGCTTGCCTCTATTCAGCTCTGCTTTCTGGGTCTGATTCTGGCTCATACTGATACTGCAGTATTTCGACACCATTATTTACATTTGTCATGAACAACATATGCAACTTCGCCGTAAAGGTTATGGGCGTGATTTTTCCAGACAACGTGCACTACAGTTTAGCCAATAACAACACATCGGCCCCAACTAACCAATCTGAGCCCACTGCCTGTTTCTGAGGGAGTGGTTTCATAGACTCAGGAAGTCAACTGGTCGTTCAAATGACAGAGGAGAAAGCGGCTTACAATAAAGGTGAAATTTATAAAAAATAAGACTTTTTAAAAAAGTAAAAAACACAAATACATGTTATATTGCAACCCCATAAACACAATCATGCAATTTGGGTGAGCTATCCCTTTACGCCCTCTTGTTTGCCCTGTGTCTTAGCTCGTGCATTGTGTGTTTCTAGTGTTTACTGCTTATTGCCGTACTTGTTTCATGCCTTGCCATGCCCTTGTTTTATGTTTTGAGGGTAAAGTTTACAATTGGGTCCTCACCAGCTTGCCTCCAGGTTAGTGGCTCCAACAATAGTGAATTAACAACGTTTTTTCAGAGGACTGTAAAGTTCTCCATTACCTTCTTTATTTCACTCTGTCATATCTCTCGGCTGTCTCTGTAATCTTATCTCTGCAGATAAACCGTCTCATCCTCTCTCCCGGTGGTGCATGTCAAAAACGTGTCTGACTGCAGGCCTGCTCTGTCTCTGCTGACTGATAGCACTCTGAAGGGATTTATGGGGCAAAGATGTTCATCAGAACTTGATATGATGCTGAATGCTATCAATGAGCAAACACTGTTTTGTGGACTTGTTTATACATTGATTTTCTTATCGTTCCCATTTTGTCTCGATCTCTGGCCTCTGACTGTCATACAGTAGATGGATGGACAGACAATGGATAGTTTATTTTTAATAAACCTCTAATACAATGGTCCTTCTTGGTAGCAAACCCATTTCCTCACTTTGCTAACAAATGATTTATGTATTTATTATTTTGGTCACACTATGTCCTGGCAGTCGAAATTAAATTCGTCTAAAAAATAAGCTTTTGACACATTTGTTAGTAAGACATTTTAGAACATTTAAAATATGCAGGCTTCATTTTGAAGTTATGAAAAAATATGTTTGACGTGGTAGGTATAGATGTAGAAAAATGTGTTTCATGTGTTTATTTGGGTAGATTTATGTACTATGGATGATTAAATGTTTACCTTTTTAGTATTAAATTAACATTTAAGTGAAAAGCATTTAAGTAGATGATTGGAAATTTAACAGGAGCAATTTGTATAAGTTTCTGTCATGTGACAGTTAGAGAGACATAAATGTATTTCCATACATCCAGATAAAAAGAAATATTAAAAGAAATACAAACCAAATCAATTTAGCCTGTTTGACATGTTTATGTATTATATAAATTATATGAAAAACCTGTATTATTAAAACCATATTTGAATTTTCCTTTTATATAACGACACTTTTATAAAATGACAAAGCAACTTAGCACAACTTAGTCAGATAGTCAAACTAACACTGGGTTTTCTCTTCACATTAGGCTGGGATAGAAGAAACATTTCAGATAGCAGCATAGTGTCGGCCTCAGACACGTGCCACATCTCGAATCCACATGTACCAGATGTGGCCCGGATACTGAGCCGACACTATGTTGCTGTCTGAGATTTAAACTTTGAACAAAATATTACACTTCTCTACAGCAGGCAAGATATCTCTGAACTTTTCCATCTGTCCGCAGAGCTCTCTAATGATTAAAACCAGAACACCCCTACCCAACGGTGCCATGCTCTGCAGGGTGTCCCGAATACCCTCAGTCGACCGTCAAGTTTTTTGGCTCGTAACTTGTGTCATGTTTCCAGATTGTACCTGGTAAAGAGGAGCCGTCTGTCAGCCTGGCACCAGGCAGCCTTGTGTAAACATCCCCACCTGGCACCCAGCAGTGAATGAGTTGTGGAAAGCTGTCCTTCTTTCCAAACACACATCACAGACATGTTGAGACACAGCAGAGTCCTAAAAACAGTGCCACATCCACAGAAGCACTTGTGCTCACTGCAATATAAAACATGCACAATAAATATGCACATATTTAAAGAAACTTAAAATCTCTTCTGTAGTCAATAAGCAGTATCCCTTAAAACTCATCTTTATCACCAAAATGACCTATTTAAATGTTTTTACCTCTGAAAAAAAAATCATCATGCCTTAAAATAGCTTGAATGTAACCCTTGCCTCATTTAGTATACGTGATTCTACTCCGTTCTACTCAGAGATCCACTCATTGACGATAACACATTGACATGATTGTACATGCTAGTTTGTGATGTCACAAACGCTAGCAGATTTCAAACCGCATTTTTAATTCTCCCTTTTGTTCACTTCAGTTTTAAGGAGAAAATACTATGTTGACATGAATTTGTACATGGTTTGTCTTAAAGCATATTAAAGGGGTGGATGATTGCAATTTTTCTATTTCATTTTGAATAGTGTGTAATGTTGCTGTTAGTTCATGAACAGTTTCTGCAAAGTTGCAGCACTGAAAGTTCAATGTAAGCAGAGATATCGTCTTTTAAAAATCAGGAAGTTTAATGCCTACAAAACGTCTCAATTGGGACTACAGACGGGTTTTAGACGTCACTAACCCATACGTTCGCATCAATCCTCTCTCCGGAATATGCAAAAAAGGGCTCGGCCATATTCCTGCGGCTCGTCGAAGTGTGTTATGTTCATCCAGCTAACAGGTCTTCTGTTCGGGCTTCCCATGGACGCTTTAGTTCGTCAACAATGGATACAATTTATGTTTGATGATGTTGCTGAAAATGACATAGCTCTCTGTGCTGTGCATTTTAAGAAAACAGCTTCCAGAATCTCCACAAATTACAACACCGGATTCAACAAAAAACTGTTACTAAAACATGAAGCAGTTTCAACTTTAAAACCAGAGGCAGCAGTTGTTGGGCCACTACCTGTAAGTAGGCTAAGACTTAATCATTTTAAATGTATTTGCAAAGTATAATTTCAGACGTAATATTTTTGTTTAACAAATGCCAGTAGCTGGCTTTATAGCCGCTAGGCTACTAGTTATGCGATTTTGTGTCTACAGACAAATGCGTACAAACATTGTGGACCTGAATTTTGGATATGTACTAATGTTGTAAATGTATTTTTCATGTATATATACTTTATGGTGTTATTTTTCGATTTGAAGAACGTAAACCAATGCCAAACTGCTGTTTGTGTATAGGTAGTCAGTCAGTTCCGTGCTATTTTATGTAAGACAAACGTGTATAAAGTTTTAAAAAAATTATAGGCAAATTACCATTCAGAAATGTTTAGTAAGAGCTGTGTGCGGTGAGGTTCTGCTTGCCTCTCTTCATCGCCGCTTTCTGGGTCTGATTCTGGCTCATACTGATACTGCAGTATCGACACCATTATGAACACACATATGCAACTTCGCCCGTAAAGGTTATGGGCGTGATATTTCTGCACAACGTGCACTACAGTTTAGCCGATCACAACACACCGGCCCCAACTAACCAATCTGAGCCCACTGCCTGTTTCTGAGGAAGTGGTTTCATAGACTCAGGAAATGAACCGGTTCGTTCAAATGACAGAGGAGAAAGCGGCTTACAATAAAGGTGAAATTTAAGAAAAATAAGACTTTAAAAAAAGAAAAACCACAAATACATGTTATATTGCACCCCATAAACACAATCATGCAAAGAAAAAAGGCAGTAAGCACATGGTACCCTTTATCGTTTATGAAACATGCACTGTAATGGGTAGGTTTAGGTGTGTGGTACAGGTATTCTCATATTACGCTAAAGGATTTATGACGCCTTGAGTTTGCGTGTTATATAAACGATAAAGGGTACCATGTGCGTAATATAGCGCCATTTTGTCATAAAGCGTTCTTTGTGATGCTAAAGGATGAGAACGGCTGTATAGACATATACACATCATTAAAAGCTTGATTTTCATCACAGGGGGACATTAATATAAGGTGGGACCCGAAAGTTTAGTTTTAGCTTTATTACAAGAAACAGAAATGAATGGTATCACTTTATTATACTGTCATTATTATATACATGTAGTTACTAACTATAAGTTATGCATAAATACATGCAAGTAACACTTAACCAAACCATTACCTAATGTACCCTTCCCAACCCATAAACATGTAGTTACTTAATAGTACTCAGCGCTTAAATGTATGTGTAACAAGGACACATTAAAATAAAGTGTAACCAAAGTAAATCTAGAAACATTAATACAAACAGTTACAAACGGCAGCATCTAAAAAAAAATATTTCACAACAAAATGCTATTGCAGGGAATAATTTAAATCAACGAATCTTGTAAACAGGTTCATTTCCAAGAACTGTCCAGACAATCCAGACTTCCCAGCCTTATACAGTATATGAGAAAGAATGTTTTCTCTGGGAAAGCGAGAAAAGCCACACAATTCTTAAAAAGTTGTGCTACTGTCACCGCTACTGAAAAAAAAAAGTTAAACTAGGAGAGCTGCTACTTTAAGTTAGTTTTTAGTTTTAGAGAGAACAAAGAACAACAAGTGTTCTTGCCAGGCCCTGCCACCATATGCCAGAAATTATCATACAGATTTGCCTTTGTATCCATTTTTAACATTCAGAGAAGAATCAAGTCTTTATTCAGGCCGGGGTTCCACTGTTTACTCTTCTACCTTCAGGGCCAGAGGACAGAAAGAGTGAGGGAGACTCTGGTTTGAGTAAATGAAGGGAAAGGTGAGAGAGCTGTAAGGTATAGAGTGAAGGAAAGGAGTGGAGGGAAGCAAGAAAGGAGCTCTTTGAGTGACAGTAATTTAGAAACCTGTGCTTTTTATGAGCTTCCTGCTCTTAGAAAACATACAGAGAGAAAAAGGGGCCCGATTGCAAAGAGCGCTCCTTGTGCAAAGGCTCTCATGGCAGTAAGCTGGATTGCATGTTTGTACGTGTCTTTACATTTGAGGAAAGTTTGCTTTGTTTTGTGACTTGAGAATGTACATTTGCATACGTTGGCTTTATGTTTGTGACATTATACGTCAACATTTACTTTGTCACTCCAAACCAGAATGACTTATTCCGTGCAACAAAAATATTACTTAAGATATTTTACTGAATATCTGAGCTGTTATTTTACATACACTGAATGTGAGTGGTGATTTTTATTTTCAAGCCACAAATCTATACCTTACTAGTTTGCCTTCAGGACTGCCTTAATTCTTTGTGGCACAGATCCAACAAGGTGCTGGAAACATTCCTTTAGAGATTTTGGTCCATATTGACATGATAGCATCACGCAGTTCCTGCAGATTTGTCGGCTGCGCATCCATGATTTTACAGGTCTGATGGATTCCTGCACTACACCAAAGGTGCTCTATTGGATTGAGATGGTGAATGTGGAGGCCATTCGAGTATAGTGAACTCATTGTTCAAGAAACCATTTTGAGATTAATTGAGCTTTGTGACATGACGCGTTATCCTGCTGCAAGTAGCCAGAAGATGGTACAGTGTGGTCATAAATGGATGGACATGTTCAGCAAAAATGCTCAGGTAGGCTGTGATGTTTAAACAATGCTCAAGTGGTATGGGGCCCAAAGTGTGCCAAGAAACATCCCAGTTGTCAGCGAGTGGTTTAGTCTAGCCATTGTCATCTGACCTCTGACATCAACAAGGCATTTTCACCCTATTCTTTGTAAATCCTAGATGGTTGTGCAGTGAAAATCCCAGTAGATCTCAGCAGTTTCTAAAATTCTCAGACCAGCCCATCTTGCATCAACATGCCATGTTCAAAGTCAGATCGTCTTGACCATGTCTGCATGCCTAAATGCAGGCATGTGATTGGCTGATAAGATATTTTTGTTAGCATAAACGAAAATCAAGGGTAGCACAGGAAATTACGTCATTGACAGGTGACGTAATGACACGGACCATGGTTTAAATTGCTGATTTCTCTGGATTTAATCTTTAAATGCATGAATGTTTTGCCAATCAGTATTACATTTTAGGGTCTTTCAGCGAACCGGATCTTATATCTAAACATTGTCGGAAATATTAAGGGATAAAGTAAACAAGTCAACAAATTATATCATTGTTCTTCTGGATATTTTAATCCAAAAAATCATACATATTCTGCCTTTAAGTTGACGTACAGTACATACATCTTTTTATGTAATTTCATAATAACTTCTAATGTTTTTGAAAAATGTGTAAAGTGAAAGTGAAAAAAGTTAAGTTTACTGATTGCCGAACTGTACTGCATAAAATATGCTTTAATGTTAATATTGAACTTTGTATTGTATTTGAATATATTTGTAATTACACATTTGCAATGATGATGGTTGCAATTTAGTAAATTTAAAACATAGGAACTTTTATATTTAATAACACCCTACTGCTCAAATTATAATCAAATACTTAATACGTGCTTTAGTATGTTAAAAACAATTATTTAAAATGTATTTTAATAAAACATTTACCTCTGACATTAGACTGTTAGGAAACAGTAATGCAAATGTCCTCTCTATATGTTCACTTCTTGAATAATATTATAGTGTATTATTTGCTAGAAAAGTTTAAATCCAGGTAAGGTAGTTCTTCATTATCAAACGTAATTTCATGAAACAAAGCCCTTACTGTCATGATATACATCTCCATCATTAAGTGACCTTGGAAGCAACTACGACTGTGCAGCCAAGAATTCATGTTTTAAATAAAGAGTTTTCTCAGTTTTGTGAAACATGAGGAGGAAGTAAATGCTTTAGTTTAGTGGTTTTCCACAATGCCTTCAATTGCATGAAACAACACAGATCCACCTCCAAGGCTAACAGCTCGTCTGGTCAAGGAACGTTGTGTAAAAGTCGTAAGAATGACTAACGAGACGGCTGCTGCGATCCAGCTCCTAATGGCTGCATTGATTGATTCGTATTTTCATGTTCAGCGAGGAGACACAGTTATGAGGTTGTTCCCCCATGGGTCTGAAGCTGAAAACCAGGACGAGTTTGTGGATTTGAGGTTTTGAGAACCTCTCTGACCCACACTCCCGTGTTTCCAGGCCTTCTGAGGCCTTCGGTTTCCAGGCCTTCGTTTTTCTGAGCTCCGTGAAAGGAAACACTGGATAAATTATCAGTCGTTCTGAAGGAGACCTTGTTCGCAGAAAAAAAGGAGAAAAAGTTAACATGGTGATATTTCCACAAACATTGGAAACATTGTCTTGTGGAGATTTTTGTTGGCCTCCATGAGGAAAACAGCTTGTAAACCGTACAAAGTTATTAGGGGTAGTTTTAGGGTTATGGGATAAAATATACAATTAGATAGAGAATGTACAGTATAAAATGTATTATGTATATGGTATGTGTGTGAGCATTCAGAGGTGAGTGTTAGGCCAGTCTGTCCGCTAAGTTTGGACTGTCTCATTTGCTATATGATTGATGGCATCATCGGTGTGTGTGTGTAATCTTACAGCATGCTCAGGGGCCCTGGTGGCAAACACATGTGCCATCTGACAAAAACAGAAGCCTCACACTCTTGCAGCTGAAATCAAAATATGTACTGGCAGTTCTGAAGAAATATATTTGCCAATTCCACTGCATGCTGTAGTTGCTAATGCCTTGTTTACACTATATGATTTTAAAACGTCGGGCTGAACTGTGCGGTTCACACTACATGACTTGCTCTCAGTGAAATCAGGAGTGTTCAATTTGTTGAGCTGTTCACACCACACAACACAACGTGATTGATCCACAACAGGAGGTAACTACCACAACAGGAGGTAACTGAGTCATAGCTACTAACTTAACTACATTTTTCAGTAGCTTGGCAGTAGCTCAGTTGCTTTTTAAACAGTGTAGCTTTTCCAGTAGCTAACTACTCTTTGCAGCAAGTAGCGGTGTAGCGCGAGCAAAAGCTACATTGCTACATTGTCGAGCCTGCGCGAATTAGCGCGATGCAAGGATTCTTGTTGGATTACAATCTAATTTTTTGCCATTACCGCCACCTGTTGTTTAATCACACATCTTGCGGCTAATGGTTCACTGATGTACAGAAGTGGGTTGACACACCCATATTATGATTATATAGCAAGACGTAAAGGCAGATTTTGAGGACAGAGAAGCAACTAACGTTAATTACCCATGGCCTTATTTGTCCAAGTTCAATCAGTATTTTTTGAGAAAATGTTCTACATGCAATTTACGTTGGATATATATTCCGTTCTTTCAATGTTGTAGGCTATTTGTTGCACTTTTGACAAACAGTCAGAGATATTTTAGTGTTGTGTGTAATAAAACAATACTCTTTGAAATCGTAATTGCATTGCCTTGTTTTAAACACTAAATATTTTACTTAAACCATTCCTCAGACGCTTATTCAGTTATTTATAATATTACGTTGTTCAAAAAGCAAAAGTAGTTTCAATGTAGCTAGCTACTTTTTGATTGTAACTTGTAGTGTAGCTAACTACTTTTCTAAACGGGTAGCTTGACTGTAGTTAAACTACTTTAACTTCGAGTAGCTTGTAGCTTGTAGCTTGTCAAACTACAGTTTCAGAGTAGCTTCCCCAACACTGCGCACTACACAAGTTGACAACAACTCTGTCACCCAACGATTCTATCTTGTCTACAAACCACGTTTTGTCACGAAAAATCACCCGATAAGACGAACCGGAAATGACGCAAAACAGCACGTGCGTCAATACCCAGCGAAGAAGAAGAACACAACACGCGAATATGGACTTCAGACAGAAACTAGTGCTGCACACTGTTTGCGCTAATGATTTTCTCTAAAAAAAATGCAAAAAAAGAAAAAAAATAAGATTTACCCGGTGACCTTAACCCATGCCTTGCTCTGATTGGCTGGAGCTCATGACATCACTGAGGTTGAGTCGCACGACAGCTCTGGATATCTAGCATGCTAGATATTTCAACGCATTCTCATCCTTTAGCATCATATAGGTGACGCTATATGACAAAACGGCGCTATATACGCACATGGCACCCATCTATCGTTAATACCACACGCGCTGTGATGGGTAGGTTTAGGTGTGGGTCAGGGTAGTCTCATATTTACGCTAAAGGATTTATCACAGCCTTGGGTTTGTGTGTTATATTAACGATAAAGGGTGCCATGTGCGTAGTATAGCACAGTTTTGTCATATAGCATCACCTATGTGATGCTAAAGGATGAGAGCGGGCTGGATATTTTTCTGGGCTCGGTGACGCGTCTGCAAGCGTCTTTGATGTGTTGTTGGCTCTTTCATACTAACAGATTGGCAAGCGTCATCGTCCGCTAATCCCCGCGATTTGCTTTCGGTAACACCCTGACTTGTCGGCGAGCTAAGCGTTTGCAAATCGAGCTTAAATCGGGCTTAAAATCCTGTAG
This sequence comes from Hybognathus amarus, assembly GCA_030378365.1. Lineage (NCBI taxonomy): Eukaryota > Metazoa > Chordata > Actinopteri > Cypriniformes > Leuciscidae > Hybognathus > Hybognathus amarus. The sequence goes on from JAQIUQ010007766.1 coordinate 170,892, forward strand.
TGTAAACTTGGCCTAAGGTGTTTTAGGTGGTTGCCAGGGCATTGCTATGTCAAACACGCTAAAGTGTTCTGAGTGGTTGAAAGGGGGGTTGGTCTGTGGTTGTTATGGTGTTGATGTTGCTTTACTGCTTTTAGTGTATCAGTATACTAATGCCCTGTGTTTTGGTTGATCAGAACACAAGTAGACGAGGGAGGCATAGCCCGTTTACACCTAGTGTTTCAATCCGCCTCTTCACTTTTAACCACTTCTGTCCTGATTTCTTCAAGGGAGGGTCTATGGGCAGGTAAACATGGGCTTGTTCAGATCTTTCAATCCAATGGACTTAAGCTTGTGCAATTTACATATATGAACATGAAAGGAGACGACAGAAAAACATAGGCAGAGCATCAGCTTTCGATTCAGCTCTGAAAGCCACAACATGGTGACGATGTTAGAAATCAGGAATGGTGCATGGTACGTTTTCGTCTTCAAACCAAACAAAGCCAACAAATTCATAGCTGCGCTTGCCATAATGTGTACGGCATTAAGTCAGTAGGCGGTCTTTTGTGGCTGTTCGAATGCATTTGACCACATCAACGTCTCTGGTACGAAAGCAATCCGGTCAAATGTGTTTTCGACTACCTCTGGAAGTGGTCGAAAGTGGACAAGCTCTAAATGTTTTATTTACACCTGTGTTAAGCGTCATCCATGATCCGATCAACCAAAACGCATCTGAATACCAGGTGTAAATAGGGCCAAAGTCATTGCAAGGTTGTTCTGGGTTGTTGCCAGGGCATAGTTACAGTATGTGGTTATTGGGTTGTATGTGTAGGCATTGCTATGCAATTTGTAGTGGTTGCTAGGGCGTTATATAGTTTCTAAGGAAATATTCTACAGGTTGGCAGGTGTGGTGGCTAGGATGGTTTAAGTTGTGGGTCATTGCTAAAGTGTTCTGGGTGGTTGCCAGGATGTTGCTATGCAGTGAGTGTGTTGTGAGGGGTTGCTTAGGTGTTTAAAGTAGAACTGCCCCCACTCTCTGGAATTCCATTCCCAAACACATTTGTGACCTTCAATCATTGTATGATTTCAAAACCCATCTTAAAGTATATCTTTTTGCTTCTTGTTTCTCTGATCCCTGACTTTATGATCTGATTATTGTCATGTATAAACTAAATAGGTAACATAATTAAACTGAAAATATCAGTTTAATTCAACCCCGATCTTACGGGAATTCGTACAAATTTTACCGCGGTGGCTAATTCGTAACAATTTCGTACGACCTTACTGATGTACGAATTAGTAAGATTTTTGCTAAATCGTAGATATTTTACGAATTGGCCAATTCGTATAATGAACTAATATGAATTACCTCCCTGATCCCGCCCCTAAACCTACCTGTCATGTGGGTTTGGACAAATCGGTACGAATACGTACAACTGAGGTCGTATGAATTAGTAAGAATTAGCCACTTTTTAATCACTCGTACCGAATTTCGTACGAATTGGTCATGAGATAGCGTAGGTTTGACTATGTTACCTATTCAATCTGTATTGTTTCTTTGTCTATTGTCATATTGTAAAGCGACCTTAAGTTGTATAAAATAAACATACTATTGTTATTATTATAGCACTTTTTTAATGCTCAAGTATTATACCAGAGTGTAGACATGAAGTGTCTGTCTCGTGGTTTAATACAGTTATTGCTCACTGAGTAGATCTTGTAATGACAGCATGAAGAGCCTTTAACACTGACACCTCTCCTGGCCTGTGATCCAGGTTAACAGCAACTCTCTGGATCTGTCTAAGGGGCTGTTTGTCATTCAGTAACTGAGTAGTAGGCCTCTTCGCTGGGCCGCATGTCGAGATGTCTCCCCCTGGGCCACCTGACGCTTCCATCCATCCACACGTTATTAATAGGCCTTGCATGGCTCGACAGAAGCGCTAACAATCCATCAGGGTGGGGTGTGTGTGTGTGTGTGTGATAGTAGTGTGTGTGATAGTAAAACTCTGGAGGGAGAGTTGGGATGTATTATGAGTTCAGGTGTGTTTGTGTGTGTGTGTTTGGAAGGGGTCGTTTGTTTTAATCATTCTGTGAAGATACCCACCATCACATTGCATATGTCCTCTAATCATCCCAAGGCAACGGCCTGGACAATGTCCTGCTTCCCAGAAATCTATCCTAAAAACTGTGCTCAGATTTACAGAGATACTGAGGACTGCAATCACAAGATTTCAATATGAACAGATATTTCCACCATTATTAATTATTATCCACATTCATTCTAATGTTCTATATTCTTATTGTATGTCAACAACTAGACGAGCTTTACAATGTCACAAAAGATTTCAGCAAATCATCTTATAATAATGATTTCTGATGGATCATGTGACACTGCGGACTAGAGTAATGATTCTGAAAATTCAGCTTTGCCATCAAAGGAATAAATTACATTTTAAAATAATATTAAAAGAGAACAGATATTTTAAATTGTAATAATACTGCTATTTTTACTGTATGTTTGATCCAATAAATGGTGGAGACTTCCAAAAACATAAAAAAAAACACATTTCCAACCAAAGACACATTTCATGTTACAAGAACCCAAAAAGCAGAAAAAAAAGTTGTATGTACACACAATTAACTGACAGTGTGGACAGTGTTCTCAGTCTTCCCATATCTGCTGCTATTTTGGTCTTATAGGTCTCTCATGTGTGATAGCAGCGGGGAATTGAAGTGTGTGTGTGTGATAGACAAAACACGGATAGTATGTTTGTGTGTGTGTGTGTGTTCTCTTGCGCCAGGTGCTGATGGCTGTTTTGTTCGGAGGGCAGGGATGAACCGCATGTGTTAGTTAACTGAGATGATTGGGCTGTTATTCATGTGGCCCCTGACAGCCGAGTGCATGATTTATGTTGGAGTCTCAAAGCTGAATCAGCCCCCCTCTAATATGAAACGCTGATCAAAGGAGCTGATGGAAAGATAAGACGAGTAAGAGGAAGAGAAATAGAGAACGCTGCTTGCTTTTTCCACTCTAGTCAAAGAAAGCATCAGGTTGGCACTAAGTAATCAGAATGCAAGCATTTATGTTGATCCCTGTCGCATTTCTTATATGTTTATTAAAGAGGAAAATCACTTACAGGGCAATATGCAGGTTGGACACCCGGTAACACTTTACAATACGTGTGCACTAATATGCATTAATTCATGCTTAACTAATGCACAGATAATCATGAGTTAATGTATAACTAATGAAGAACTAAACCATTAATTAATGATTACTGCATCAGCAACTAATAAAGAGTCTATATGATTAATACATTAAGTAATACATGAATTGCTATTAATTCACTGTGTCATTGTGTATTAATTCCTTAATAACATATTTTATTAACTAATAGTGTAAATTAATGTGTTAATTACCACAATTAGTCATAGCTACGCACTTCAACTTCCAGTTGTCTGCCTTAATTAATCATTAGCTAATGATTTGCAAAGGTATCATTATGTTATGACTTTACTTGTTGAGGCACATCATTATTAACTAGTCATTTAGTAATTGTAGTAATTTGCACATGAATTTGCATTAACAATTAATTAATTAATCATGTATTAATGCATATTAGTGTACCTGTCATATTATCTGGAAGTTGAAATACAAGGCTTTGGCTCATTCTGGTAATTAACATATTAATTAACACTATTAGTTAAAAAAATGAGTTATTATGGAATTAATCCACAATTACATATTTAATTAATAACAATTCATGTATGAATGAATACATTAACCTGACATACTCTTAATTAGTTCCTAATGTGGTAATCATTAATGAATAGCTTAGATAATCATAAGTAACACATTAATTCAGTATTATCTGTGCATTAGTTAAGCATGAATTAATGCTTATTAGTGCACACGTATTGTAAAGTGTTACCGACACCCCTATATGGCATGGTGTATGTTGATGATAAAACAACTAGATTTTCTGAACTGGAGTAATATACTGTATATTTAGCCATTAACAATATTTTGAGAAAAATTGTGATAAAATAACTCCTCCGTCTATGAAGCACAAACCAGAAGTTCAAGAATTTGGAAGTTCTTGAATTTTTGAAAAATTCAAGCTCAGGTTACAATGGATGCAAATGAAGAATCCGAGATTCGCCGATGTTGACGAACAAGTTGACGAGCATCCTAGGCAAGATAGAAGTCAGGGGGAGATTGGGGTAGGAACAATGAGCAGAGGAGAGAAGTAGAGTTAAGTGACTTGGTGAGTTAATGTAAGTCAGCACTAGGGTTGGGTATCGAGAATCGAGTATTGATTAGAACCGGGATTAACTTTTTGTTTTTCCCGGAATCGTTCAAAAGTTAAAATTTCGATTCCTAGTTTCGATATTCACAGTCCGCTGACCGGAAGAAGAAACCGCTGAACAACACCAACAAAGAAGCGTCTACCGAAAGTGTTGGCATAACCGCGCGAGTCGAACATGAGTAGCTTACGTCTGCCGTCCAAAGTGTGGCTTCACTTTTCTAAAAATAACGAAATCTCGGCAAAATGCAAAATTTGTGACATAAGGAGTATTTGTGACAGAAGGAGTATTTCCTTCAGAAAGACCGTTGGTTAGCAAGGTTAGCTAAACTTTTTTGACCCTGCCTCTTAAAAGAATCGGAATTGAGAATCGTTAGGAACCGGAATCAAAACAAGGAATCGAAATTGGAATCAGAATCGTTCAAATTCAAACGATACCCAACCCTAGTCAGCACCGTGGCTAACACTGGTTCATCTACTATATGGCTAGTGCCTTATAAATAAACCAATTAATCTGCTTTAGCAAACATGCGTTCAACCTTGTTCTTGATTAAACATCCATTTAGATTGTCTTAATTTAAGCCAGCAACGATTTGTCTTCTCATATTCTACGCTGACAGTGATTATGCCAAGCAAAGACACCTAGCCTACATCTTGAATGCCCTTGAGGCAGTGTTGGGAAAGTTCACTTTCTACATGAACTAGTTCAAAGTTCAGTTCACACCTTTTAAAATGAACTAGTTCAGTTCATAGCTCATTCTTCAAAGTTCATTTATTGTTCTTTTTTTCCATGTTGCGAGCTTTTAAAAAAATATTATTATTATTGCCACAGCCAGGGACGTGCACAGACATTTTGAGGGGGAGGGGCTCAAGTGAAAAAAGGGCCCCTTCTCTAAGAAGACTCGCCTTATTTCGGCAGAGAGTGTCTGGAACGAGGCGCAGCATGGGTCTTGGTTCTCCCACACCGCCGTTCCCCTATATCGCCGCACTCCCAGTTGCTCATGCAAATCAATTGTAGGAAAATTTAAAATAGCATAATATGGGCGCTTTAATTTATTTTAATTTTTTTTTGTGAAAACTGTGATATATATATATATATATATATATATATATATATATATATATATATATATATATATATATATATTTTTTTTTTTTTTTTTCAGGATCTTTGATGAATTGAAAGATCAAAAGAACAGTATTTATTTAAAATAGAAATATTTTGTAACATTTTAAATGTCTTTACTGTCACTTCAATTGTATGTATCCTTACTATGTCAAAGTGTTAAGTTCTTTAAAAATTTGAAATAAAATGATTTCTGATCCCAAACTTTTGAAGGATAAAACACCTATTCACCAACTGTGTTGCATCCATTCATAGAGGCCAAATATTTACTTATATATATTTTTTTATTCACATTATCACACATACCGTTAAATGCTTAAACGCGTAAGCTTCATTTTAAAATAAAATAAACCTACACTAAAGCCTAAATCTAAATATGACACAAAAATGCAAACGTAACATTACTTATGTAGCTTAAAGTGGCTTGTTACACCTTCATTGGGGGTCAGAATCGATTTTCAAATGTAGTTTAGTGAATCATGCATCTTGGGTCCATATACAATGGCCATTTGATACGGTCAAGGGATCTGATTGGTATCCAATCACAGCAAACACATTAATGGAAGGTGAATCTGTAGCCTGTGATTTACACAAACAATAAGCCCTTCTGGGATTGTCTATGAAACATGAACCACTCCAAATATCACACCAGAATGCTCCCTATCTCCTTTAAAATCATACCGTAAAGATTTGTATACACCCCTACACACATTTTATTATATTCGTACATAGCCTACTGTACTATAAATACGTGGCACTTCCCATTGGATAGACAGAGCTGGCCATCCACGTGTCCAGTTGCGGTAGAGTGGATTTCCATTACATTGCTCCCACTGGGAGGTTAAAAGCAGTTGTGTGTTTGCCCAGAAAGTTCAGCTTTGTAAAACAATGAGGTGAAGGCTGACTGCTCCAAACACTCACACTTGCTCTTATTTGTTCGGTCTGTTGTTTTCGGATTACTTTCTCCTGAATTCTCTCTCTCTCTGACCTTTGAGGTCTCAGTTCAGTATCTAAATGACCCCACACCTCTCAGCAGCATTTGATTTATGTTTTAAATCCTTGACTTTTCATTGATTCTTGAATGTGACCATATGATCAGTCATGTTGAGGCAAATTTATTCAAAATGAATCAAACCCTGTTTTCATTTTTAAGCATTCCTACTAAATATTTACCTTTCTTTTTAAATCAATTTAACATCCAATAATGACTTCATTAAGTGGACAGATTTGAAGGAAGAGGAAGTGAGTGGTATTTCTAGATCCTTGGTTTATCTTCCACAAAAGCTTCAGATCACTATTTATCTTCATCTTTCCCTCCTCCAGCTCCTAAATACACATCCCAAAAAAAAAAACAGATCCCTTATCAGCACACAAACCCTAAAAAGAGTGACAGACGCAGTGCAAACACAGTCAAGATGAGGGCCAGACTTTCCCCGACAGTGATCTGCAGACAGCTCTGGTTTTCCTACTATCTTGAAGGGATGTCTTGCTTTTTGAACACCACTCACTAATGCCATGTTTTAGAGCAAGTTAATTGAATTGCAAAATTCTATTAGTAAACATTCAAAAAATTGCTTAAATTGACACCAAAAAAATCCCTGTTGGTATCTTACCACACTTTAAAAAGAACAGCTCACCCCAAAATGTCAATATTTTCTCACCCTTACGTGGCTTCCAAAACTGCATAATCTTCCGTAGAGCAGAGTAATTGTTCTTTGATTTTTTTAAGTACTAATTACAGAAATAACATATTTTAAACGAATAAGCTTAAGTGCGAACTGGATGTTTTTAACTGTTATTTACATGTTACTTGCAGATGAAACTATGATACTTTAAATTAATATTAAATGTAATTTGAGTTTAGTGCTTTTTTGACCCACTTACATACATCTTTATATGTAATTGCACAGTTATTCCGATTTCTATTTTTATTTTTTATATGGTTAATTTGTTCTGCTGAATGTACAAGCATGACAAGCATTTATGACAAGCATCTAAACTAAAATATATTTGAATGTCGTTTCTATTGAAATTATATGTAATGCATTGAAACATATTTGTATCACACATTTGTAATAGTGCAATGATCAAATACCAGTTAAAATTAGGTTACACTTTATTTTAAGGTGTCATTGTTACAGTGTAATTATAATATATATATATATATATATATATATTTAAATACTCAGTGATATGTATACCATAGAGTTATATAGATATAGGTATACATATATGGGGTATATGGGATTAGGGTTTGGTCAACACAGTCTACGATGAAAATGCGTATCTATACCACAAATCAAATTTCTCGTGGCATTTATACGGCAATTTTTTTTTTGCGTGTATATGCTACGCACTGAAAAAACCCTGGGGTAGGTTTAGGGGGGAGGGGGGAGGGAGTTCATGCGTATTACACGCCAAAAAGTGCGTATCATATGCATGCGAAAAACGCGTACCATATACACGCAAAACTGTTTTGCCGTATAAATGCCAGAGAAATGACATTTCGTGCTATAAATACGAACTTTCATGAGATCGGGCTCGGTTTGGTTGAGAGTTAGTTGCATGTAATATGCACAATTTACTGTTGGTAAGTGGTAAGTAATAATAATAATATGTTTATTTTATATAGCGCCTTTCAAAGTTCTCAAGGTCGCTTTACAGTTAAGTACAAATAAGCATCACATAACAACATGACATAGAAACAATACAATAAATAAATAAAGACATAGAAACATGACATAGAAAAAAAATAAATAAAAATTGAAATAGTGGAACATAAACATAGAAATCAGCAGAAACAAGTAGCGAAAAGATAAGTTTTAAGGTGAGTTTTGAAATCGTGTAATGATGAGAGGTCACGGATGTCTTGGGGAATAGAATTCCAGAGAGTTGGGGCAGCAGTACAAAAAGCCCTACCACCAAAAGTTGATCGTTTGTGCCGAGGAATCCTTTAAGAGACCGGTATCAGAGGATCGAAGTGCGCGAGCTGGGGAGTAAGTATGGATGAGATCGGAAAGATACGGGGGGGGCAAGACCATGGAGTGCTTTGAATGTGATAAGGAGGATCTTGTAGTGGATACGAAAAACGTACCGGTAGCCAATGAAGTCTGCATAAAATCGGAGTGATGTGGGAAGATTTCTTTGTGTATGTAAGGACCCTAGCTGCTGAGTTCTGTATGTATTGGAGTTTATTTATAGAGGAGTCGGGTAAGCCATAGAAAAGAGAATTGCAGTAATCAAGCCGTGATGTGATGAAAGCATGAACCAAAGTTTCAGCATCGCTGATGTTCAGAAATGGACGCGAACGTGCAATATTACGAAGGTGAAAGAAGGCAGACTTAGTGAGAGAGGAAATGTGTGGAAGGAAGGAAAGAGAGGAATCAAAGATTATACCAAGGTTTTTGACAGTAGTGGAAGGTTGAACCGAAACTCCAGCAATATGAACATTGTTAACACAGAAACGGGATGTAATCCAAGGTGAGCCAATAAGAAGTAAATCTGTTTTGTCAGTGTTGAGTTTGAGAAAATTACTGGTCATCCAGGCATTTAGATCATCAATACAGGCTGATATGGAATTTGTGGAAAAGGAGAATTGCTTTGTGAATGAATGTATAGTTGGGTGTCATCAGCGTAACAGTGGAATTTAAAGCCATGATGACGGATGATGTTACCTAATGGGAGCATGTAGATGATAAAGAGAAGAGGCCCAAGAACAGAACCCTGGGGAACACCAGTTTCAAATATGTAACAAGGACACTGTAAAATAAAGTGTTAGCAGATTATATTACAAGCAATTTACATTACAATATTACAAAATTGGTTTAATGTTACACTTCATTTGGATGGTCCCATTTGATGATGATGGTCAGTGTTTTTTCCACCACAGGTTTAAGCATCCTCCCTGAATGGGAATGAACCCCAAAATATTTTTGAATAGCGATTGGGCTGTTTTTAGTTTTAGTTTTTTACACAAACCTGGCAACCCTGCCCTTTTATGTTAATATTGCACCATAATGCTCATTGCAGGGTTAGAGTATTGGGTATTATTAGACTGTTAGGAAAATGGTCTCCCGTGAATTTGTGGAAAGTTTTGAATTATATTTTGTGAAGATACTGGACAAAGAGTGATTTGACACCATGAAAGTAATTTTTTTCATCATAGGTTTTTTTTTTTCCTTTTTTTTCGAGTTGGGTGTATACGTTTCCAAATCTAACTTTATATTGCCTGAATCACTGTCTTGTTAGCTCAAACATAGCACCGTTCTGAAACATGTCAGCAATTCCTAGCGACTGTTAGCTAGGCTTAAAATATGTAATACACAGCGGGTTCGTTTTAACAGAGTGTTACAACTAAGCCGCCAAGTGTACAATGATAAACAAATGAAAACAACTTTTCAGGGTTGAGTATTTATTTATACATTTAAATTTGTTAGTTTTTAATGCAATAAACCCTTTAAATTTTTATTTTAAGCTCATTTGTATTATTTTTACTGTTATTATTATTATTAATAATAATAATAATAACAATAATAATAATAATAATTGTACATGCAGCTGCCACACATAAATCTAATTTAATTGCAATTACAATATTTATAATTTTGTTTATTATTATTTATTGCAAAACTATGCAGCCCTTTTCTATGTCTCTATCCATGATATTGATCCATAATAGAAGGATGATTGGATGAGGGATGGATGTATGGATATCTGTCTATACAGATGCACAAACAATATCAAACTATACAAATAAAATAGTACTGAATTATGTGTGTTACACTACAGAGTGTTACAACTAACCCCTCTGCCTGTTACAATTAACACCGCATATGGGGTAAGTCGTAAGCATTTGCACTTCTGTCACTGTCATTAAAACTGTACGGAAATGGTAGGTCCTAAAAACTTTAAGTGGTCATTCGTAGCAGAGATGTGTATGTTGCTTGTGTAAAAAAAAAAATAATAATCTAACCTAATTATTTTTTAATTAATTTAGCCAAAACCAAAATGTGTTAGGTTGTGCCCGCTCTCCCCTACATTACAATTCATTACCCAAAATTCACATTTTAAAAGTGTACGTCTTATAAAATTTGACTTTCTTTATGTACATTTAAGTGACCTTTTATTTTCACTATTATTATATTAACAAATTATATTTTTTTTAAATATTATTTTAAGATTTTAAGTACACTATAATACAATTAAGCACACATCTTTTTCACAAGTAAATACCGACAAAGTGGATGGGGAAAATGACGTTGCTATTGTTGTTTAAAAATAAATTTAGCCCACAATCCTTTCCTCCAACTCTCAGCCTCTGAACAAAAGTTTCTTGGTGTTCACCTGGAAGCATGTCACAGCATCCAGACTACACAATTTATACTGCAAGACAGTCTGACTAGCAGGCAATTGCATAATGCTAGCTCAAACAGTGTTAGCATTGTGCTGTGTGTGTGTGTGTGTGTGTGGACTCCAGATGTGAGAGAGCAGCTCTCCTGTTACACTCAGTTTTAATCACGGTAATCCATCAGGCCTCGCCACACTCCTCCACGCGTTGTCTTACTCCAAGAGAAAGAGAGAGACATATAATCATATGGGACAGGGTGCAATTACAAAGACATTTCTATTGTCTTTGTATTTGTACTTGACACCTGAACAGCTGTGAAATCAAATCCCTATTTTTTATGATGAGAATAGTGAAGTCATAGCTGACTTATATGAATACTGCCTTTTATTTATGGCAATTGATGCAGTGAGCTGCGTTGACAGCATATTTGCTGGTATATGTGTTATTTAATAGTGTCTCTATCATGACAGAGGAGTGTAAACATGGGTGAATCTCAGAAAAGCCTGTATTTAGATCACATTTCAGCCTCAAATCAGAAGACAAAAAATATATTGCATGGGTTATTTTAATTCTGACATGAAAATAAAGCACACTTTCCTCGAAATTCTTATCATTATAAATGTATTATAACTAGGGCTGTCAAATGATTAATCGATTAATCCAAAATAAAAGTTTTTGTTTACATAACATACTGTATGTGGGTGCACTGTGTATAATTATCTATATATATATATATATATATATATATATATATATATATATATAAACACACATGCTTGTATATATTTAAGAAATAATTCCACGTATATACTGTATATAGATTTATATATCATTTAAATTATATATAAATATAAATATTTTATATATAAATAATATTTTTTTCTTAAATATACATTCATGTGTGTGTGTATTTATATATATACAAAATAATTATACACAGTGCACCCACATATATTATGTAAACAAAAACTTTTATTTTGGATGTGATTAATCATGATTAATCATTTGACAGCCCTAATTATTACGATTATATATTTTTTTTTACTGTATGAGTGTCTTCGTTAAACTAAATATTTATACTCTTTTTGATTTCTGCAATTTAAATTAATCTTGATCTTTTTAATTGTTGTATAACATGTTGTTATGTAATGAGAATAACGATTTTTGTTTTTTAAGAAATCCACATGAGGTCATGAAATTGATGACACTTCATGACACTTTTCCTTTTTACAAAATATGACGTGGACAAGTTCTTGCCAGGTTTCATAAGAATCATATTTGTAGATGATGCGTTATATTTCTCGTTTCTTCTAATTAGACCATTACTCTCTGTTCACGTCATGGCCAATGTGTCCTTTTTTTTAAAAAAAAAAGAAAAATCACTGTGAACTCATTTGATCATTTTTATCATTTTACTCATTTATATTATTATGAAAATAATACTACTTTAAAAGAATACAAAAAAACACATAATAAGTATTATTTTTATTATTTTTATAAATATCCTTTTTAAAAGTAAACTCATTTTTTAAACTCAAATAAGTTTATTTTTGCACTTAAGTTTACAGTGCACTTATTGTTGTGCACTGTAAGAAAAAATATTGTTGGTTTAACTTAAAGAAATAAGTAACCTGGTTGCCTTAAAAATGTAATCATAAGATTCATATTTGTAGATGATGCGTTATATTTCTCGTTTCTTTAATTAGACCATTACTCTCTGTTCATGTCATGGCCAATGTGTCCTTTAAAAAAATCACTGTGAACTCATTTTCAACTCCATTTGAGTCAGTTTTAAGGTTTTAAGGAGCTTTGAGAGAGTAATCGGGTCCCCTCTGTTTCTCTTTCTTCTTTCCATCCATTCCATCTTCCCCTGCACAGCTGAATTTGACTGCTATGGTAATCCCACCATTTATTTCAAGGCCTTAGAGTAAATATTCAGTTTATTTTAACTGACAAACAATTACGTTGAAGATATAAATATGCCCACAGAGTACTGTTGTCACAATATGTGTTGCGAACACACAAACACGAAAGATGAAGGCAATAAGGCAGTCTATAATAAATCCACAGGCAAATCCACATAATGAGAGTAGCATACAACACATGCAAACATAGACGAGATGTAATCTGAAATCTCCCCCTATACCCTCAAATATAGGGCGCTATATTTTTTATCACTTTTGTAGTGGTGTTCGAAACCATAGTGAACATTATTGAGTGCACTTATTCAATCCCACATTGCACTGGAATAACGAGTGTACAACTGATGTATGCTGATGTATGCTCAACGGCAGTCTGAATTCACCCACTTGTTTTCAATCACTCCTTCAAGTGAACAGTGAGGGTTTAGGGAGCAATTTTCGGATTCAGCAGACTGTGATGAACAGAAAGAAAGGAAGTCAAGTTATAAGCCAGGATAATTAATGACACACACTTGAAACTGAAACAACAAGTCAAATCAACATTCTAACTAACTAACTGAAAAACAATGCAGACTGAAAATAAAAAGTCCAGATGGTGCGGCTTTCCCTTGTGAAAAATAAGTTTACTTTTAAAAAGAATACTTATTATTAAAATAATACTGCTTTAAAAGAATACAAAAAAGCACATAATAAGTATTCTTTTTATGAATATTCTCTTTAAAAGTAAACTCAATTTTTAAACTCAAATAAGTTTATTTTTGCACTTATCTTAAGTTTACAGTGCACTTATTGTTGTGCACTGTAAAAAAAATATTGTTGGTTTAACTTAAAGAAATAAGTAACCTGGTTGCGTTAAAAATTTAAGTTCATTGAAATTGAAAATTTGAGTTAATACAATGAAGGAGAATGATTTATTCAATAGAAACTCAAAATATTATGTTATCTGAACTACATAAAATATCTAAGTTGATTTGACAAAAGAAAAAATGTTGTGATTACAAATCATGAAAATATATTTTTTACAGTGGAAAAAAGTTGCTGCCTTGAACTTTGAAGTACAATCAACTTGTATGTATAAGCAATTTCAACTGAATTTTACATTAAACTGACTTTAAAAAATGAGTTGAATCTTGTAACTTATAACAGTTTGACAACATATGGTTTTACATTGTTTTAACTTATTTTGTTGAGTTAAAGCAATGTAAAACCATATGTTGTCAATTTATTTTAAGTCAGTTTAATGTAAATTAAGTTGAAATTACTTATACATCCACGTTGATTGTATATAATTATATATGTAGATTGTACATGATATAATAATGATTAATATAATAATAATTATATATATATATATATATATATATATATATATATATATATATATATATATATATATATATTCTACTCAGACATTCTACTACCTATAAGTACCTTTGCAACTACATGTCAATTAACTCTCGTTAGAGTATCATTAGCCTGTAGCAGACTGTCAGTAGACTGTGTTAGGGTGTTAGGTATTAGGGTTCAGGGTTAGTAGAACAAGTCGACATGTAGTTGCAAAGTTAATAATAGTCAGAAGAAAATCTGTTGGGGGACTATCAAAATTAAGTGTTAATAGGTACTATGCAGAGAGTCTACTAATAGAGTTAGTTTACAAAGTTACTTATAGTTAGTAGAATGTCTAAAGTGAACCATCACTGTATATATGGTTAAGTGTATAGAAATGAAAAGCTCAGTAAGTCATGGCAAGTTATGTTTTTACATTACTTTATCTCATCATTATTTTATATTTTTTATTTGGTAACGCTTCCTTTTGCAGTCCAGTTACCAATACTATTTGCTTATTGGTACTGCTTCCTTTTACAGTACAGTACTACTAGCTAATATAAAGTAAGTAGATGGAACAGGGGTAGGTTTAGGGGTAGGTTCAGGGTTAGTACTAGTTATTACACAGTAATTGTAGTTACTAAAATAAGTAGGTAACGTTTCATTTTACTAGTCCAGTTACCCATACTGGGTGCGATTTTCCGGAAAGCATCGATTAGACAACTATGGTCGCAGTTCAGTCGTTATCTGCATAGTTTAACGAGTTCAGTGTTTCCCAAAACCATCGATTCCAGCGGACATTGGCAAACAGCATCGCAAAGTTGGGTGGTTTCAACGACAGCTCTCGACCTGTGGTTTAGAAGCATAGTTTCTATACTGCATGACATTTGGACATAATAAATCCTGATCTTAAGCAAAATAAGCAAGCTGACATTCAGTACAACCGGTGCCTTTTATTTAGAATACATACAAATATAATTTACGTCTTTTAGTTTTTCAAAAGATTTGAAGTAACGTGTTTGAAGAGTGCGCATGTGCGAACTTGCTCTACTAAGTAAGAACGAGCCAAATATTAAGTCTGGTAATAAAGCAAAACAACTGAGAACAATTAGAAATAGTCCTCAGATGACATATCTGTAATTTATATAAAACAAATCTAGCGTTAATTGGATCTCAAACAGTTTCATTAAAAGTAGTTATTACTCCACCACGTGCGAAACCAACGTGGTTTGAACCGATACTTTGCGACAGTGGGTTTCAGGAAACAGTCAGTGACTAGCTAGTTGATTTTTCCAACAATGTATCGTACTATGGTAGTGAAACAGTGAACTACATCGTTGTATGGAAACGCACCCCTGTACTGTAAAAGGAAGCGGTAACTTTTATTTGAGATTCATCTCAATTTGAAGTCAGTTTAATAAAATTCAAGTTGAAATTACTTGTACAACCAAGTTGACTATACTTTAAAATGTAAGGTTAAAATGAGGTCGGGTTTAAGCTGAAAGGAGGACTTTTTACAGTACTACACTACAAATGCACATTCAATACAATCACACACTTTCTTTTCTTTCTTTATTTACAAATAATATTGTATCTAATGCAATAGCATTTCAACATGTTTTTGAGGAAACTATATCTTTGTATTGCAGGTTATTAGAACTCTTCTCAAGCTTATAATAAGTTGCAATGCAATGGAAAGGAGTGTGATTACCTCCCCTCTCTTAATTCCAGCTGACGGCATCGTCCCCATACCTCTCTTATCCTGGGTCAGGCCCAGCTCCACTCCAGAACACAGATATCTTACCCTGCCACGTGTCAAACAGCCCGACACACTCTCCACATCAACACCATCCCAGCGGACAGTACCTTGTGATTTCCGTCATATTTCTAAGGAGCACCCCAGTTCCATTATGTCAGCGTTCCGAGAGTGTCCTTGATAATCTTTCTCTACTCACGTCCAACGCGGAGAAGGAAAGTGAACACTGATGATGCAGGACTTCCAACCACAGAATGTGCAGGTCCAGTGCAGCGAGAGTCACAGGACGCAGTGGCCGTTTGATAAATAGTGACAGCCTAAGTGCTCTGAGCTCCATTAGCCTGAGTGAGAGAGATACCACCATGGCACGGCTACCCAAACAGGATATGGTGTCATGACATGATCTCACATCACTTTAATTCACAGTTGGGTGAGCTCTAATTAAGGCCTCCATCTGTCACCCGCAATTTGTAAAGTCTTTAGGCAAGTCGCCCTACTTCTCAAGTAGATCGGTCCTGGAGGCTTGCTTGTAGCGGGCTGTTTTTTAATGGCGCGTTTCGTGACAGTCGGGAACACAGAGGTTTGCCTGAGTGCTCAGATAAGATTAAAAGGGTGGAAATGTTTCTGATAGGTGGCATGAAAACATGGAGAGTTCTGTTTCCTGATAAAAATCTCTTATCATTCCATCTTTCAAAATGTGTTTATTTTCTCTGTCAAGTTTCAAATATCACTGTATTGATCAGTGAGAACAACACCAGGCTAATGGGTTTGATTCCCAGGGAATGCATGAACTGTTATGCAATCGCAGTTGCTTTTGAATTAAATTGTCCGCATACATGTAGAAATGTTCGTTATTCCAAAATTGGATTGGATTGGGGTCTGACGTGCAAATGCCGAGAGTGATAAAAGTCGTTCTGTCTGGTATGTATTTCCTTCTCAGGCTGGAGGGGTATCAGGACTCACTCTGGGCTCTTTCAGACTAAGTGAGGCTTAGTATGCCAAATCCAAATCTGATAACTGCTCAAAATCTAACACCGCGGGTGAAAAGGTTTAAATGCCCACTGTAACCACATCAAACAGAAGGGATTCTAATCTGGCCTGTTTTATTTTGGCTCGAGAACTGAGCTCGGCCTATGATTAATGAGTCTTGGGATGAAAGAGGAAGGTGATTTTAAACATATATGTCTCTATATTAGTAGGCTATAACAATTTTCTTGACAATTTGAGCTTTTTAAGGAAGTTTAAAACATTTAATTGGTTGGAAGTCTCATTTGTTGCCTGTCTATTTGTAGGTGTTGTACATTGTACAACCACTAGGTGGTGGTAATAATAGCCTAATCATATTCTATTAGAGGAATCTCAGGGTGTGGGATTTTCCAGTGTAAATAATGATGTTTAATAAATTACTACGTTTATTGAAATCTGTGACAGATTAGGTCTACTTGTTTTTTTTATATATATAATTAAAGTTTCTTGTCTGGACTTTGTTTTTCTTTCATTAAATTTGGAATGAACTTCTCTCCTTGACAGTGTAATATCCTGAGGTGTTGAGTATCATAGCAGCTATTTTGATAAATTCCTTTGCACCCTAATTTTCCACTGTTGCCATTGGTTTATTAGGCCATAATAATATCAGTGCCACATGGAGATATTTTTTATCAGCTTTGGCTTTTTATAATTCTACTAATTCTGTGGCTGAAATATCATATGCCAGGATATACATTAGCTATTTAAATATATTTGTAAGGAATGTAAAAGAAAATGTTTAGTCTGATACAAACAATCTCATTTTATTAGACATGGATGCTTTAAAAAAAATCATAATAGTGTTTTCCACTAAAATATATTTACACTAAGTGTTACAAAAAGTCGCTGTATAGCCGATAAAAGAAAGAAATTCGGAAAATGCCTACATTGTTTAAATGAAATACTTTTTTAAATAATTGTTTTATTTTGCAGTCGTGAAAATTACATGGTATTTTCGCTCGAACTACGATTGGCATACATTTTTTCCAAGGGTAAATCTTCAGATTCAGCGTCTCCAGATTCTGTTTTAGGTGGGCGGAGCCACGATTGACGCAATATATTTTCAGTAGTAAGTAGGTGGAGCACATTCTCGGCGTCATTGGTTTTTCAGAGGTGTATGGGCGGAATTAGTCGAGACGTCGTGAATACCCCGCCCCCGTATTATAAAGGACACTGAGAGAGGACAGCGAAAGTTCAGTGTGAGCCACAGAGATGTGAGGAGAACAGAGAGAAGCTGCAGTCGGACTATACCTTTCATACAAGTTTGGAGATAACCGAAGACACGGACAGATTTGTTGTTTCTCTTGTTGAGCTCCTCTTGATGCCCTTATTTGTCCCTATAATGACGGTAATGACTGACGTGAAATAGTTGTTGTTTTTTTTAAAGTGTGCACGCGCGCTTTTTCATATTGACATACGAACTTGGACATTAAGAATCATTTTCGTATGATAGACTTTGAAAGAGGATTTTTCTATTATAAGAATATCTATTTTTCAGCGTTTTATTTGGATGACATGAAATATTCATTGAAACATATTAATATAAGCAGTGTCTATGGAGCAACATAATCACCCATAAAAAAGAAGAAAGAATCTTCTTTTGGAACTGTATATGCCAGGAAAGTTTTTCTTGACATATTTCATTCAAAAAAAAAAGTGACTGAAAATCCAGCATGGGAGGCTCACCTTTAAATATTGTATTTCTCTGTGGTGTCAGCTGGTTATTGCTGCCTACAGTTTAGAGATTGGCTCTTATGACCCGGAGAGGGAAGACCAGGCTAAATGGGAGCCTATGGTCATCCCTATGTGCCAGGGCATCGGGTACAACCTCACCCGGATGCCCAACTTTTATGGGCCACGAAAATCAGAGGGAGGCTGAGATTAAACTGAATGAATTCGCCCCTCTGGTGGAATATGGCTGTGATGTGCATTTGAGATTTTTCCTCTGCTCTCTTTATGCCCCTATGTGCACCGACCAAGTGTCCACATCCATCCCCGCCTGGCCGTCCGATGTGCGAACAGGCACGTCAGAAGTGCTCGCCCATCATGGAGAAGTTCAACTATGCTTGGCCTGATTCTTTGAACTGCTCTAAACTGCCCACCAGAAACGACCCCAACGCTCTGTGCATGGAAGCCCCGGAAAATGACACCAAAACTGAGACTAAGAAAGGAGAGGGTATGTTGCCTGTGCCGTCCAGACCCAGGCAGCCTGGCCATGGGAACGGGCGCTCAGGGGGCAGCATGGGAGTTTGTGAAAACCCGGAAAAGTTCCAGTACGTGGAAAAGAGCGAGACGTGCGCCTCACGCTGCTCGTCCGCCGTGGACGTGTTCTGGTCCAGACAGGATAAGGACTTTGCTTTTATTTGGATGGCGGTTTGGTCTACTCTGTGCTTCATATCCACAGCTTTCACAGTCCTAACCTTCCTCCTTGACCCGCATCGCTTCCAGTACCCAGAGCGGCCCATCATCTTCCTCTCCATGTGCTACAACGTTTACTCAGTCGCCTTTATCCATCCGTTCTGTCGCCGGGGCAGAGAACATCGCGTGTGACCGTGAGAATGGCGAGTTGTACATCATCCAAGAAGGCCTGGAGAGTACGGGTTGCACCATAGTCTTCCTCATCCTCTACTATTTTGGCATGGCAAGCTCCATCTGGTGGGTCATCCTCACTCTCACTTGGTTCCTGGCGGCTGGGAAGAAATGGGGTCACGAGGCTATCGAGTCGCACAGCAGCTACTTTCACATGGCTGCTTGGGGCATACCTGCCCTGAAGACCATAGTCATCCTCACCATGCGTAAAGTGGCGGGCGACGAGCTCACCGGACTGTGCTATGTGGGCAGTATGGATGTGGGGGCACTGACGGGCTTCGTCCTCGTGCCTCTGTCCTGTTATCTCATCATCGGGACGTCTTTCATCCTGACCGGCTTCGTGGCGCTTTTCCACATCCGGAAGGTGATGAAGACCGAAGGCACCAACACGGAAAAGCTGGAAAAGCTGATGGTGAAAATCGGCATCTACTCCATCCTGTACACGGTTCCTGCCACCTGCGTCATCATTTGCTACTTCTACGAGCGCCTCAACATGGACTACTGGAAATTCCGAGGGCTCCAAAGCAAGTGCACCGCATTCCCGGGCGGAGGAACGAGGACTGCTCTCTGGAGGCTTCGGTGCCCACCGTGGCCGTGTTCATGCTGAAGATCTTCATGTCGCTGGTGGTGGGCATCACCAGTGGCGTGTGGGTCTGGAGCTCCAAGACGCTGCAGACTTGGCAGGGTCTGTGTAGCAGAAAGTTCACAGACAGGACTTGCAGGAAGCAGTGCAGCGGGAGCTGTAGCACTAGTCACTGCCACTACAAAGCACCTGCCGTCATACTGCACATGTCCAAGACTGATCCCTACTCGGACTGTCCCACGCACGTATGAGCACGGCACTGAGACTGTGATGTCCTGTACTGTGGAACTAAACAAACTTAAAACCCAACATTGCAGCTAAACAATGGATTAACAGGACTTTCTTAAAGGGAGAATTTGTATTATTGCTTGCTGTAGCAATAGAGACAGACAGATATGCACATGCTAATCAGTTCTAAATATCTGCAATTGCTCTTGCCATGGAGAAGTGCACAGTGTTCCCGTTTGAAAGCTGTTCAGTGACTTGTTAATATGTTTAATTTACTCGTTCAGGAGCACATTATTTATTGTACATAGAAATATATTTAATTTTCTTGGTTTCTCACAAGATGGCATTTGATTATTTGTTTTAAAAAGTGCCTTTTTGAAGAAGATAGATAAAATGTTCTGATATTTTCAACATGACTGAAGTTTTATTCTTTGAAGTAGGCATTTCAAGCTAGCCTAAATGTGTTTACTTGTACTTTTGTTTAAGTGTTGTGAACACAATTTCATTCAAGTACTTGTGCTGTTTGCATCTATTTAGAGGAGGAAGTTAAAGGAAGCGCCGCTTGGTGAGACTTTTCACATGGACTGTAACAAGAAAATGCGTCAAAGCAATGCAAATATTTTCGATGAAGAAAGCTGGGTTTGCATCTGAAAGGTTGCCCCAGTTCAAATGCAAATCGATCCTTGAGGGACCCTTTCAGGAGCCTTCAAAAGAGTGGGCTACCCCCGAATAACACAAGGCTATGTGGCTTTGTACGCCCCTGACACGGAATAAATCTGTCACTTTTAAGGGCCTACTTGGTCAGAGTTGTGACTAAGCTTGGATAGTGAAGATTAAGCTTGTAGCTAAGGCCTCATTTTTGTTTATGAATCGCGTTATAGTCCATGTTTGCTGTTTTTCTTCTCCTTTCAGCTGTTTGCTCTATTTTTCTCTCTCTTAATTCCCCTCCATATGACAGACGCAGTTCGCTTTGGGCATCGCTCTCCTTCTGAGCGCGTTTATCA
The DNA here is from genome assembly GCA_030378365.1 of Hybognathus amarus. NCBI lineage: Eukaryota > Metazoa > Chordata > Actinopteri > Cypriniformes > Leuciscidae > Hybognathus > Hybognathus amarus. Next base: position 192,085 of record JAQIUQ010007766.1, read on the forward strand.
GAAACAGAAATCCCTAGTGGTTCTCTCTCCTTCATCCTCAAAGGGAATCGTCGTGAGCAGAGCGACAGACAGTAGCCTGGATTTCTCTGTGCGAACGTTCACATCATCACCTTTAAACGCAGAGGTTGTTCTGGAATTATATTTCATTAATGAGGAGCAGCACATGCATACAAACACATCCAGACTCTCCTATTGTTGTGTGTCGCTTCTCTCTTCCCCTCTTCTCTTTGATGTGAGCCACTCATGCAAATAGAGGCACTTTCTCCGACGCTTGATCCGGAGCATGCTGGGCTCTGATGGCTGCTTGAATTGTATTTTCTTCACTCTACCGATTTTGATGATTCATTTGTATGCCGTTGCATATTTTTTTCAGCTCATTTTCTTTTTGGAGCCTTTAAATGTGTTGGCATACGAACTTAATGCATATGCCATGCCAATAGGCTATGCATTATGAATAAACATATATGTGTGTGTGTGTGTGTGTATATATATATATATATATATATATATATATATATATATATATATATATATATATATATATATATATAGAATTCCTATATTGTAGATGTATGTTAAAGGAGTAGTTCACTTAAAAAAAAAAAAACATCAGCTGATGGCTACTCACCCCATGTCATCCAGAGTGTTCCACGTCTTTCTTTCTTCATTCGAAAGAAATTACAGGTTTTTGATGTAAACATTCCAGGATTTTCTCCACATAATGGACTTCAATGGGAACCAAATGGTTCAAGGTCCAAATGAGAGTTTCAGTGCAGCTTTCAAACTCGACACCAGATGATGAATAAGGGTCTTATCAGCGAAACGATCGCTCATTTAGAATAAATAAGAGTCTAAAGTTTTATAAGCACAAATGCTCGCCTTGCTCTGTCTCTGTGATGCAGCGTTCGTGACTCTCCTGTTAGAACTGGTTTATCAAAATGAACAAATCTTTTAGTCAAGTCATGAATTGAAGAGTCAGATAAGATCCTTATTCATCGTCTGGTGTCGTTTAAAGCCCTTTGAAGCTGCACTGAACCTCATTTGGACCTTGAACCATTTGGTCCCCATTGAAGTCCATTATATGGAGAAAATCCTGGAATGTTTTCATCAAAAACCTTAATTTCTTTTCAACTGAAGAAAGAAGGACGTAGACATCTTGGATGACATGGGGGTGAGTACATTATCAGCAAAAGTTTTTTTTTAAGTGAACTACTCCTTTAAGTATCCCTAAAAAGAGAATGTTTGGTCTTCAATAGTTGAATATTCTGAAACTGGTGGACACATAGGGATAGTAACATATCTTCAAGTGTGATATAATGGAAAATGTGGTGCTGGTGAGAAGTTTACTTTTACATAGGCTACTACACACACTGTCAAAGTAAATAAATATACTTAGTTTTCAATAAGTACTGGTGTAGTTTCATAAACACGAACAGTCTAGTTTTTAAATGGCATTGTTTCCGCAAAAACTTCCTAAAACTGCAGTTGTGTCTAAATTATGAATTTTGAAATAGTTTCAATGAACAGTGCTAGACATGGCCCTAAACTGCCTGGCTGTGAAACGATTAATCACATCCAAAAGAAACGTTTTTGTTTACATAGGCTAATATATGTGTGTGTAGTATGTATAATTATTTTGTAAATATAAATACACACATATGCATGTATATATTTAAGAAAATGTGTTATTAATATATAAAATATTTATATTTATGTATAATATTAATTTTGTATAAATATATATAAAAGTATATACGTGCAAATATTCTTAAACATATACATGCATGTGTGAGTATTTATATATACAAAATAATTACACACACTACACACACATATATTATGTAAACACAAACTTTTATTTTGGATGCGATTAATCACGATTAATCGTTTCACAGCCCTAATATATATATATATATATATATATATATATATATATATATATATATATATATATATATATATATATATATATATATATATATATGAAGAGTTCAGATGCAAAAGCCTCTAAGTGCCATTTGAAATTTTCTTCTAAAATAATCATTTTTTATCAAGCTTGTATATTTAAGTTCAGTAATTTCCAACACATGAAGATTACCTATTAATTGTCATTTAAGTGAAATTACTGAACTTAAATATACAAGCTTGATAAAAAATGGTCGTTTAGAAGAAAATTTCAAATGGCATTTAGAGGCTTTTGCATCTGAACTCTTCATATATATATATATATATATATATATATATATATATATATATATATATATATATATATAAATCTATTACCCCCTGAGCGAGTCTCTTTGGTTTCCCAAACACACTAAAATTAAGTTCCGTTCAGCTGGTCAAGCAAATATAAAGTGTCTCAGCATTTCCATATTTATACATTTCTTCCACCAGATTTGAATAAAAAACACGACAAATGTGACCGAACATTTACCTATATAAAAACAAAATGATGTACACTTTGCAAGAAAAAAAAACTTGTACATTTCGTATTGTTGATTTGTTTTCACAAATAATAATTGTTCAGTTATTGTTCAATTGTCCAAAAAATGTCCCTGACAATCAATTATAAGTGACAAATACAGCCGTATAACAATTTTTGACACTGCTGCAATATTTTGCATGCCGTTGCTGACAGGTCTATATGAGTTATAGAAGCCACATTGTTTTGTTGTTTAAACTGACAGCTGCATGTGTCATTTACCCATCGTCATCACAACAAAGCGGCTCCTCTGAGAGAGCTTTGGCAAGTGCACACATCCTTTCAGCAACCACTGTTTCAGAGCTGGTCGTTGAGGTCTGCTAGCGTTTTATGACAGAGTGTTTTGGTATTTTTCAGCTCAGGTTACCTCTCTGGAGGAGTGCTTTACCTCCATCACAATGTCAGTAAACTGCATCGGGTACGAGACTATGTATGTGTGTGTGTGTCTAAAGGCACCAATTAAAATGACTCAGGCCAGTGGCTTATATCTGAAATGCACCTGCCCAACCACAAAAGTGAGGTCAACACTGGAGTAAAACAGGTATTCACTTCCAATGGAAGCTTGTTTCCGCCAGAGAATAAGAAATAAAAAGGAAATTGCTCATTTTTATCTCACAATTCTGACTCTTTTTTTATTATTGTGAGTAATACGCTCCTTGCAGGGGGACAAAAGAAAGAATTGTGAGATTAAAAAGACCTTTGTTAGACAAATACCTTTTATTTTTAGTTTATATATCATAATTCGGACTTTTTCTCACAATTCCGAGATTTATATCTTCACAATTATAAGAAAAAGTAAGTAAAAATGGGAAAATTCTCATAATTGTGAGATGGTAAGTTATAATGCTGGAATTGTAAGATAAAAACTTGCAATTCCTCAGGAAACAATTTGTATTGGGACATATAAAGTCGCATTTACCTTTTTATTATTTTTATTCCTTGTGGCTGCCATAACTTCCTCTCTCTCAAACCTTAAATAAGCTTTCATGATGTTGAAGCTTATCAAACAAATGGACATTATTAATCAGGGTAGTGCCACATTATTTTCTGACAGGAGTGAAAACCCATAAAACATCTTTCCAAAAGACTTTCAATAGAAAGTTACATGTGATCTAGGACCTTTTAAGTCAATCATAGTAAAATCCAGGATGGCGTCTAACCTGACTAAGGTCTAGTTCACTCTAAAATTCATTTGTTTATATACACTACCGGTCAAAAGTTTAGGGTCGGTAAGATTTTTTATGTTTTTAAAAGAAGTCTTTGAAGTTAAAAATACACAAAAAACACAGTAATATTGTGAAATATTATGACAATTTAAAATGACTTTTTTATGTTAATATATATTAAAATGAAATTTATTCCTCTGAAAAAAGCTGAATTTTCAGCATCATTACTCCAGTCTTCAGTGTCACATGATCCTTCACAAATCACTCTAATATTATGATTTTATGCTCCAAAAACATGTATGATTATTATCCATGTTGAAACACATGTTTTTTACATTTTTATTTCAGGATTCTTTGATGAATAGAAAGTTCAAAAGAACAGCTTTTATCTGAAATGGAAAGCTTTTGTTACATTAAACACTACCCTTTAGAAAGTTTGGGGTCAGTAAGAATTTGTTATTTTTTGGGGGAAATAAATAAGAAATCAATACTTCTATTGATCAAGGATGAGTTACATTGATCAAAAGTTACAGTAAAGACATTTACAATGTTAGAAAAGATTCTAATTAAATAAATGCTGTTCTTTGAACTTTCTATTCATCAAAGAATCCTGAAATAAAAATGTAAAAAACTGTTTTCAACATGGATAATAATCATACATGTTTTTGGAGCATAAAATCATCATATTAGAGTGATTTGTGAAGGATCATGCACTGAAGACTAGAATAATGATGCTGAAAATGCAGCTTTTTTCAGAGGAATAAATTACATTTTAATATATATTAACATAGAAAAGTCATTTTAAATTGTCATAATATTTCACAATATTACTGTGTTTTTTGTGTATTTTTATCAGAAAAATTGCAGCCTTGGTGAGCAGAAGAACTTCTTTAAAAACATAAAAAATCTTACCGACCCTAAACTTTTGACCGGTAGTGTTCATTATCTTATATGAACCTTTAAAGAGTTAAAGTGTTCAAACACTTTGTAAGCCCACGCAGGTTGGGTTAGCCACACTCTCTTCTGTCCGGCTGAGTGGAGTGTGAGAGACCCTGTACGGTCATGTGTTTGATTAAAAGAGGATCTTTATGAGGTGTTTACCCACCTCCACCCGAACCCAAGCCATGCTTATCAGTCCACAACCATCCACCCACCCCTCAGGAAAGAAGAAAGAGAGAGAGGAAGAGCAAAGAGAATAAAAGAAGCCCTCATTACACTCATCCACCCCCTCCACCCTCCCCTGCCCTCCAAGAGGACTATCCCTTTTCTGTACTGTTTTGATGTGTAAATGAGCGCATTGAAAACCTGCTGGCCTAAAAGAGAAGCTTTCCATGAAAATGCGCCAGTCGCTTCGCAGAGGGGTTCACGCATGAGCAGTGTGCCTCGCTCAGTGCTGACGCTCCTCTTTTACTAATATGAACGTATACAAAACAAGTATGAGGACATGTAAAGTATGTAAACGAAACATTGGAATGTAGGAAACTCATGCATAAGTAGACTGGATAAACATTAAGGTCAACATGAAGCTTTCTTCATGCACAATCCAGGTCTTATTGTAAACAATTCATCAGTGCTACTCCCCCTCAAAAAATATTGTTCCTTAAATACAATGTCTGTTTATATGGAAACATGTATGGGTTGTTCAGTGATATGTCTCTAGTGTTGTAAGCTAAACTAACAAGTGTAATAGTTTGAAAACAAGGAGTAGTTCACTTAAAAAAAAAAAAAAAACATTTGCTGATAATTTACTCACCCAACATGTCATCCAACATGTCTATGACTTTTTCTTCAGTTGAAAAGAAATTAAGGTTTTTGATGAAAACATTACAGGATTTTTCTCCATATAATTGACTTTATTGGGAACCAAATGGTTCAAGGTCCAAATGAGAGTTTCAGTGCAGCTTTAAAGGGCTTTAGACGACACCAGACGATGAATAAGTGTCTTATCTAGCAAAAGATCAATCATTTCAAAAAATATCTAAAAAAGTTTAAGTTTTATAAGCACAAATTGCTCTGTTCTGTGATGAGCGTTCGTGACTCTCCTGTTCAAACTCGTTCGTCAAAATGAACATATCTTTTTTCGGAGTCATGACTCGAAGAGTTATAGATAAGACCCTTATTCATCGTCTGGTGTCGTTTAAAGCCCTTTGAAGCTGCACTGAAACTGTCTTTTGGACCTTAAACTGTTTGGTTCCGATTAAAGTCCATTATATGGAGAAAATCCTGGAATGTTTTCATCAAAAACCTTAATTTCTTTTTGACTGAAGAAAGAAAGATGTGGAAATCTTGGATGACATTTTTTTTAAGTGAACTACTCCTTTAAAGTTAATTTATTTACGACATAGCGATGAAGTTATATGTCCGTAAGCTATACACTCACTTTATTAGTGTGCCACTTTATTAGGTACCCGATGCTAGTAACGGGTTGGACCCCCTTTTGCCTTCAGAACTGCCTCAATTCTTCGTGGCATATATTCAACAAGGTGCTGGAAGCATTCCTCAGGGAGTTTGGTCCATATTGACATGATGGCATCACACAGTTGCCGCAGATTTGTCGGCTGCACATCCATGATGCGAATCTCCCGTTCCACCACATCCCAAAGATGCTCTATTGGATTGAGATCTGGTGACTGTGGAGGCCATTTGAGTACAGCGAACTCATTGTCATGTTCAAGAAACCAGTCTGAGATGATTCCAGCTTTATGACATGGTGCATTATCCTGCTGAAAGTAGCCATCAGAAGTTGGGTACATTGTGGTCATAAAGGGATGGACATGGTCAGCAACAATACTCAGGTAGGGTGTGGCATTGCAACGATGCTCAATTGGTACCAAGGGGCCCAAAGAGTGCCAAGAAATATTCCCCACACCATGACACCACCACCACCAGCCTGAACAGTTGATACAAGGCAGGATGGATCCATGCTTTCATGTTGTAGACGCCAAATTCTGACCCTACCCTCCGAATGTCGCAGCAGAAATCGAGACTTATCAGACCTGGCATCGTTTTTCCAATCTTCTATTGTCCAATTTCGATGAGCTTGTGCAAATTGTAGCCTCAGTTTCCTGTTCTTAGCTGAAAGGAGTGGCACCCGGTGTGGTCTTCTGCTGCTGTAGCCCATCTGCCTCAAAGTTCGACGTACTGTGCGTTCAGAGATGCTCTTCTGCCCACCTTGGTTGTAACGGGTGGTTATTTGAGTCACTGTTGCCCTTCTATCAGCTCGAACCAGTCTGGCCATTCTCCTCTGACCTCTGGCATCAACAAGGCATTTCCGCCCACAGAACTGCCGCTCACTGGATGTTTTTTCTTTTTCGGACCATTCTCTGTAAACCCTAGAGATGGTTGTGCGTGAAAATCCCAGTAGATTAGCAGTTTCTGAAATACTCAGACCAGCCCTTCTGGCACCAACAATCATGCCACGTTCAAAGTCACTCAAATCACCTTTCTTCCCCATACTGATGCTCGGTTTGAACTGCAGGAGATTGTCTTGACCATGTCTACATGCCTAAATGCACTGAGTTGCTGCCATGTGATTGGCTGCTTAGAAATTAAGTGTTAACGAGCAGTTGGACAGGTGTACCTAATAAAGTGGCCGGTGAGTGTATATATATATATATACTTACTCTGTATTTTTGTCTTGTTTTCCAGTACAAATATAAATATTCTTAAATTAAGATGCATTTACTTGAGAAGGAAACTGACTTAAGATATTAAGTCTTCTTTTTGCTTGAAACAAACAAAAAAATCTTTCTCTGGGGTCAGAAAATGAATCTTCTTTTACATTTTTACATTTTTTACAAATATCGATTGGCAAATTCATTGTTTTTTCTTGTTTTAAGCATGATCACTTCATTTTGGTAGTTTTTTTCAGAAAAGAAAACTAAATATCTTGAGTCATTTTGCTTAAGTAAATGCATCTTGATTTAGCTTAACCCTTTCCCCGCCAAACAGATTTTTTTTTTCGGCTTTCTGTGTTTTCACTATTATACGGTAGGTGACACTGTGACATCTTTGAAAGATTACTGAATCTCCTGATCAAAAACACATGTGAAGAAGATGCAGAAACAAGCGATCTCATATGTCTCTGCCTAACATAATGCGATCATCAACATAAAACAGCATACTGTATAAATCAAAACTGTCTTTTGTTACTGAATGAGATATCGCCCAGGACGAGCTATAGTACTGTGCAAGCATTAGACTCAATGGTCCGAATCTGATCCAGATGTACTCTTTGACAAAAACGTGATTTTCTCAGCTTTTTGCTCAAAATGTTGCTTTTTTTAAATTAAACTTACCCAATGTTGATTAAAAAAGAGTGCATGAGGCTGAAATATATATATATTTTTTTAAGCAGAGGATCTGTTCTTTCTTTTGATATACTATTGCATGTCCAGATATTCATAACAAACAATTTGAATTTTTTGTTAAAATTATCCAAAATGCTGGATGCTGGCAACATTTTTTAAAACTATCTTGGCGAGGAAAGACTTAAAGGAGTAGTTCACTTTAAAAAAAAAAAAAATGCTAATATACTCCCATGTCATCCAAGATGTCCTTTCTTCAGTCGAAAATAAATAAAGGTTTTTGATGAAACCATTCCAGGATTTCTCTCCATATAATGCACTTTACTGGTAACCAAACGGTTCAAGGTCCAAACAACAGTGCAAACTGCAAACTGTTGAAAGGGCTTTAAACGATTCCAGACGATGAATAAGGGTCTTATTAAGCGAAACGATGAAAAAAAAAACATTTCTCAGTGGATTCGAACCCGAATGGCTCACATCAAAGGCACATGTCTTATCCACTGTGCCATCACCACCTCAACTAAATGTTGCTTTCATGTTTAGTATGTTTCTAGCATGTTTAGCACACAATGGCATATTTTAGTATGTGGCAAGTACTGCATTACAGTGTTAACCATGTCACTTTCTGTTGCTAGTAGGTTGCGCTATGACTATAACTGAATATCGCCATTTAGACATGTTCAGGGCAGGACTCTTATCAAACATAAGAAGTTTGCAACAGATTGGTTACAACTTCCTTATCATTTCTAGCAGGCTTTTAGCTAAGTGTTGTTAGCATATTTTAGCATGTTTCTAGCATGTTACATTTTAAGTTTGGGGTACATTGGATATTGCATACCTGAGTTACAGCAAATTCCTATTTAATTGCAGTAATAGCATGCTTTAAGCACTAATAGCACTGACTTTAACATGTGCACACACTGAATAAAATGAATAGATATGATAGAAACACATTGCATTGCAGGTTTTGTGTATCCGTGCTTTTCACACAAACATGCACATATACAGTACATAGAAGAAACCACAATGTACACCCAAACAAAACATAACCTTCTGCCAAAGGAACAGCCAAAGTTCAGGTTTAAAAAAGGGTCTCCTTACGCTGAAGAAGAATATGTACGAAATATCCAAAAAAATATTTTTTAAACAAGCATTGAGATCCTCAGAATAACATGAAGTCTACCCAGATCCAAAATACTAAAACAGTGCAGACTTTGTCAGAGTTTATGTTAACAAAAGACCGCAATATATATATATATATATATATATATATATATATATATATATATATATATATATATATATATATATATATATATATATATATATATATATATATATTGCATTGCATATATTTTATTTGCATATTGCATATATTGCACATTGCATTTTACAGACCATAACTCATCAACCTCATTGGTTCTGTATTTAAGCTTGTTCAAGTGTTCAGTGCTTCTGTTTTTTTTAATCAAATATAAAGTTCTGAACTCATCTTGAGCTAACTTCTGCTCTCAGAGTAACACTGACATGTGTTTAAACCTAATTAAACCTGAACTTGACCACAGCTTGATTTCACTGCATTCTGTGTTAGCACGGGCACACTTGGATTTGACCCCATGCACTCCAAAATTCACCAAGCCAATGCACAATTCTTAGTGAAACACAAGTATGTTACGTCTCTCAACTAATTTCCACAAGGGGCACTATTGTGCCCCTTGTGGAATTGCCATTTTTACACAACACCAATAATTACAAATAAGAGAAATATACAATACAACAATAGCAAACATTTATGATTGTGTGATGGCAATTGCTTATTGTGCTCTGGTGTGGCTCTGTTTTGGGGTTGCTGGTAGATATGGTTTACTTAAAGGATTAGTTCACCTCAAAATGAAAATTCCCTGATAACTTACCCCAATGCCATCCAAGATGTTCATGTATTTCTTTCTTAAATGAAAAGAAATCAAGTTTTTTGAGGAATACATTTCAGGATTTTTCTCCACACAATAGACTTCAATTGCAACCAAAACGTTAAGTCCAAATCACTGCTGTTTCAAAGGGCTATGAACGGCTTTGCACATTCCCAGCTGAGGAATAGGGTCTAATCTTAGCAAAATGATCGTTCTTAAAAAAAAAAAGAAACATTTGTATAATTTTTAATCACAATTGTTCGTCTTGTGCTGGTCAGCGACACGCCAGGCATTACATAATCATGTTGGAAACTTATAATAAATTAAAACAAGATTTTGAAGTTAGAGGAGAAAACAGGAGAAAATGGGATGGAATTTTTCGCCCTTCCTTGCCTTCTTGAACTGGAGTACACAGACAGATAACTTAGATGATGTGATGCGTGACATTTCCAACGTGATGACATAATCCCTGACACGTCGTAGGCCAGTACAAGATGAACAATTGTAGTTAAAAAGTATATAAATGTTTCTCTTTTTTTAAATGATCGATCCTTTCGCAAGGTAAGACTCTATTCCTAAGCTGGGAATGCGCACAGCCGTTTGAAGCACTTCATAGCCCTTGAAGTGTCTCAACATATAAAACATGTTGGTTGCAATTGAAGTCCAATGTGTTGAAAAAAATCCTGAAATGTTTACCTCAAAAATTTCTTTTCCACTGAAGAAAGAAAGACATGAACATCTTGGATGGCATTGGGGTGAGTAAATTATCAGGAAATTTTCATTTTGAGGTGAACTAATCCTCTAAGGCCGTGAATCCAATATTAAAACTTGTTCTGGAACAGTTCAGGGCCGGTTGTAGATTACACTCTAAGAATTGCTGGGTTGTTTTTACCTAACTTTGGGTCAAATATGGACAAACCCAGCCATTGGGTTAAATTTTTTAATTAACTTTTTAACCCAACGTTTGGGTTTGTACATATTTGACCCAAAGTTGAGTTAAAACAACCCAGGATTTTTAGAGTGTATTAATTGGCTGAGACTTGGGCCAGTTTTGGCACATATGTGGCCATTGTCTTTAATCCAGTACTTGGACCCCCCAATCAATATAATTATTTGATGTATGTGGCCGAGCAAAAACTGGTTGTGTTGACCGGAAATGGGCCAGAGAATATGTGGGTAAAACAGTTCAGGGCTTAGATTAAGCTAGTAGGCCTTAGTTAAATTAGGACATTAAAGTAGCTTTTATAATTGTGCCTATAAAAAAACCATTACTGGTGTGCATCCTGAAACAAAACAATGGCACTGACATATTTTAAGATCTGTCAGTATAAGTTACTTTCAGTAACAATAGCTCAAACGTGCATTTTAGTCTGGTTAATGTGCTAAAACAGTGATATTAACAGATCAAGCTCAGAATATAAATGTGCTAAATGGTTAAGAGTTTGTTTGTTTTTTCGCAATGGGTTTCACAATGGATAAAATCAAGTCCCCATAGCCTTTCTCCTTTAATATCTTGTTTCATTCATATTAGAAAAAGTTGCGAAAGGTGTAGCATTAACTGGTCTGCTGACATGTTTATAGCTACTGAATATAACTGAATAACACTTCTGATTTAATGGTGCATTCATTTTAGGTAACTCTATCGCCCCCTTGAGTATTGAGGTTTCTTCCTCCACAGTAACTAAGGAATGTGTTAAGAATGTAAAAAGGGGCACTTGCTGTGCATTCACATCTGTAATTGCATAGGCATTGAGCATATTTTTTGACTTAAAGTCCATGGCACTAAATAGTTTGTGTCATTCAAAGGAAGGAATAGAAGAAAATATGAAAGCTAATGGGTCGTGATTTCCATCATCGCCAGACACGCAAAACCCACTAAATCAGAGATTTAGGGCTTAAAAAATCAGCCTGTCCCCTTCTTAGACAGTGTGAAAAATGGTATTAAACAGAACATAAAGCTTAGCGCAAATTTCCAGTCTGTTTCATCATGCCGCAGAAGAGATGGCAGTGGTTGTCAAGAGATTTGCAGCATACTCAAGTACTCATCTTTTATGTCTTCCCTTCTCCTAGTCCCTGAAAAGAACGCTTGTTCTATTTTAGTATTTAACAGTCAGCTTCGTTTTAATATCAGTATGAGATATTGTTTGTCGACTTCTCCACATTTTACATGTTGCCCTCAGGAGTACAGAGTCAGTAGTGACTGTGTTCGATTGATCCGAGGTAACTTTTTCCTCCTCCTCTCTTCAGAAGTGACGTGAGCACATCGTGATGGGAAGTGTTTGTCGAGTGACATAGTGACGGGCGCTCGTCGGAGGCCTTTCATCGGAGGTTGTCACAAAGTGTGATCACAGGTGCTGTGTTATCTAGGTCAGGTGTTTGAACACGGAGGGCTCTTCCATTTTGATTCTAGTTGCTAGGCAGCACCCTTCTCTAATCTCCAGTACCAAAGTCTCTCTAGAGAGAGAAAGAGAGAGGGATCAGACAAAAGAAAGAAGGAGTGACGGAAAAAACAACAGCAAAGGGCTGTAAACGGTTTCATCGTCTGGTTTTAGAAAAGCACTGGGTGGCAAGGGGGGTCAGCAGTGTGAAAGTGCAAAGAAAAGACACCCATGCATCCTTGGGTAGCTCCTTGACTTACAATCTGTCTCGCTCAAAAACACACAAACAAAAAGCCCCAATATACTTTAAGCGAAAATCGAAGAACAAACTGGCGTGATTTCATTTCAGAACAAAATCAGGCCAAAACACATTTGGAGTTCAAAACATCTCTCAAAACAATTTTCTGGAAACGTTTGCTCCAATAAGGGTGCGACTATGAATTATTTTTATTTTGTCAACACCTCCTCTCCAATCATGTTTCCATTCTGTTAACGGACACTTTTTTACAACTGAATCTCTTCCCAATGGATTTAAATCAAGTCCCCATAGCCTTTCTCCTTAAATATCTTGTTTCATTCATATTACAGAAGAAAAAGTTGTGAAAGGTTTAGCATTAAATGGTTTATAGTGCTATAAAAGCGCTATATAAATGTATTTAATTCTTATTATTGTTATTAACTGTAGATGGTGTGGAAAAGTTTAGGAACAGCAGCAACTCAGCTACGATTCCCACAAAGTGGAAGACCACACAAAGTCACAGAGCGGGGTCACCAAGTGCTAAAGTGCATGGTCGTAAGAGTCGCCAACGCTCTGCTGATTCCATGGCTGAAGAGTTCTAAACTTCCACTGGCATTAACATCAGGACAAAAACTGTGTGGTGGGATCTTCACGGAATGGGTTACCATGGCTGACCAGCTGCATGCAATACCAAGCGTTGGATGGAGGGGTGTAAAGTTTGCTGCCACTTGGAGTGTGGAAATGTGTTCTGTAGAATTCCGAATCACACTTCTCTGTTTGGCAGTGTGATGGGCGAGTTTAGGTTTGGTGGATGCCAGGAGAACATTAACTGCATTGTGCCAACTGTAAAGTTTGGTGGAGAAGGGGATAATTGTATGGGGCTATTTTTCAGGGGTTGTACTTGGCCCTTGCTTCATTGAAGGGAAATCTTAAAGGGGAAATTAAGCAGTCAACTTGATTTACAAGATGGATTTCCACTATAATCAACAATTATATAAGAAACATGACAAATGTAAACATATAAAAGAAAAACTGTTTAATCTTTCGCCTCCAGGGCGGCGCCATTGTGCAGTATTCTAACATGTGACGTCACGGGGTTGGTTGGCTTTAGTTTAACAGGCTCTGGGTAGTGAATATCCTGTCATCAAACTGTTTACACCACTGTGTTTTGACCGCAAACAACTAACGTTAGGTACAGTCATTATTAGCTAACAGCTAACAGCATGAACTAGCTAATGCTAACTTAGTGTTTAGCTAACTTAGTGAAGTTTATTAGTACCAGACAAAAAGACGACGTCTAATGTTATATGTTAACAAACTGCACATAGAAACATTGTTCACGATGTCTGCCATCATATTCCCGTCTCGTCAACACCATGTAAGTTACGTTGCTATGTCGAACAGCCGCTGGTGCTTTGGGGCGAAGCGCGGGTTTGCAACGCTACCAGGTGTCAGTGTGGCTGTTGTGCTGTGATGCCCACCGTGTCAGAGAGAGTCCATCTGCTGTCAAGAGGTTCATCTTGACCAAATACTGCGTGGTCAATTCTGCATCACCATGGCGCGCACGTTTACCATGCTGTGCCGGGAGGTAAACGTGTGGGAAGCGGCGATGCTTCCCTGAAGGATGTCAGAGCGGAGACACTTTTTCCTAATATATGTAGCTAACACTACCAGTGCGAAAACGTGGACGTTTCATTTCCCCTTTAATAAATACATGCTAACTTACATTGTGTTGACAAGAGACAGGAATATGATGGCAGACATTATGAACAATGTTTCTCATGTGCAGTTTGTTAACATACAACAATTACAATTAACAATATAATGACTATAACATATATAATAGTCGTCTTTTTGACTGGTACTAATAAACTTCACTAAGTTAGCTAAACACTAAGTTAGCACTAGCTTGTTCATGCCTACAGCTGTTAGCTAATAATGACTGTACCTAACGTTAATTGTTTGCGGTCAAAACACTGTGGTGTAAACAGTTTGATGTCGGGATATTCACTGCCCAGAGCCCTGTTAAACTAAAGCCAACCAACCCCATGACGTCACAGGTTAGAATACTGCACAATGGTGGCGCCCTGGAGGTGAAAGATATAACGTTTTTTCTTTTTTCTTATATATGTTTACATTTGTCATGTTTCTTATATAATTGTTGATTATAGTGGAAATCCATCTTATAAATCATGTAAACTTGATTGACTGCTTCATTTCCCCTTTAATGCTATGCTTCAAACTTTGTGGAAACAGTTTGGAGAAGGCCCTTTTCTATTGCAGTAAGACTGTCCACCAGTGCACAAATCAAGGTCCATAAAGACGTGTGGTGAGCAAGACGAGTGCTGATGAGCAGCACCTGCGCAACGCACCAGTCTCAAATCTCTACGAAGGAGCAATGACAGTGAAGATCGAGAGAGAGAGACCAGGTCCGAACTATTTTATTTGCCATTTTGTTTTATTATATGTGCCTTTATAATATCTGCCTATACTTTCATTTTGTATTTGTTTATTGATTTATTTAGAACTTGACTGGCCTTCACAGAGCAATGACTTCAACCCCATCAGAACACCTTTGGGATGACCTGGAATAGAGAGTAGGGCAGAGTGAAACTTAATGTAGAGTAGGCAGCTGTGGATAGAGAATCAGACTGGTAACCTGAAGGTTGTGGGTTTGATTCTTAATACTGGCAAGAAATGACTGAAGTGCCCTTGAGAAAGGCACCTAACACTCAATCACTCCCTGCACCACAGCAAAAGCCCACTGAGGACAAATTCCAGAGTATGTTACCATACTTGGCCTTTACATGTCACTTAAGATATGATTGAAAGCCAGGCGTTCTCATCCAACATCAATGCCTGACCTCACAAATGCTCTATTGGATGATTGGGCAAAAATTCCCATAGAAACACTCTAAAACACTTGTGGAAGGCCTTCCCAGAAGAGTGGAAGCTATTATAGCTGCAAAGGGGGTACGAGCTCCCATAGCAGATTTACATAGAAAAACAATAGTAGCACATTGGAAAGAAAAACGTGTTCTGTGTGAACAGCCCCTGATGCCGATGAATACATCAATCTATATTTAGTTTTTCACCGACGTATGTGTGAACATGCATAAGAGTCAAATAAGATCTGAGACATGTTGGTCCTCAACCAGTGTAGTCACTTCATGCGAGATTTTGAAATGGCTTTTGAAATAGCCATATTAATTTCTCAAAGTCATAAAAACCTATTTGACAACATATAAAACATAAATAATCTTTAGAGTAACTAACCCCAACCATGCTGCAGTACCCTTAGCACCTCTAGTTCCCGCGGCCATGCTAACTCCATATTAATGTCTATGTATTTAGAATGTGATGTAACAATTGGTGTAATGGTCAGATGTCCCAAAACTTTAGTCCATATATAAAAGTCATTAATGTATACTAAATATGCTATTTTCTCTGATCCAAGCTAATGAGTTTGAAAGACTCGTCCTGTCTCACCTAAAAACAATAACCAGTTTATATAATGGAATATGAAGTTGCCTCACAGCAAGAATATTCTCATTATATGTAATATCTATAAATAATTCTAAATGGTCACCGTGATTTTGCCAAGACAAATATTCCTGTGCGAAAATGTTGTAGTAACACTATCCCTACCCCTAAACTTAACCCTATAACTTCTCCCTAAAATCTGAGGGAAATGATCAGTGAGTAACACTGATGTAGAGGCACTTAACCCTGGTTGTAATCCTAAACTTGTCATAAACTGTAAAATTGTCTTTCAAATCTGAATGGTTGATTGGAATGTTGTTCCAGGATCAAAATTTTTAGCAATGAATGACAGAAACTATTATTAACAGAGATGTTGAAAGTGTTAAATGGCAATGTGAGCTTGTGACTGCATCATGATGGGTTGATGCTCACCCTCCAGGGCTCATTCTGAGAGAAAACCAGCCAGATCCTCACTCTTCTACATCTCTCTCTCTATCTTTCTCACTCTCTGCTTATCTCTCTCTCTCGCTTCCACTGTCTCTAGAGATAGCGAGGAAATATTCGGTACATGTAGGCCTATGTGAGAAAAGCAAGGCAAAAAGCCATGGAGTGCAATGTGCTTGATGATGATACTTTAATCTTTTTTTCTCTTTCATGAAAATTTAGTTCAAAGCAGAACATTTTAAAACCATGAAGTGGAGATCAACAAAAAAAACTGTATTCAGAAGATGGAAGAATTGAATTCACTTCAAACAAACACAATTGCACCATTGTGCCTACTTATTATACAGATACAATAATCTCAATAATTTGGTCTTTCAACCTTTATGAGAAAAATATGTTCATATACTGAGAATCAAGCCCGATCTCATGAAAGTTCATATATTTATTGCGCGAATGTCATTTCTCTTGGCATTTATACACCAAAAATGTATATGGTACGTGTTTTTCGCGTGCATATGATACACACTTTTTGGCGTATAATACGCACAAGCTCCCCACCCCCCTCCCCCCTAAACCTACCTCAGGGTTTTTTAGTGCATAGCATATGCACGAAAAAAACATGTTTGGCGTATAAATGTCACAGAGAAATGACATTCGTGGTATTGATACGCATTTTCATGAGACTGTGTTGTGAGAATCGATCCCTGACTTTTGATTTCAGTTTGAGACATTATTGAGATCTCTTCAGAAACTCCATGTGGAGACCTATACTGTAAAAAAAAATAAAATAATAATAGATGGCTTTTTTATTTAACTTAAAACAGTAACCCAGTTGCCCTAAAAAAACAATTATTGAAACTGAAAAAAAAATTATTAATACAAAGAAGAAGATTGCTTTAATCAACATAAACTCTAAACATTATGTTATCTGAACCACATTAATTTTTATTAAAAAAAAAAAAATATTTAACCAGAAGATTTTTCCATTTGCATCTCATGGTTGTCTTATTTAATCACCAATTTACATACTATTAAGATGATTGTGTCACGATTTTGTAACTTAGCTATATCTGTGGTGAGTTTTCTGCATCAGGGAGAGCTGACTCAGAAGAGGCGACCTTTAGCCAAGACATCTCATCCTCATCTCAGAGAGAGCCGTGCTGATTGAACTCCAGTCCTCCTCGCATTTGATCTACACTACTCCTCCCGTTCAAAGCATGCACTCTTTTAATCCACTTACTTTTATTTTCTGGTGTTACCTTCCTCGTCAAGGTCAGGGCTTATCCATGTCTGAAGCACTTCCAAGCACAAAGCTTCAGACATATTGTGAAGAAATTTCGGTCATACAATAATCTAAAAGACATTGTGCATGTTTTTGATTTTTATATTTCAATGACAGAAGAATTTCTATTATTAAGGTACAAATAAGGGCCTATAAGTGTCTGGACGGTGTGGCTTTCCAACACACATAATACAAGGATTGAAGTCTTAAAGGGATACTTCAGGATTTAGCATTAAGCTTTGTATTAGTAGGACTCTGTAGTATCTTTTCGAATTACCATGCTTTCCACCCTCATATCCCGCTGAGATGAGAGATTTATGTATTTTTTTCTCTGGAAAAAATTCTCCAATGACGCAAAAATCATCATGTTGCGTCATTGGAAGAATTTTTGGACAGAGGCAAAAGACTACAGTCAGTGGTCTTTACATGTCACTTAAGATATGATTGAAAGCCAGGCGTTCTCGTTCAACATCAATGCCTGACCTCACAAATGCTCTATTGGATGATTAGGCAAAAATTCCCATAGAAACACTCTAAAATCTGGAAAGGCCTTCCCAGAAGAGTGGAAGCTATTATAGCTGCAAAGGGGGTACTAGCTCCCATAGCGCATTTGCATAGAAAAACAATAGTAGCACATTGGAAGAGGGTCTGTCCCGCATGTTCTCAACCTGCCCATAGAGGGTGGGATCTCAGTCACAGAATGTACACCTTGTGTCAGCCATTTTTTTGGAAGCTAAGCTAGCAGGCTCTTGTTCTGTGGAGAAAGCTGAGTAGTAGGGTTACCGTCGATGTCCGGGATTCAGCTTTTGCTTTCTACAGTCGACATTTAATGTTTACATGCACACCTTTTGTTTCAGTCTAACTGAATTGATTCCGATTGGTGAATCTGAATGTAGTGTTTACATGAGCGCTAAACAATTGGTCGGTTTATGTGCGTTTTAACATTGCTATGAAAATCCCTGCTCCTCCGTGAGAGATACGAGACTGGTGCGTGCTCAAAGTAACTCATCGGTAATTCCACCGGCCTCGCGTCGTTCTCCACATGACCCTCACTCGTCCTACTCGCCACACACTGTAAAAAATAATCGTAATTTTAACGGTAAAAGACTGTAAAAATGCTACAGTGCAAAACTGTTAATTGGTTAACAGAAAGTTTCCGTACAATATACAGTAAATAACTGTGATATATTTTTACTGTAAAATACTGTTAAATGTACAGTTTTTGGAAGTTCCCACAATTCCCTGCATCACACTTCACATTTGATGCATTTTTGTTGAAATAACTATGTTTCCTCATAATTTTCTTGTTTTTTTCTAATCAGTTATACATTAGGGTTTTATGTTACATTTAATGTTGTTAAATAAATGTTTATTGCATTTTTAAATTTCATGTGTGTTACCATGATGGTGTTTAATGTTTGTGTGAATGACACTGTGCAGCTTCTTTATAAGTAGCTATGTTCTAATGAAAGACAACTTGTGATGAGCTTTGATTGCTCATTTAACTTAAATCACTGTTGTGGTGATTGACGGTTGTCAGTGTATTACATGGTACAAAACAGAAATCAAATTATCATAAAATTATAATATCAACAGATTTCAGTAAATGAAATACAGTTTATTACTGTAAAGTTGATTACGGTTTATTATTGTAAAAGTGATTACGGTTTTGATGTATTTTTTTACAGAATTGTTCTAGCAACTAAAGTTGCCAGCATTGTTCCGTAAAAAATACAGGATTTTTTTACAGTGCAAACATGATGAATGATATTTTGGACATTTTGAGCGATCTTGAAACACATTTCGGGCAGACTCATCGGAAACTCACTAGTAGCCTAGACTTGTTGTTTAACTACTGCGCTCTGTGACTGGTAGGCGTGGCCTTCTAGGGTAGCAAAGCAAGTGCATTCTGGGAGTTGTTGTCTTTCATCTACATAAGCCAAAAATGCATTTTCTGGCTTTTCTCAGTCTAGAAAGCTCCAATTTAAAAAGTAATATCACATTTCTTCTACATAAATTACCCATTTTAAATACACATTTAACTTTCCAGAGGTGAAGTATACCTTTAAATACACAAAGGGATAATCAACAGAACTAGAAACAGGTGTGTAACTCAGTCAGAAACAAGACAAACTAGTCACATAAACTCAGGGAACATGACCCTGACAAGAAGATACAAAATCTAAAAATTTAGGTCAGTGGAAGATAGCTGTCCCAAAATGTCAAAGCAGGTCTAAGTCCATTATATGGAGAAAAATCCTGGAATGTTTTCATCAAAAACCTTAATTTCTTTTCAGACTGAAGAAAGAATGACATGGATATCTTGGATGACATGGGGTGAGTAAATTATCAGCAATTTTTTTTTAAATGTGAACTAGCTTTCATATTAAATATGAGTACTACTTTTAATATAGCCTAATATCTAGATTTAAATGCCATTTGAAGCAACGCATGTTTGTGCAATTTTGTCATATTCAAGGTGATGTGCCAAGGGATTTTTTACTTATCCAAATTGTGCCGTGGCACACAAATAAAAAGGTTGGGAAGCACTATAGCAGCCATTTTAGCTTGCTTCTGATCTTTTTTATTATAACTTTTCACAGGACTCCTATCTGAGTGCTTTGAATAGCAAGTGCCAGATGAGCTAGTTTACTAATAAAAATAAAAAATGAATTGTCAAAAGGCGCTTAACCTTACAGAAAAAGCTGTCTTTTACATTTATTTTAAATGAGATTTTGAAGTTTGCAACTGTTTACCTTAAAAAAATATGACATGTTTAAAAGTAAAGCATGATTAATGTTTATTAATGTCAAAATGTATCAAATTAACACATTTGTAATTTTTATACAAAAGCTAGGTTTGTTTAATGTGAGTTTTTATTTTTTTTTATTTTGCAGCCTCTGATTATAGTATATTTTCAATTAAATATACATTTTTCTTTGAATGTGTTTTTGAACTACTTGAGCTTGATGAACAAACATAGGATTTGTGTCTCTACTTCTTTAAGAAAAGTAATTGGACACCAGAGTTTACCCCATTCATGAAAAGTGCCATAAGCATCACTAGAATAGCGTAAACGCCGCTCAAATCCACATATTGCTTGCTATGCCACAGCATGTCTTTGTGTTAACAGCACTGTGAGTTAAACTTTCATGTCCCTTTCTCCCATTCACTACTCTCACCCCTTTCTTTCTGTCTCTTGTTGTGGGGAGCCATGTTAGGGTGTAGATAATGCTTTTGAGAACTTTATAATGAAGTTAACCCTCTCTTTTCCTTATTCTAACCATCACCCTTTATTCCACCAAAGCCCCTGAAGAGAAGAGTATAGGTCAGAGGTCAGTATGCGTCTGTATGGTGAGAAAGGGTGAGAAAGGGAGCTGTGCAATTAAGCGAAGCCTCTGCAGGAACATCGAAGGATAATATTCAGACCTCGGATCTTATTTTTGTTCTTGTATCTACAATTTAAAGAAAAAATGTATGTGGGGAATTTTGCTTGATTGTTATTATGAATAATCAGGTTTCTTAAAATGTTATTAATGCTATTATAAGTGTCCTAATTTATCATTTTAATTAGCAAGTATGTTTTTGATGTTGGACCAGTTGCATAAACAAAGCCATTATGTTGTCTTAAGACTTAGTAAAACCAGCTAGCATTTAGCAAAGGGGCTATCAGTCTTGCAGACCAATATATTGTGCAGACCAATATTATATATTTTCACGTAGCAAACATAGTATTCTTTTACACATTCTTTGTTTATTAAATGTACGGGTTAGTAACGTCTAAAACCCGGCTGTGGTCCCAATTCGAGTCGTTTTTGTAGGCATTAAACTTACTGATTTTTAAAAGACGATATCTCTGCTGACACTTCAGCGCTGCAACATATACTGTTCATGCACTAACAGCAACATTACACACTATTTAAAATGGAAAAAGTGAACGAACTCATCATTTAACAGTCTAAAAAAAACTTGCAGACTCGCAGTTCATGCAACTGGCCTGTTATGCAAGCAGTATTACTGCTATCACCTCCATATTGCCATGCTAAAAAATTGTATTGTTATAATAAGCACAGAAAAAATGCACAACACACCCAAGTATTGGGTAATAGTAAAACAGTCCATTTTTAATTATATCAAACCATTTTTCTTGATATGTCTGAGACAGCAACATGGTGTCAGCCCAGATCCAGGCCACATCTGGTACATGTGTGGGCCGGAGCTGGGCCGAATCTTATCATGTCTGTGGTTGGACTCTTGATCTTCACATTCTCTTGCTTCATCCACCATCTTGGATTATTATTTTCAATGAGCTTTTGCAATGCATGCCTATGAATAGAGTTGCAAATGGATGATTAGTTTTTTTTTGTAATTAGTTTTTAAAAGTACCCTATATTTGATGCTACCTATTTATGGTATAGAATTTGTCAAAATTAAGGTATTGGCTGCATAATTCTGCTGAACAGGACCCTGTTTCATGTATAATTATGCTGGCCATCTCGTAGAACAGATTCAGAGATGGGAGCCCATCTATTGGATTTTAAAACGCTCTGTAGAATTTGGGACAAAGTACATATGTTACTCACTTCCCAGAAATATTAGGCATGTATTCTTTGTTTAGCACCCCTGCTGAAGATTCTTTGCCGAATGGTGCTTCCCTGCAGTGCAATTCGGGATGCAAATAGGGTAGAGAAGGAGGTTCTCATTTGAAGCACAGTCCATACGGAGCTTTGTGCACAGTGACCCGTAAAACGTGCTGCTGTTTGAGAGAAAAGTCCTTTCTGTATGGTGATAGTTTGAAATATGGTCCTATTCATCTAGAATGTTCAAATTTTGTTCTTGCTTCTTTGTTTGCCTCATCATCATCCCTTTTTATGCATTCCTTTGCATGGAGTCCCTAACAAAAGTTTGTGTAGAGTATGTTCATATAATCCCACTAATGAGAACAATAGATGGCTCAAAACAGATGCTCCAGCTCATCCCACAATTCCTTATGAATTGTGTTGAGGTGTTTGCCATTTATATATATATATATATATATATATATATTTATATAGTGTATGTATGTGGAACAGACATCAGAAAGAAAACATGCTAAACAGATATTGGTGATGACAAAGTCAATACTTCAGATAGTTGGATAGTTGGTCTTTTCATTTAAAATGTATTTGGTACAACCAAAGAGTCTTAAGAGAAATGAGAAGCAGCCTTATTCTTTGTTTCCCTGCAACTGTGGCTATTAACTACGCCTTAGTTTGGCCAGCATGGCTGAACCTTTTTTATTTTGTATTTATTAAATATTTAAAGTAGTGGCCAAAAGTGATGTTTTAATGACCCTACAAGTTTGATCAAACCATCAAAATATGAAAATGCGGTGATTGGCTGGACGACTGTCACTCTCCCTCTCTACCATGGCAACCTACCCTGCTGCTTACAGAAGTTGCCCACATGCGCCCCTCGGTTGACTCGCTAATTTCAATAGAGGAGAGGCACATACCGGCTGGAAGCTAGGAAGTCTTACACTTGATCTATGGCTAAGCCACACCCTCAAACGCGATGAGCCAATCACAGTGCGGCAGCTAACCCAATACACTCAGACATTCTCTGCTTCCACGTCCATTGAAATGCATTGCAGTTTGTCAGTTTTCATTCGTTTCTTTCTTGTCATTTTAAGTTTAAAATGGTCGAACGGTTTGCATGGGGTACTTGCAACTCTGACTCTAGGTTCCCAAGAGGCTGGGCGACGATGTATTTTTTTACCCTTTCCCAAGCCACATCTAGAGATAAGTGTCTGCTCTGGATTAAGTTTTGCGATTAAGTTATGCGTTCAGACCACAACACCAACTAAACGTGGATAAATTAAACAAGGATGTCTACATCTGTTCTAAGTTTAGTCAACAGCGTATTTGAACGTTATCTTTAAAATCTCCAAGACGTAACGTTAGCATAACATTAGAAAACGTTAACGTTAGCTTCTAGCTGCGTTGTACATCATGTCACTTAGCTTCATTAACGTATCTGTAAATAACCGAGATAACAAATGTTAACAATGTTGTGCTGAATGATTCATGTAAATACTGTAGCACCAAACGGTGATGGCAATGATATGCGGTTTATCACGTTTACACTGTGACCTGTACATTTTTGCCTAGAGCTGAAGCTTTTCATCGACCTTCTCAACAATAAAATTATTAATATAACCCTCCAATGCATAGTTAAGGCCCTTTAGGTGACTTTGAGATGATATATAATCTTTCTGTCTCCAAAAATCACCAATTGCCTCCTGTGAAATGTCCCCTACTGTGACAGAGCCATAGTGCCTGTTCCCAAATGTCGACCGTTTGTCTGAGTGAGATGGAGGAGGCGTGGTTTAGCCGTAGGTCAATTATGGCAGAGAGAAGAGCAGTCAAAATTCCCCAGTTAGTTTGCTTCCACCTTTGCCGTCTTTTCCACTCTTTCTCTCTTCCCCTCTTTTAACTTCTCCTTTGGACAGATGAAAATGGTGGTTTGGGGCACCACCTTCCCTTTTACAGTCTTCATTTCTGCATAGGAAAGTGTCTCTACGGTTTCCATCTTTATCATGGCATCCAAGATATTTTCTGCATGCTCCCAGCTTTCTCAATACAGCTTTCTTTTCAGGTAGCATAAGTCTTTTGAACTTTCTACAGAAGAAGATTTTGTTGTTGTGCCCACTATTACTACATACACCACATACCTCATCAAGCTCCTGTTTCTTTGTTTGTTTGTTTTTGTTTGTTTGTTTGTTTTTTTAGGCAATCTTGTCTGAACGATCTGATTTCTCCACAGTTCTGAGCTGTTTGAGTCTCTCTAGTATTTCTTCTTCACATTTCAGGAACTTCAAGAGCATGACAAAGTGGTTGTCTGATGTGACATTGTTTCTGGGTTCCATGACTTTTCCATGACTATGAGATCAATGACCTTTCTTGGCTAGTTCCCCTCACATGTGGCATATTCTCCAGCTCCTCAAGGATTTCCACTGTGATAGTAGACATATCTGTTCTCCAGGACTCTGAACATGTCATTGGCAGTGGTGTAGGTTAAAAGTCTGAGGTATTTTTAGATTTTGTTTTCCACACTCTCCAAGAGTTGAATTTTCTTAACTTCGGTTGAACTGGATGGCTGTTGCTGCTTTTGCAGGCTTTCCCAGTCTTACCTCCATCTGTGATGTTCTCTCTTGCTTCCATTGAAGATAGGTAGAGAGGTTGGCTCGATTCTCACTATTGGATGTTGCCGGTTAGGATAGTTTCAGTCCTCTGCCTTGCTCATTGATCATCCATGCAGTGGCATATTCAGCTCTCATTAACTCAAGCCTGTAGTCGGATGCTCTCTTACAGTACGTCCTTGACTCTTCCATCTAATTTGTCCTTTAAAGGTTAACTCCACCCATTTGCATTAAGCATTTGCATTAAGCTTTTTTCTATTGTTAGAAACACAGTCATACTATTGAATGGTCATGCAACACTCTCTCATTTTCCCCTGAGATGAGAGAAATCTGCTATTTACTTTTTCACTTCCTCCTACGATGATGCAAAAATAGTCATTTTACGTCATTGTTGGAGGAAGTGTAAGAGTTCCTGTAAAGACTAGAAGGACTAGTTCCCATCCTTTCAAACAGACCCATAGGGGGTTGGGCCTAATGCGCTAACAGACCAATCACAGATCAGTGCTAGTGCATCTGATTTCACCAGCAGAAACGTTTTGAAAATATGGACGAGGCAACTGAATACGCAGATGGCTGCATTATGGAGGATTGGGATTACACATAGTGTCAGCTATGGCTTTTTTGGAAAGTAAGCTAGCAGGTTCTTGTTCTGTGGAGAGAGCTGAGTTGTAACTTTAAGGGTTACCGTCCTCTTTTTGCCCGGACATGTACGGCCGTAAATGTCCGGGATTCAGCTTTTGCTTTCTACGGTCGCCCTTTATTGTTTACATGCACAGCTTTTGTTTCAATCTAACTGAATTCATTCTGATTGGTGAATCTGAATGTAGTGTTTACATGAACGCTAAAAAAGTGATTGGTTGATGCGAGTTTTAACATTGCTAAGAAAATTCCCGCTCCTCCGTGAGAGACACGAGACCGGTAACTTGCGTCTCACAGGTGTCGCTCTGCATCGGTAATCACGGCACCGGCCTCGCGTCGTTCTCCACACGACCCTCACTCATCCTGCTCGTCACAGTAAACATGATGAATGATGACTGTAGAACGCAGCGAATCCGGACATTTTGGCGATCTCGAAACACATTTTTGGGCAGACTCATCACGGAGTCTCAGTAGTAGCCTAGACTTATTTACCTACTGCGCGATGACCCGGTAGGCATGGCCTCCTCAGGGCAGCGAAGCAAGTGCATCCTGGGAGTTGTTGTATTTCATCCACATAATCCAAAAATACATTTTCTGGCTTTTCTCAGTTTAGAAAGCTGAATTCAAAAATAATTTCACATTTCTGCTACATAAATGACCCATTTTAAATACACATTCATCTTTCCAGAGGTGGAGTGACCCTTTAATTCTACAGGGATCCATCTCTCCCATGTTGACATTGCTGAGATGGCCTGGAAGAGAGCGAGGTGCACTCTTAGCCCTCTAAATTTGCACTTTTCACAGGTACATCAGCTGCTTTATCATTGTCTTTTTCTGCTTCCAGGATTGCCACATGACCTTCACTCCCTTACATACCTCAACCAAAACTTTATTTGAACAATGTCTCTTATTTCTGCCAACTTTGTCTCACCTGCATTTACAGATTTATCAATGTCTGACCTACCTGACCTACCATGACCTACCTTATCCTCCTCAGTCTTAATGTCAACCTCCAGTCCAATCCTGCAGTCATCATTGGCATCTTTCTGAAGCATTCTGAAAGCCTTGTGAATTCCTCTTTTAACTCCACTTGAAGCATGCTGCTTGCTCCTCTTGAAACAAAGTTGGTTTGTCTGTTGAAGCTGCTTTTTGCAGTGGTCCTCTCCTTTTGAGCTACTGGACCGACTTTCCCAGGACATCTTGACTTCCTCTGCGTCAACAGCTTATTTCTGGATCTGAAGCCGTTTATCCTCTAGGCTAGGTAGTTTCACACAAATATACCTCTATAATATACCTCTACATGCACATACCTACTAATACATAGTATCCTGTTTACAGTGCCACAGAGTACAGGCCTGTTAAAACTACTGCCCTGGCTCAATCATTTGTTTTGTTGTGTTTGTTTTTACCACTAGATATTTTGGCAGCCTTTAAGAATCGTTCAAAGGCACACTGTTAATAAAGAGCATAAGCTGAATCATAAATGCCCAACAGTTTTTTTTATTAACATACAAACATCTGGAACTGCTGGTGCTGTACTTCTAATGCATGCTGTACAACACAACATGCTTTGCAAATAACAAAGAAGCTGTTTGGAAAGCCAGCAATAATTCTGTTTTGTCCTTGGGATTTTATTAGGAGCCAGACGATGATGACCTTTGATCTTTTTCTGCAAAATCCACGGTTCCCAGAGTGAGACTGCGTGAGAGCGGCGTTCTCTCCTGTCGCGTTTTACTCCGTGCTGCCGGACATGACTCGCCATTCTGTACTAATTACCCCTTTCCTGCACTTCTTTATGAGCCGTGTTTGCTTTGTGCGGTGCATCTGGCTCTGTTTAACATGCAGCACAGTCGCTTGTAAAGTCCGCCTGCTCTATGGGGGCCGTGTCAGCATTAGTGCCTATTAGCGATTCCCAGACCCCAGAGTCTGCATTAACCACAACACATGGGACTGGGGCATGAGATGAGATTGAGATCTATACTCAAAACACAGGATTTTCATTGATGATAGCTCTGTTGGTTTTGCTATTTACAACATCCTAACAGAAATGGAACCACATAATTAATTAATTTGGAACGTTTTACAACAAATTGGAGACTCAACACACAATTGATTCCAGTGAAGTTGTTGCTAAGCTCACAGGGTGTGTTTTAATAAGGAAAAAAGTAAATTGCGTTTAATAAGTGTCATTATGTTTATATTATTAACTTGAATTGAATTGACATTTTCCATCTTGGTGAGTTTAACAATGAGATAATTGCAGTGCATTTTGGGATTTCCTTGTCTGTGTAGGATATGTAAAATGCTGCTTTACACTAAGTATGAAACGTTTTGTTGGTTATTTGGTTTCTACTTCTATGCGGTTGTGGGTAGCCACTCCCACAGTGAATCCCATTGGTTGAAATTTCTGTTTCCCATAGCTGAATGGTAACTGTATTGTGAGCTGTACACAGTCTCAGACTTTTTTAGAAATGTTTTGATTATACTGCAAAAGATCATGAAATCAAAATGGACAATTATTTATTCATGCACATCCATTATTGTTTAATTTTTTTTTTTCTAAATTCATGTGCACTCATAATTTTTATTCAAAATAATTTTCCCTTCCTTCATGGCGACATCTCTTCTCTTCTTCGAGGATGGCGGGAAGGCGGGACAACCTGTCAATCACAGCGAAAGTGAGCCATAACCATTCAACAATCCAATCAATTCCCTGATGGACAAATCCTGTCCTACATTTTCTCTGTTTGTGAAGCCGTATCACTTGGCTATACGTCACAATTGAAAAGAAAAGACTTTGCAACTTCCGTTTCATGCCGACTTTAATGCTTAAGGGGGGTGACGCTATATTGACTTCCGTTCACACACATGCAAATGACAGGAAATGCAAGCTCATGCAAATTTCCCTAAGTTCCAGAAGTTCAGGTCTGATGAACTCTGCCCTGCAAATTCATATCATGTGAACAAGTGTGACCAATAGAGGATTAATACTTCACATCGTGACCTCTTAGCTGAAAAAAAAAAGAACACAAACCTTTAAAGGGCACCTATTATGCCCCTTTTTACAAGATATAATATTGGTCTCGGGTGTCCCCAGAATGTATTTGTGAAGTTTCGGCTCAAAATACCCCACAGTTAATTTATTATAACCATTTAAAAATGTAATTTTGGGGCCTATTTAAAAATGAGCTGTTTTGAGGCATTCCACCTTAATGCAAATGAGCTGCATATCCCGCCCTGCCTTTGGATGAGGGCGTAACTTGATACCTATGGCCGTCGGTCTAAGCAGAAGGGGAGAGTGAGAGGCGCGCTGTTTTGTCTGTCATTCAGCGTATGTTTGAAATCGGAATATATAAATAGTACGAAGTACGGTGGCCAGAGGTGCAAAACAAATCAGAATTATAAAAACAAAATAACAATTCAAAAAACACAACGACAATTCAGAAAACACAATAACAATTTAGAAAACACAATAACAATTCAGAAAACACAATAACAATTCAGAAAACACAATAACAATTCAGAAAACACAATAGCAATTCAGAAAACACAATAGCAATTCAGAAAACACAATAACAATTCAGAAAACACAATAACAATTCAGAAAACACAATAACATTTCAAAGAAAACGGAAAAGGTAGGTACATTTTGAGAATGGCAAACTTATCGCTGATTGGACGAGACACCTGTCAATCAAGCGATTACTGGATTACTATTTGCGTTTCCACTGTCAAAAGTTGTGAATGGTACCAAAAAGCCGAACCGTACCGTTCCACTTTTTGGGTGCCCTTCCGTTGGGGTACCTAGCACACAGTGAAGGGGTACTAAAAGGTGGAGCTAGACTCACTGCAGAACGGTGATTGGTGGACAGAGTATCGTCACTTGGCATACAGTTGAAATATAATTCAGCAATCGTA